>OY813001.1:22228448-22808448 GCA_963681545.1 Germaria angustata | reverse complement strand
TATATGTTGTGTTGTTTTTGCTACAACACAACATTACTTTATTTTTTGATTATGGTTTACAACATCTAGGTGTTGTTTATGTCACAGTATTGCATTTTATTTATAGTACATATTTCCTTAAAAATACATACCTGCATGCCAAAAACTGTTGAAGAAAGATTAAAGAAGCGTATATTTTGTTAGAAATAAATAAAAGAACAAAACAACACACACAAATGGCACGTGTCCAGAAAAGAATATATAGAAAAAGTATGTATAATTTTTATAAAACCAAAAGTTATTATAATGCCTTAATTACAATAACATACTTTATAGTGTTATAAAAATTTTCCGCATAAACAAGGATGGTTTCTAGTTTTTGATACAAAAACTGAGCACTTTTTTTAACTAACTCTTTGCCATTCTTTAATATTTCTAATTGGCTGTCCCAATTGTTAAGTAAAATGATACATCCCATTAGTCCATGAGCTGTATTTTGTTTTATCCAAATGGCAGTTTCCATCGGCCAGTATCTGGATTAATTTTCATCAGCTCAACCAATTTTGCCAATTTTTATTTTTATTTTTCACAGCTCTGTATCTTTTGCAAAACAAATTTTATATTCATACTTAAATTTTTGTGTGTATATTTTTGATGTTCAACTTATAATGTTAATGAAACAACACCTAATGAGCTGTTGTAGATTTTTGACAGTACGAACAGCACATACTGACAACAGTTGTAAATCGCATTTTTTAAAAATACAACATTAAACTAACAACTATTGTAAACCATAAATTTTATTATATTTCCACATGCATAAATTTACATTAAAGCATTTTTTGATACTTAATATGCTTTCTACTCACTCAGGTACATTAAAAGTTAAAAAAGATTGCATCTAAGCTTGCGTGATAGCATTATCTTGAAAAGAAAATTACTCACGATCTCATCTCTATTTTCCAAAATGTTTTTGAATTCACCTAAAACAATTTTTTGCTGCCTCTTATTTGATTAAAGCACATTAATAATAAGCCATACGAACATACTCGTAGAGAAAACTTTTATTTTCAAAATAAATGAATTTATCTACGCAAATATAAAGGCTTCACCATCTTCATCTTGACACCCAATAGAGACAACAATCTTTAACATAAAAAATCTTAATTAACTAATGAGTAAAAGTATTCACGATTCAGCTTAAAGGTGACACAATAATAGAGACAAATAATAAAAAAACATCAGTTGAAAGAAGAAAGTAGTTTTTGAATTTTTATCGGGAAACATTAATCTTGAAATGTCAAAGGAAAACAGCAACAAAAAATTAAAATTAAATAAAATGAAAGGAACAAAGGCAGTAGCCAAAATAAATTGAAATAAAATGTAGGCGAAGTCGAGGAAATTCCAATGAAAAAAAACACAAAGTGTAGAACTGATAACAATGGTCAGACATGGCAAATGGAGCGGGTGTAAACAAACAAACAAATACTCGTACATATACTTGAACACATTTATGGTATATGTGCGTAACTATGTAAATGCATAAAGGATACTTACGGTCAGATGAGTGTAGCAGCTTTTATGGGTGGACTGCTTCATGTGTATAAGTAAAAGTTGTATGAAAGATGACTAGAGGTAAAAGCACGAGTATAAAGTAAATTGAAAATAGGAAAAAAAATTTATTTATATACAAAGATATTCAAATGCATACCCATATTCATGCAATAGAAATGGAGTATCATTAAATAACGAAAATCATTAAGGACGAAATGGAAATATTAAGCAACACACCCTTTAAGTTATCAGAACATTCACAATCTGCACGTATGAATGTAAGAAAATATTTATGAATGTCCTTCAAAAAGGCGAATGTATTCAATGGCAGAGCAGGGAAAGCAAACAACAAATAAAAGAAGGTGTTCCTTATCCGCAATAACTTTCATTGAATACTTTATAACATGTTTCGTTTTCTTAACAGACATTATATTTTTTTCTTCCTTTCTTGCTTCTCTTAGTCCTAGTGAAATTGCGTAAATCATAAAGGAGACATAAAAAGTGTAGGGCGTTACCAAAATTATGATCGGCATGCAACTAAAATACCCATCATAGACAATATTGAACAAAATTATCGTAAATTCCAAAAATGTATTTTAGCGTCCAGAAGGTTTCTTAAGAAAACATTTTGAAAAACAAACCGTACCCTCATTATTGGGACAACGAGAAAATAGAAAAAAGGGATAAACTTTTATTTAATAGTAGAAGAGATTTTGCTTTTTCTAATTTTTTCTATTTACTATTTTTTTATTAGGTCACGCCTGTCTGAATGCAATATTTATCAGTTTGAGATTAGAAAAACACATGCATATACAAGCAGATACTAAAAATTCAATAGGAAAAGTAAAGTTCCTGGCAACATTTAAGTGGCCTTAAGAAGCCCTTGGTCTCCTGATTTCATACACTGAACTATTTATTAAAATAAAACTATAAATGTTTATGGTAATTAAAAGATTTTTGTATATGTACGTGCATTTGAAAAATATTTCTATAGAATTCTCATAAGTATATGAGTTTATGTTCCAGGGATAGGGGACTTTCGACTCAATGTAGAGAAGACGGCAAGGATTATGATCGAGGGCAAGCGAAGAGTCCATTATCGGAATTTAAGGCATTTTACCCCGGAAATAGTCCTTGATGTTAGGAGTATAGCGACTATCGACAGGATGAGGTACTTAAGGGGCGTTTTTCAGGATAATTTTCAGTTTCATCGGCATGTGCTTGTGAATGTGCTTCGGTGACAGACCGGGCTCAGCACTTAGGTAAGGCAGAGCATTCGACCACTCATATCCTACGCCCTTCAACTTGGTTTTGGAATTTCTTTTCACCAAATGAAGAGGCTGACAAGATGGGAGGGGACATTGATAACGTGCCTAGGGACATATTGAGCACCGATGGAATATTCCGAAAACCATCGTATTGATCAATCTTTCATGCCATAGGGTTCAAGAGGACAGACGTTTTCCTAGTGGGTTCTACCATTAGATTTCTCGATCGTGTATACTCACTAAATAATGGTACGGTCACAAGTTGATTTCAACAATTAACATTAGCTATTTTTGCTATATTTCAATTCAATGTTTTATGCCCTTGTCAAGGCGAATTCATATTAGGTAGAAACGATAACGTGACTGATCATTTTTTTGTTGGGTTTTATCATTGCTGAGTATCACAATTTCTTAAGTCATTTTGTATATATTCCTTTGTTTTCTACTTTAAGTCTGCTGTTTTCGACATTATGCAACAAAAGAGTTGCACTTGTTGCAATGTTGAATTTATCTGTTGTGAATTTGTCTTGATAGTTGTATGTTTTGTTTGGTATTCTTATGATATTTTCATCCAATTGTATAATACACTGATACTTTCTATCATGTGAAATAATAATGTACTCACATTTAGGACTAGTTGCCAGTTAATGACTTCGTATACTTATTTAGCAAATTTTTGTTGTATGTAAATACAATTTCGGTCATAAATCAAAACTCTTATATGTATAAGTGGTATAAAATATGACAGCACTACAAATTTTCTCAGAAATCGCTTAAAATTTTTGTCAAAAACACCCGTTTATTATAGACAAAAAAATATTACACAAGACTATTTTATTTGAGGGACAAAATGTTAATTATGAAATAAAAATTTAAGAAAGCTAAAGCCCTTGGATAGAGCTTTTTTATAAAAATGTAATTTTTGTACAATGTATAAATAAATGATGATGGCCACATATATGTTTTTCTGACAATCAAAAAGAAATCATCAGAATCAAATCAACCAATAAATTTAAATTAAATAGACTTTAAAAATGCGACTTTAACTCATAAGAATCATTTAATTTCGTATAAGAAGGCACCGAAAAACTGAAATTCGTATTAAGGTAGAACTTAAAGATAAAATGGTCATAAGACTCAGTCTTTAATATAAAGTGCAGGTTGCAACTCTATGTGCTTTTTTACAAAACTATTTGAGATAAACAGTTTAAGTTTTTGAATATCATAATTTCGTCGAAAATTTTTTAAAATACACATTACGAGTATCTGTGATAACGATATTTATTTAAATAATTTCAATATTCAATGATTTATTAAACACTTTTAATTTTTTAAATTAAAATTTTTTCCATGCGGCCGCTAAATTGTAACTCCATTAAATTAAATGCAGCATTTGTAGCCTAGTGTTTCCTTCTAGATTATGAGGCTCTAATATAAAAAATTCCTTAATGTTTTCGATAAAAGATTTTAACACATTTCACATTAACTGCTTTGATTACCATAAAATAATAAGGGGTATTAACCCCTTTTTGCCAGATTTTGCAGTAATCCCTGAAACCTACAGATTCCATACCTGAGAGAGAGAGAGTATTGGGGAACCTTTTCACACTCGGTTATAAGAATGTTGCCAGTTTAAGCATTGAAAATCCATTTCAAGATTAAACAAGAAAAGTTTATTTAAACACAAGCCAAAGTTTTCCTTGTAATTGTATTCCTTTGTAGCAATTTAAGGGGAAAAAAGTTAATATAAAATCCTTTGTGCGTGATTGTAAGAATTTTCGTGTTTATTAAAAAGAAACTTAATAAATATTGCTTTAGTTTTTGCTTTTTGTTTTCTTCCATGTGAAACTTTCTGCCAGTAACACATCGAACACAGAAACTCTTTCTTATTATTACAAACATGTTTGGTCAACATTTATCTCATTTATCTAATATACCTTGTAATATCCGTTTTAACTGCGAATACTTTGAAACATTTTCAAAAACAAGCAGAAAAAAGATTTGAAATATTTTCAGAAGGATATAATAATGCCAAGGTATACAATTTTCTAAAGGGATATTAACACGTTAAGTACACATAGAGAAAAGATCATATCACTTATGGTGTTTTTAATTTAACTATAAAATGATCACTGTTACAAAATATGGCTGCTGCAACAAGCCAAACAATAAATTTTGATATTTTTGAGGAGAGACAATTTTTTTTAATTATAATTAAGTACATAGAAAATATAATCTTAAATACTTAATATTGAAATTTATCATTCGGCATATTCTCCTCAACTAATTTTTAAAAGTTTTTGTTTTGAAAAATGCATTGTTTGTTGTGGTTTTAGCTCTTTATATGCAGTCATTTCATTTGTCGCTAAACCAAATCGTCAGTGAAGTTTAAGCAGCTTGAAATGATTCAACATCGGATGTTTATGCCATAAAAATCAAATACAATATGAGAATTCAGTAGCACATTTTTTACATTGTCGGTTAAGAATAGGAAACATAAAAAAATATATATGTGTTCAAAAGTCAAATTATATTTTTTTTTCAAGGAGGTAAAAATGTATTACTACATTGACAGTGGGTTGTTCCCATCTGTGATATGTCGGGCTCCCCTTATAGGTATACCAACTAACAAACCTCCTTTCTCCGGGAAATAATCCCCACTCCGGGACCGCGTTAGAATTACTTCGAAGTGGTTTCCCAATGGCTGGCTATCAGCCACCCTGCTTAATGTAGCCTACTTTTAGGCTGTCGTCTACATAGATGAATTTTTCAGTCATCCTGCAGCGTCTAAGAAAGGTTTCTTCGACCTTAATATTGTTTCGCAGTACTTCGCAACTGCTGGCCATTTGGTCGCATCAGATATCATATTGTCCACAATGTTCTCCACCATGAGTGGTCCTGTAACGGCTTCCAACTCTTCACGGTGTACTGTCCATCGGGAACACTTGAAAAAAGTGTGCTCAGCATCATCCACAACATCTTCGTTTTCGTACAAGCAAAACGGATTGTCGCATTTCTTCATTTTGTGGAGATATTTTCGGAAGTATCCTTGAAACATCTATTCACCCACTTCTCTATATTTGGAATGAGTCTTGCGGTCCACCTGCCTTTCGTGCTAGTGTTCCACCTGTCCTGCCAACTCTGCATGATCTCCTGCTGTATGTTATTATCGTTTTCGGGTTCTATGCTGTGAATATGTCTCATCGTCCATAGCTTTCTTCGTCCTAATATTTGCAGATCAATTGGTATCATTCCTGATATCACTAGAACCGCGCATGCTGACACCGTACGATATTACTCCTAGCGCTGCTGTTCTTTGTACGACCAATAGTTTGTTCGCCCTTTTCCTCGCTTTAATTTGCTCGCCCCAAATCTCGCTTCCGTAAAGAAGGATACTGTTGCTAGCCTCCATTAGAGGCTTTCGCTTGCTTGGTACTGGTCCACCTACGTTTGCCATTAGTCGGCTAAGCTGTCCTGTTATCCTGGATGCCTTGTTCACAGCATAATTAATCTGATCCGAGTATGTCAGTTTGCAATAAAGTCTTATTCCTAAATAGTTTACAGATTTTTTTGTGCGTACTATCAGGTCTTCAATATTAACATCTATCTCCACTGGTATATGACGCCTGGTGAGAATGAGGAGTTCAGTCTTGTGCGCTGCCAGCTGCAGGCCGTGCTCATCTAGCCAAGCCTTGGTTCTTGACATACTTGTCCCAGCTTCCGTTTGGCTTCCTCTATATTTCTTGCCCTAGTAACTGCTGCTATGTCGTCCGCGTATCCTACTAGGTAAGTGTCCTGTGGCAAAATCCAGTTATGCCGATTAAAGTGAAATTACATTAAAGAATATATAAATACAAATATTATAATTACCATCTAATGCAAAATTGCCGGTTAAGCTTATGTAAGTATATATGTGTTCAAAAGTGAACTTATTAAGAGAATATCAGATGATATTACAACCACAGTTTTGAATTTAGAAAAATATAAAGCTTGTTCCAGGGTTTCCATCCCTGATTTTTATTGTAAACATCTGCAAAATCTATAGGATATAATATATAGGGCCATTACAGATGTACTATTTTTGTGTCTTATCAAAAATTATTATTTTTTGTTAATTTAGTTGTTGTACATAAAAAATGTCATCTTGAAAGGAAGTTTTTAACCCAATCGGCGAGAAAGACGTTCAACAATTTTAAGGCTATAATTAATAGAATAGAAAGTATGGCAAAATATGAAATGCGACTTGGCGGTAAAATTTAGGTTTAAAGCAAAGTTGTAATGAAAATTGTTTATTCGTCTAAAAACGCCAAGCTACAAAAAGGAACCTGATGCTTGCAAATATGCTCAAATATAGGAAATCGAAAATTCATATACGATTAATTTGTTATGGTCTAGGAAACTATAGCATATATCCTAAGCTTGCTACACCTACAACGGCAGTTTGCAAGGAAGAGTGATTCCCACTAATATATTTTATAAATGTATTTGTAATAAATAATAAATGAATAAAAATTTTTTTTTGTTTTTTTTTTAACTTTGCTACATATAACAACTAAGATATTGTTAATAAAATAATTTTCCATAATATTTCTAAGAGTGTTAATAAAATTTCATGTATCATCATTCAGTAAATGGAACTGCCACCAAAATACCACGTACGAATCTTAACAAATAGTCGAAACCGACAACAGTTGCACTAAATAAATGTTTCATTTATAAACACGAATTGAAAAAAAGTCACTTAAAAAGCTACAAAACTGACTTATAACAATTTAGAAATGAAAGCAAAAACATTTAGAAAATCATAACATGAAATAGTTGAAGGAGCAGCAGGAGGTTTGAAACGAACAAGATGAAGAAGAAGTGAAATATCGGCAGGGAAAAGAAAAAAGAATTTCACTGACAAGACAACTAACTACACCATACAGTTTCCTTGATTTGACTTTTGTAGCAGACAACTAAACATGACTTATGACCGTTACGTGATGCAACATAAAAATGCTATTACGCCACTTTCGTTTATACGATTATGTTGTATACGAGTATATTGGCCAGTTGTTGTTGTCAAATACATAATACACAACACCGACAGCAACAGCAATAATATAAATACACGGAGTGACACGGTACAACTGTAACGCATTACGTGCTGCGTCCTCTTGTTCTATGGTGGAATAGAACAGCGAGTGTATTGTTTAGCGTTCGAATAGTATCCGTTTGTAGTCTTAAACATAGAAGTCATACATGACGTATGAGTATCTCACGTTATGGCTCTTGTTCTGTGTTCATGACACTGACACACAGTAACAGATATGTTTGGATACGTGTATACAAATATACACACCTAATTGTTCATACATATAAGCTGTATACTATTAAAAACATTATAGTATGTTTACATAATTTAAAACAGTGTTTCCTTTAGTCAATGTTTATATAATCATGTAAGAGTTTCTAGTGTTTCTTGAGCAAAAGATAGGAAAAATTAATTGTAATGATCAATAAAGAAGCATAAATCAACAGGAAAATTATAAATTCGATATAATGAATCTAAGTTTTGCATTAAAATTTAAAATTTTAGGGGGTAATTCCAACACGTTTCGATATAGGTTGAATTGTGACCCGCTCCAACTATTTATTCTATAATATGTATATATTTTTCTTGTTTACGTATTTTATGATACATATATGTAACAGTGCGATAACTCATATGGTTCCAAAGTTATAGGCCCCTACACTCGGATATATCAGGAATTAATAGAATTAAATATTTCATAGCATTGGAACGCTTCATTAGATTCAAACAAAATTGGTATCACCGGAAGGCGTATGATTCCTTTTTTGCAACTTTAAATGAGATTTTTGTTGTAAGGATTTTCAAAATGAGTACATATCTTATATTCTCATATACACCTAAGTCTGTTTTTACACGGTCTTTTTGTACACGGTTTTGATATAACACGGTTTGAAAATTGAATATTTTTAATTTTTTTACACGATTTTATTCCATTTAGCACGATTTGAAATTTTATGTACTTAAATTTTTTTTGTCAAATTTAATTTTTGCGAAGTATGTTCATATCACAAAAAAGTATTTATGAAAGAAAAAAGTCTGAAACCATCGATAGTATCGATAGTTTGCGACCACTAGCTTAAAGATTTAAGTGAATTCCCCTTTAGCGCGTACAAACAATTTTTACTGGTCAAAGCAAATGTGAATAGCACTAATTTAGGGGAATTCCCTTTATGTGCATACAATAAAATTTACTGGTCAGAGCAATTGAAACGTGTTAATATTTTGTGAACTGTCAATGCAATAAGACGTGTTTGGTAAAGAAATTTTTTGCAAGCAAATTTGATTTTCCATTAAATTTAATTTTAACGCATTAAGATAAAAGGTAAGCCAAAAAATATTTTGTATTTATTCAGTTATTTATGTTTTTTAATTTTGTTAAATATTTTATGTATCCCTAAAAGGAAATGTCAGATATAAAACTAAAAAGGAAGGCAATTTCTTTGGAAACCAAGATTAAAATTTTAGATCGCCTTCGAAATGGAGAAGGCTCAACTGCTCTTGGTAAAACGTTCGGTTTAAATGAAGCCACAATTAGAACTATAAAGAAAAATGAAATTGCAATTAGGCAATCGGTGATTTCTGGAACGAACCTATCTGTTAAGTCTTCATCATACACTAGAGATGCTGTTAAAGAAAAAATGGAAAAAGCACTCATAATATGGCTGGAGGAAAATGCCCAAAAAAGAATTCCCGTAGACGGAAACAATATCAAACAGCAAGCATTAAGGTTCTATAAAATGACAAAAAACGAAGAACAACCGTCTACATCCACACAAACAACTGCTGAGAAGAGCTACGTATTTTCTGCAAGCACAGGTTGGATGAGGGGATTTCTCCA
Source organism: Germaria angustata (assembly GCA_963681545.1). NCBI lineage: Eukaryota > Metazoa > Arthropoda > Insecta > Diptera > Tachinidae > Germaria > Germaria angustata. The sequence continues at coordinate 22,798,733 of OY813001.1, read as the reverse complement.
TAGGCATGCGCTTCAAAAATCAAGGGCGAGATTGCTTCTGGAGATCAGAAAGCCGCCGAAGAATACCAACTAAAACTTAAAAAAATAATAGCGGATGGTGGATACAGTCCAGATCAGGTTTTTAACGCTGACGAAACCGGTCTTTTTTGGAAAAAAATGCCGAGAAGAACATATGTGGCCAAATCGCAAAAAAGTGCTGGGGGTTTTAAAGTTGAAAAAGATCGAGTCACATTTTTATTGTGCAGTAACGCTTCTGGAGATCGGATGTTAAAGCCCCTGCTTATCAATCGTGCATTAAAGCCTCGAGCAATGAAAGGTGTCGATTTTGATACATTGCCGGTTAATTGGATGGCCAATAAAAAAGCATGGGTGACGACTACAGTTTTCACAGAATGGTTCATTAAATATTTTGTGCCAGAAACTAGAAAATATTTGAATGAAAAGGGCTTAGAATTTAAAGTTCTTCTGTTGGTAGACAATGCACCCGGGCATCCTCAGTTGGAACACGAAAATGTACAAGTTTTGTTCCTGCCACCAAATACCACATCCCTAATCCAACCACTGGACCAAGGAATTATCGCAACATTCAAAACTTATTATATCAAACGAACATTCCAGTACATTTTGGACACTTTGGATAGGGATAAAACTCTAACAGTAATTGATGCCTGGAAAAAGTTTTCTATCAAAGATTGCGTTACACATGCTGCTTTAGCATTGTCAGATTTACGACCATCAACCTTAAACGGATGTTGGAGAGCAATTTGGCCAGAATGTGTAAAAAGTAAAAATCCTGTGGAGAAAAATACAAAAGAATATCCCAATATAATTGCTTTAGCACACGCAGTTGGTGGGGAGGGTTTTGATGACTTGGTATCTGATGACATTGATGAACTGATGATTGATAAAGTTCTTAGCGAAGACGAAATATTACATTTTGCCTCGCAGAATGCTGATGTTATAGAAAGCAGTGATAGTGAAGAACCTGTAAAATTAACTGAAAATTTAATTCCAGAAGGGCTTCAACTTGCAAATAAATTAGGACACCATTTCGTCAAAAATGATCCCAATGTCGAAAGAGCTGCACAATTCCAACGTGAGCTGAATTCTTGTATGGCTCGTTACAAGGAATTATACAAAGAGGTAGCAAGAATTGGCGAACAACGGCTCATAACAGAGTGCATTTTTCAAAATGTAGATGCCGAACGAGCAAGAGAAAGTCCAGTTCAAAATTATTCCAGCGATGATAGTGAATGTATACGCGTTCGAAGCAAGCGAATGCGAATAACTGATGACGACAGCAATTAAATTTATGTTGTTGTATTTATGATTATCACTTATTCTATTTTATTTTATTTTTTACCTTAAAAATTGAATAACCTATTCTTTTCGTACACAACATAGTTTTTAAGTTCCTGAACTTGCCATACATTTAATTTATATTACTTTTAAGATTAGAGTGCATATCTTTTTTATCATTAATTACTATGCTTGTGAAAATAAGCGTTATATATTTGATTTAATAAAATAAACATGAATTCTTGTTCTTAAAAATTCTTGTTTTTCACTAATTTTAATAGGTTTTAGAGATTAGCAACAAATCACCCATTTTTGTATAAGATCAATGTCTTTTTTTACACGGTTTTTTTTTACACGGCTTCTTCTGGAACCAATCTACCGTGTAAAAACAGACTTAGGTGTATACTGAAAAAGAGAAATCTTAATTTTTTATTATTTTTTTTAATATAAATTTTTTTCTTTATTTGCCAAACTTTGGAATTGGGTCTATAATAGGTTTACCAACAGATTGCTTTTTCATTGTGCTTATATTTCAAAAAAATATAAAAAAATTAATAACGAGCTAAAAAATAGGTTTTCCACGGAAAATATAAATATGGTCTAAAAATCAGCGCTGATGCGATTCCATCTTTAACTTTAGAGGCGAGAAGTCTTACACGAAACAACTAATTATAGTCATTTAATTATTTTTATCCCTTCGTAAAGGAATATTAGCGTTTTTGTGAATGGAATATGACCTTTAATAATTTTCGGAAAGGTCTGCACATATGGCTCCTTAAATGCAGTAAAATTCCTTCTTGGGCTTGCTTGTAACCCTTCCAAGAAAGGTCTATCTAGCCCCATGAACGCCTTCCAATTCAAAGATAGCGAGAGCTCTTGGACAGGGTTTGATATGGTGTACACACCCATTAGGGATCATATTGCAACTTTGTGTCTATCGATTGTGATGTGTGAGTCCCTAAAAATTTAGCCAATTTTTGAAGGATATTTTGCCATTGGTATACAAATAATGTTTCTTTTTTTGACAAGTCATAAGTGTAATAGTTTTCTGATTTAAAGGGTATATAATAAGTTACTACTAAGGTTTCCAAATTTTGCGAATTTTTTGTGTTCCCGAATATCAAGAACTGTTTGCATTCTCAGGAAAAAATAAAAAAATACTAAACAATGTTAATGTTTTTCTTGTTTTATTACATGTTCTTAAGAAAATAATTTCTTTATTTTAAAAGCATGTACCTTATAGTCAATAGCTTAATGTTGAATATTAATTTGAAATAAGATTCAACACAGAAAAAATGATTGCCAAAACAATGTCGGACAAATATTTTGTGAAAAGAAAATTTTGTTTTCAACCAACTTTTTATTGCCGCAGTTAATTATTAATTTGATTCTTTAGAATACAAGGAAAATATTTTTTTCTTTCAGTTACATTTTTACCTGAATTTACAATATTCTCTGTAGGTCTATCCACATTCATACAAACTGTTTAATGAATTTGGCAAAATATTTATCAATATGAATTGTCATAGTACGTATTATTTAAATTTTTACTATCTTCAGAACCACAGATTAGTTAATCGATATATTCTAGAGCCTATTTCTAATGTAAAATTTAAATATCTCGCTCGGTTTTGATTGTGTTTAAATATTAAATTTTTAAGACTTTTTAGTTCATGGGACTCTAGACCAAAAATGTCTGAAATCTAAAAGAGTAAAATTGCATGATTTCTGGAAAATCTTTTCGAAACTTACTTTGAGGTAAAAACAAGTTACCGTGCTTCTTAGCAAGACATTTGAGGAGACTAAAGATTTTAATTAAGGAAAAATTTCACGCAACAATACCTTTTAAAAGCACCTAGATCAACTTTTAGAATTATTTACATCTAATAAATCGTCTTTTTTTAGCGTTACTTCATAAAAATTTCTTGGGACTTTCTGTGTTGAAAAGCCTTAGACAAGAGCGTGGGCATGATAAAATCGCTTTGAAGTCAAGAAAAGGGGTAAACCTCAAAAAATTAAAAGAAGTTCAACCGCTTTCATTTATTGAATTCTTTTCCATGTCGAGGTGTAAAATTTGTGATAAGAAACACTTTGTAAATTTTGTAGCACCGATTATTGTTCTAATTATATTTAAAAAAATGGTTTAACCATCAAATATGAACTTACAACATATTTCTTTTTAACAAAATTTATCAAACATCTTTACAAGACGCTTATTTATTACCAGTTTTTTTAAGGAAATTTTCGACATATTTTCTAATACATATTTAGAAACATCAAAAATTCAATGAATAAAAAAGTTTAATTCTCGACCGAGCAGAACAAAACTGCTATTCATTGGCGTTTTCAAAAATTAATACGTTTCTTTTTTCTTTTATTTAACTCAATAAAATCCATGAAAGTGTCTGTCTGTTAACCCATAGATTTTTGTTTATGTTTGTTTCTCTTGCAAAGATTCTATTTTCATTAAAAAAGTTTTACGGCTGTATTTGTGTTATTAGTTTCACGTAATTGTAATGGCATTTGAGAGAACACCGCAATAGCAGGGAATACAATAATAAAAAACAGTGAAATAGAAACAACAGAAAAGTTTTCAACATCGATAGGTGCAAATTACAAAACAAAGGCTTTCATTGCTGTTTCAAGTTTTTTTTTTATATCAACAGTTGTGGTGAAAATAAGTCCCTTTCATATTTCCTTTTTTTGAGTAAAATATTTCAAATTTGTACAAAAATTTATTTTAGTAATTGGTTTTTAAGGGTTTTAATTTGTTGTCCATTGAAAGGAGTTGTTCTAAACTTCTTTAGGACTTTCAATATATACAAATATATACCAATTTCATTTGAAATTCGGAGTTCAAACTGAATTTCACGAACTGGTAGATAAATTCTTCAAGCGATTTTCCACTCAAAAAAGAAAATATACGAAATGTTCGATTCTAATTGCAGAAGCTTCATAACAACACTGAGAAAATATGTAACCCATGTACATATTTCTTTTTCTTTTATTTGTTAAAAATAAATTTAAATACTTTAATTTCAGTCATAAAATATATAAAATTATCAAATTTGTTTGTTGTATTTTAGCTGCTCATATGCCGACATTTCACTGATCATTTATTAGTTTGAAAATATTCAACCTCATAATCTTTGGCCAAAACAATCAAATGTAAATTTGATGAAAAAATTAAAAATACCGAAATTCTAACTGCTAATTTCAAAAAAAATTGTTTCTGAAATAGTAAAAGCACAGTTTTTGGCTGTGCCTTATTCTTTATGCCATGTATGTAAATATGTATAGATACATATAATTTATTATGAAATACATAATAATTAAAATGCATAATTAAAATGATATGATAGAAATTTTTTTTCTGGCATTCTTTAATTTTATCACATATTGGGTTGTTTTTTTTTGTCTTGGTTTCGTATATTTTCTTACGTTTTTAGTCTTTCTTTCTTTTATTCTTTTAAAAAATTTTATTATATAGTTTTTATATTTACATAAATTTATCTTAAATTTTTAAATTATTTTCTGTCGTTCTAGAATTTGTTTGAAAAATAAAAACATATTCATAAGAAATTTTGTTATTTTCTATAAAAATTTCACTTTGGTGAATTTAAAAATAAAAACTAAAAATTAAATTATTTTAATAAATTTTGATTAACCAAAGAAGCAAGGAAACATCTGAAAAAAAAATGGAAAAAGTAACCAACTATTGTTAATTCAATCGAAGCCGTAACGCTGTTCATAAGTTTAGAGGACGTAACAAAAATTTAAAAAAATAATAACGGGCATGTTATGGAATTTTAAGCTTTTTGCGCATTTCAAATATTTTAAAGCTCATTTCAAATAGTTATTTACAAATTGAATTCCCTTCCTGAAACTTACACAGAAATGGGTTCTAGTTGTAAGTTTGAGTTTTTCGCGCATGAAAAATTTAAAAAAAAAAAATCAATAATTTCATGAACATGATTTTATCCTTTGGTCTCGAGCTCAAATCTCATGTTCCGTTCGATATTAATGTTTCAATCTGTCTCATGATTAGAAATGAGAGGAAAAGTTCGTTCGCTCACTAGCTAAGAGAGTAAGCGCTTTTTTCGGTGCCGCCACTCACTGCTTCAGCAAACGGGTCTACCACTTGACCAGCTTTTGTTCAAACTTCGTTACCATTTGAACTGAAATGCGCTGGAAGAGGAACACGAGAAAATGTTATTCTTCATTAGTCATGTTTCTAGTGATAAGCGAACTTCTTGCCAAAGCTTTCTCTACTTATTCCTATTCTTCGTAAAATGCCTTAAACGCCAAAAACGCCTCTAGGACAAGCAAAAAAATTTACACTAGATGAGTTTTTACTTTGAACTATGTTGTATGGCTGCTGCAAAACTATTTTTAAAACGATTGTAAAATATAGTTTTGGTGATCGTATATTATCGATTACGATGAAAGAGTGAAAATCAAAGATTATGTTACTTAAGCTTTTTTCACGGTACGGGCACGATATATTTTTCACAATAAAGCATCTCTTAGGGCGTAAATTTTTATTAGAACCAGACAAGCATCATTCTCTAATATGATCAAATGATTTTAGAACTCGAGTCCATGCTGTCATGGGCTCCGTTGAACTAAAAATATACATAAATAATAAATAATATATATATATATATATATATATATATATATATATATATATATATATATATATATATATATATATATATATATATATAAATATAGATTAAATAATTTCAGCTGGAGTGCTATTTTGCCCACCACTGTTTATATTTTGTGTCGAACTACTTTGCCAATGAGTATTTTGAAAGAGAAAAGTTTTATTTCCGATTTTTGTTTTATTGTTTTTTGTTTGAAAGTTTGTTTAATTTTATTTTTTGCCGGTAAATGATGCCGCCAATTCATTTCTAGTTGGCAACATTTCTCTTCATGTCAAAAATAAAAAAATAAAAAGTTTTTAAAGCCCTGAATTTTTATTTTTATTTAGTTTCGGATAAAAGAAAACACTTAATAACTAAAGTGATATTGCGTGCAATGAAATTTGAACTCAATCAGGCCTAAAGGCACACAAAAAATTTTTGCTGAAAATACATTTTTTTTTAAATAATTTCAATAACTAAGGGAAAAGAAGTTTTAAATATACATATGCTTGCTTCTATAAATTTGGGGGATAAGATTTATCCCCGGCCTAGTGTTAAAATGTTTAATTATAGGTATTATGGCAGGAGCTGTGTAAATACAAATATATATTTTGATTGCAAAATGTTAAACTTTAATATGCTTGTTTGATTTTAAGCTAAGGGAAAATCATTTGAATTTGCAACATTATAATCATGCCTTTGTTGAAATATAGTCATGTATAAATGCGTGAGTAATCGCTTAAGTCCATATGTGTTGCTATTAAGTAAGTGAATGCTTTAGTATGAGTATAAGCAATGTTAAAAACAAATAATTTGTGAGCCACTGCCATGGTATTGTTAATATCTGGATATCCGAGACAAAGCAGTGAATACTTTACGAGTTATAAAACACAAATAATTTACAAATACAATTTAGTTCACATAGCCACAGTCAGGTGAAATTCAACAAGGATAGCATGAACTAAAAGGTTCTTCATACAGCTCATAATTCAAACAGGTGCCAATCGAATGTGCTGTCGAAACTCTCTATATCTCTTAAAAATAATTTTTTTAGCTTACCTTTATTGTCATTAGCGGAACCAAAAAAGCGTTTCCAAGGGGGGCTAGAGCCCTGCAGAGAAAAAAGGAGGAAGGTAAAATATGTTCTGGAATGATTTATTTGTGCCAATGATTGTATTCCTTTGTTTTTATGTAACAATTTTGAGGAAACAAGTCATTAGCACAAGATAATCCTTTTAAATCGTAAAACTTGAAATTCAACCTGCCAACGTCATGCCATTTAATTATCTGCCTCACACTTACCCCTTTTACGTAATGTTGAATTTCATGCAAGCATTTGCTGCATCACATGTGCAGCATGCACTCACAAAGACATACATACATCACAAATATTTAGATTCCACTTAATTTATTTTCAACTGATTACACACATACACAGATGCTTATTTAAAATAAAAATGCAATTAAATTCAATAGTTTATTTTTTGTGTCTGTATCCTTTTTATCTCCCTCTCCTTCTTCACTTTTTTTTTGTATAGACAAAATTAGTTTTACCAATTGAAATGTGTTTAATTGGAATTGTATTTACGTGATGGCATGTGTCTGTATATATAATCCTAGTTTTTTCTTTATTCATTTAAAACGAAATAAGCTCGATAATAAGGATTGCATTATTGTTATGCAAATGTAGTTTTTTTTGTGGCTGTAAGCATTCCCAGCAGTTCCTTTAATTTAATGTTCGAACCAAAGAGAGCATATTTCAATTATGAATGTATTAAGGCTGGGGCACATAGAATCCGTCATCCGTCATCCTTCGACTTTTTCAACTGACGTTAACGCAATGACGGATGAGGTTGGCACAATGAGTACTTTGTTAACGTGTAGAAAATCAGTTTTTTTTTTACATGTTTGCAACATTTCTTTTTATTAAAAAGTAACAATTTTCTATGGATTTTGAAGAAATTACGGAGTTTATTTTAATTATAATTTTGCTTTATAAAGCTCAAGCTGTCTTGATATAATGGATAAAAGTCGAAGATTTTTTGTCAGACCCAAAAAATCAACTGTTAATTAAAACAAAACATACCAAAATATCAACTGATAGTTGTCAAAGTACTCAACGTACGTCAAAAGTTAAAAGTTGCCCAACTTTCATCCGTTGCATTGAAGGAGACGTACTGTATGTAACCAAGCTCATAACAAAACCTGTATTTTAACTTAGCTGTCAGTTGAAAAAGTCGAAGGATGACGGATGACGGATTCTATGTGCCCCAGCCTTAAGTTTTATTTTTATCATGAGACAGGAACATGCGTTATTGAAAGTGCGACTTTAATTACAGCTACTTTTAATACGGTCACACCAACAAAAGTATATACCAAATTAGTTAAAAAAATTTCCTTAAGACAAGGAGAAAATAGGTTTAAATCTAATGCAAATCGGACTTAGAATCCCACAATAAAATTAATATATTTAACGAAATATTAACTGACATAAAAAAAATTTGCAAATTTTTATTAAACTTGAGAAATTTATGCTGCAAAAAAAATTTAATTTAGTAAAAGAAATTTAGAGTTTTAAAAAATATATTGTTTGTTGTGGCTTTAGCTGTTCATAAGCCAACATTCCATCGGTCGCTAAAACAAATCGTCAGTGAACTTTAAACAGTTTGTGGCCTGACCACATCAGTAATGCCTCCAGTGTCTTCAAATTTATATATATATATATATATATATATATATATATATATATATATATATATATATATATATATATATATATATATATATATATATATATATATATATATATATATATATATATATATATATATGTTCCCATTGATCCTATTAGGAGCGATGTTCTAGACGGGTGTCAAGGAGGTTTATGAGTCGACTTATAGTATAATTGATAAGGATCACTCTGGATTCAACAAATAGAATCAAACACAGGTTTTGACCCTTGGTCACCCAAATTTCTTTATAACATTGCCAATTTCTTGCACAGTAGGCTGATTATGACGACCGTAATCACCCGGTAATGCTCGAAAATTGGCCACATTTGAACCACAACTTTTGTAGTAAGTTTTGAATGTTTTTACACACTTTATTCGTAAATGGCAAACTTTTAGACTACATAATTAATATTTAAATAACAGATAATTAAGGCTGACAGCCTTGTTTGATCAATGGTCTTGAAACCACTAAATGAGTAACCCGTTATATACTCGTATATATTTTTTCAATTGATAACTTTAAAAGAGAAATTCTTGACATAGACTGCTGGGTAGTTCATACATTCATACTTGTACATACATACATTCATCCATATGTGTATGTGCAATATTATATTGTTGCGAGTAACCTGCATCATGTGGTTTTTAAAATCGTTAATATTTCATAACAGTTTTTTATTAGCCATTAGACTAAATTTTCCTTAATGCAATATGATTTATTTACAAAGCAGTTTTTGTTTTAAGTACGAGTAATAAATTTCTGTTTTTTTTTTTGCTGCGGACTTAATTTATCCAAAAAAAAATTTTGCTAATTTGTTGCGTATAAATTAAAAGTAATTTAAATAATAATTGATATTGATTAGATAAATTTGGCATGGGCTGAAGTGAATATTTGCTAAATATTTCAATTAATCAGAGAGAGAGAGAGAGAGAGAGAGTGTGTGTCTGAGTGAAAGAGTGTGAGAGAGATAGGGAGGAGGCCAAGTGCAATATTTGATTATTGCAAAAAAACACTATATAGATTTGATTTATGGTTCATCCCCAAGGGATTTTAGTTAAATGTTTTAAAGATTATCTTTAATAAATTGATAATAATAAATGAACTGAAAATATTTTACAAATATTATATAAAGTTTATATTCAAATGTTATTATTCATAAAAAAAAACTTGTTGTTGGTTTAAGGCAGTGATAACAAAACTAATCCTGTATATTTTAATTGTACAGATCGTTTTTAATTCTCCTTCTGACCCACAAATTTATTCTCGTATTTCTAATGGCGTTTTCGTTTCTGAAAAGAATATAAAATCTTCTTGATAAATTTAAGAAAGAAGTCTATTAATCGCTTTAATTTGATATATTTAGCTTCTTTGGAAAATTGCTTAATGTTTGCTAATACTTTTGCTCTTATTAAAGAACACTAAATTCCTCTTTTTCTCCTTGAAACGGCAAATTATCTTCAATTATTTCTTTCGAAAACAGAAACGCCATATGTCAGACATTTTTGTTACTGTAAATCAAGCAAAGGCGACAGCGGAACCTTCTCGTTTAAATGTTTGTGCGAGATCACAAAGTAGACTAGAGATGTAACCAGATGGAAGTTTTTATTTTTTCTATACATCCTTATCTTCTTTCATGATATGAATTTTCTGACGAAGTAATAGTTTAATACATGTAATGAACACAAGACGTATTGAATAAATCTTGATCCTGAAAAAATCTGAGTTTTCATTTCCAGTTTTTAAACGTTAAAGTCTTCATCTCTTGTACGAGTATACTTTTTCAACGAGACTGACTAGCATATACATAGGTACGTGTGAGAGTGGAAAAAAGGTCGCACGGGTTCAGTTTTGAGGATCGCTGCATTGCAATCGTCAGTACAAACCTTTGTGAGGTAAATGATATATAAAAATTGTTACGATTTCTATACAGCAGTGAAATACTTTAAGAACTATTAAATCTTTTAAAGTAAAAAAACTGATCTGCTTCTATTATGGCAGTAGAGCATATACATTTTGTATGAATAAAAATTGTAAAAATGTAATGATTGAAAAAAGTAGCAAAATACCTTTCTTATTCGCACTTATTCTAACTGTCGACATCGTCGTCGTCAAATCAAGTCGACAGTAAAAACGTTGCAATTCTGTGAACGTTGTAGAAAACAGTTGTCTATTTTATTTATGGCCACTTGCGGTTTTATAAGCCTTATTAATAGTGATTGCTTATCAATAATACGTAATTGTCAACAACGATCTCACTATTGCCAATTTATATCGAATTGATATCGAATTGATGTGACGTCAACGACGACAATTGAATTAGGAGAGATCTACTTGTTTAATTGTTTTGATTGTATAAATATCTCTAACATAATTTCCTTCCTTTAGCTAAACTATAAATTATTATTTTGGAGGCTCTAAATATTCAATATTAAATATTTAAAATAAAAATTTTATTTTTAATTTTGCTGGATAAATACAAAATCATTGACACACAAAGTGCATCTCATTATATGCATGTTGCGAGAAATTGAGAGATTGAATATTTTCAAACTGCCTAAACTTCACTGACGATTTGGTTTATCGACCAATGAAATGTCGGCATATGAACAGCTAAAACCACAACAAACAATGAATTTTGTAAAAACTCTAAAGGTTTTAACAATTAGTTGGGAAAATTTTCGAGAAGAATATAAACATTTTTTGCCAAAAGTCGGTATTTTTTTAAATAAATAATAATTTTGTTTTCTAAATATTAAAGTGTAGTGAACAAAGTTAAATAAACCTTAAAAAAGCCTTAAAGTTTATACAATTTATCCTTAGTATCTTATCATGAATTTTGATTCGAATATATGTTTTAGTAGTATTTCCTATCATATGAAAAAAATATTCAACATAATTTAATTGATAAGAGTTCAGTTGCGTGGCTTAGTTTCAAATTTCTCCTTCAAGCAAGTGGAAATATAAAATTGGACGGAAATATAAAATCGAACAAAAACCTTTACTTTTTTTACTATCATATAAATTATCAGAATTGTCTATATCAATAATAGAAAATGTTCCTTCTCCATAGTGGTATTTTGATGGCATTTTCATTTCTGGAAAGCAATTATAATGAGAAACATATTTCACATGTCACTGACACATTGGACAAATTATGCATTTTTATGCTTACAATAGGACAAAAATAATTAGTTTTTTCAATATAGAATCAAATTTTTAATACATTTGCCATTATGCAATACGTAATTAACTACGTAATATAATTACGTGTTGCAAAGAAATGTCATCTCTTACTATTTATAATAATAAAATAAAATTCTCCATATCATCAGATAGTGCGTTTGTTTGCCATAACTCCTTAATTCTTAGATATTTAATGTGGCCATTTCAAATTAAAAGTAATTAAAAAAAGAAACCTTATTTATATCAGCAGAGTAGTTAAATTCGTTCTTAAATTGTATTTAGAATCACTTTTTCTTTGTGTGTAAAATATGAAATGAAAATTGTGCCAAGCCCGCGACAACTTAAATTAAACGGGCCTTTTGAAAGAAAAGAGATATTAATGAGAACAACGGAGACAGCCATATTCATAAACGACTGTTAAAGTAATGCGTATAGGAAACTAAAATTTAAAGCATAATATAACTTTAGTAAGAGTTTGTGAATATGGGCATTAGTAATTAACAATTAAAAAGATAATTAATTAAATTTATATATTTTTTAATATGTGGATATTTGATCGTGACAAGGGAATTCACATAAGTTTGTTTTAACTATAGCAAAAAAACAAATATATAATGGGAGTGAATTTGTTTCACTTGTGAAAGGTTCGCGCTCTTATGTCATTGTTTATGTAATTTTTGCAAACAAAAAAATTGTTTGATCTGTGATCGTCAAATTAAATTTTATACCACATGTAAATATATTACACTTAAGGCCCAGCCCAAAAATGATTTTTAAGTAAAAAAGCATTAACATTTTGTAATAATAATATCGATAAAACAATAATCACATATTCAAATGCAATACTTGTTGTGGGGGGGTGGTCTTGAAAAGCATTTAAAAAGGAAGAAGAAAAAACAACGGATAAAGCTGACATACCCTAAGTTTATTGGCTCAATTAAATTTCAATAAAATTTTATGGAGTGCAAAAATTAAGTTTTTTTTAAGAAAAATAGTAAATAAATATTATTTCCAACTGTTGAGTACATTTTTCCCCCCCCCCGGGGGGGACGGTTTATAATCTTGTCATGGTGGCTCGATTTTGTGCTTCCTGGGGTATAGGGTTATCAGGTTTCCGGACCTAGGCCTTTTTGCTGATAACCCCTAAAAACTTGTATGTTGCTACCCAATCCCTGAATTAACAGGACAACGGGCGCGCATGCAAGTAAATTAAAGGTAAAAGTGGGTTCGCTCACTCGTCCGGATGGGTAAGATGGTCGTTCCAGACCTTGACCTTTGGCCAATTACCACTAGAACTTAATATGTTACTACCCAATCCCTGAATTAACGGGGCAACGGGCGTGCATATAAGAAATAAAAGGAAGTAGCTCTGCCTATGCTTGTCTGGGTGGAGGGTCTACCGATACCTCAGGTTTGCATGAGACCTGAAATCGGAGGTGTTTTTAACACGCGGCTTATCAGAGTCCTATCTGGTGCCACGGGAACCAGTAGCCCCTAGGACTTGTCCTAGTCTGGTTGTTGGTGAGGCCCCTTCAGGGATCACATGGTGGCTGCGGTTAAAACCCAAAGATACGCGGGAAGAGGTATGGGTCAGGTGAGTGTGTCTGCAATTGGTTGTGGAGGCCTTTTGCAGATGCTCTCTTCAGGCCATATATCTCTAGGTGCTGTTGCTATTCGACAGAGCTGCTCTAACGGTTGCGGGCCGTTGGGTGGCTTGGAGGTTAGATAGCTCCAGTACTTTAGCAAGGTGTCTGTACAAGGTTCTGCAGCCTGTACAGAATTGCTACCATGTTGTCCCTATTGGGGGCACATTTAGGACCGCCCCCTGTATGTGCCCTTGAATGGGGACAACGGGGACGGTGGTGAACTCAAATCTGTTGAGTACATTTTAGTTGAACTGTATTATTGTTCACCAAATGATGGTGGGCTCAAATATCATCAGGATCTGTTGGTGAAGGATGCTATAATGTACGAATTTCAATATTAGAAATAACAAGAAAAGTAAAATTGACAATATACGCATGATCTCAGTGCCGTCACACAATTTATCAGCAACCGGGATGCGCGCTTGGGCAGGTTGACTTTTTTCAAACATAATTGATATTTAAATCAAAAATAACTGGAAAAATAATTCTAGTTTTAAATTAAGTGGAAAAAGAGCACTAACAAATAATTAGTCCCTATGAGGCACCTTAATGTGCTATTAAAGAATAGAAATAACAGAAGGCAGAGTATAAAAGTTTTATTCATATTAAAAACAATGACTGATAAAGAATACAAGAGAAGAAAGATTACCTGTGTTCAACATGAAATTAATCTTAATTTAAATAGCAAGAAGTTTACAAAAAACGTGCCCAAGTGGTAGACTCGGGTGCGAATGAGGTGTGTGGCGACAGTGAAAACGTGCGCATGATCCCCCCGCTAGTGGTCAAACATACTCTTCCTGCTACTTCTAATCATGAAACATAATAAACTAAATAAACATCATTCGCTAATGGAGTCTGATAAGATTTGAACTTGAGCCAACTAAGGACAAGTATCATTTCCGTTTGAGCTCTTTTTATTATTAATTTTTAGAATGTTTAAGCTCTAGGTCTTATTATTTATAATATTTTAGATATTTTGTTACTCCTTGAGTGAAATTTTAATTAAAACAGAAGAATGATTTCCTAAAGCGAGTTACTTTCCCGCCGAAAATATCATTAAGTCTAACAGATCAAGAAAAATGAATTGAATTTAAAATATTTAGCGTTTGACCATTTAACAAAATTTGGAACCAAACAATATTTATTAAAATTTTTGGAAATATTAACCCAACTTATTGTTCAAAATTTGTATTTTGTTTAAATTTAGCACACACTGGTTAAGAGATCGTATGCCAAAAATCTACTTTGAGGATTTCTACAATTTTCTTGGCAACACAACCATGTTTGCCAACAAAGTCGGAATTTTGATGCACAAAGACAATTAAAATTTCAATCGAGTGGTCAAATACGAGTATAATATATATATTTTATTATTTTCACAATAAATTATTATCAAAAGTTATGAGTTTCATGAATTTAAAAAATAAGGGTTTTTTTAAGCCCTCGATATCTTTAAATTTATTTAAAACAAATTCTGTGATAGATTAATGACATCTATTAACTTTTATTAAAAATACCTACTGATGCCATTACGTACACAATATAATATTGTAGAAATACCCACCACGGCTTTGCTCGATAGCGCTGATCGAAAATGTGCAATTTTCAATGACTGTGTCGCATAAATCAGGCTGATATTAACAGGTGAGATGGGTTATATTGGATTTTAGGACCTCCGTGGGTTGCACCTTGAGGCTTATTTGCATAAAAAATGTCAGAAAATATCTAACAAGGTTATTGGCCAGTGTACACCATATTCACGTGAGATGTCCATATTCTCAAATCGCTCGTGCATAATATCTTATGTGGCATTACCTTGTAGCATGTAGAGTGGTCCCACTAAATTTACATGTTATTGGTATCAACCAATTCAGGCCAAAAATAGTTAGTAATCATCAACTTAAATCGCTCGCCAGGTCGTTGTTAAAGTGTTATGAGATCAAAATACACACGAAGCAGTAAATTTTTCGGGAAGAATTGGACAGTCTTGGATCTCATGTGGATATTGGTATCGTTTCAAATTCTAAAAGTTGGGAAAACAGAATAAATATATAACAGCCAATTTATAAGATACAGCTCCAACAATATGGCCGCCATCGACTGTTCAAGTTTGAGAGTCCATATTAGAAGGCTCATTATAATGAATAAAGCAGAATTTAAAATATTGTTTGAATAATTTCTTTATTATACGTACATCACTGATATATTTTTTCTTTAGTATTTCTTATGAATTTTATTGTGTATTTTAATATTTAGAAATATTTTCTATTAAATGAAAAGTAATAATGAAATACTACTAAGACTTCAAGACTTAATTTAAGAACCCATTTTGCTGCATTTATAAAGTTGTTTTAAGAAACTCGCTTTTCAAATTTGTTTGTTGTGGCTCCAGCTGTTCATATTTTGACAGTTCGTTGTTCACTAAACCAGTTTATCAGTGAACCTTAAGCAGTTTGAAATTATTCAACCTTATATATTTATGCGTAACAAATCGAATATAATACGAGAATTCTCTACCGTATATAAGTTTATTACAAAATACACAATCCTAGTAGGCTTAGAATGCTTTATACAAAACATCACAACAAACAATTTCTATTCGATATAAATTTTTTATATTTTTCTTACAACCTGTATAAAATTAATTGATCTTTGGGTGCAAATAATTATATTTTTTAAGCAAAACGATACGAGTATATCAAAAATTTCAACTCAAAGTAGGTTTTTTCTTGCTTTAAGATGTTTAGAAAAGATTTTTTGACATACACAATGACTTAAAAATGCTTTGCAATTGATTGGATTCTTGAAATTCTCATCCAATAGGTGTAAACTTTTGTATGCGCATATGAGTTTGAAGGCATTTCAAATATTATGGCCGAAGTCTAATGATGATTTGGTTAGCAGCAGTGAAATTCAGGCAGAATGGCAACAAATAAAAAAATTTTATTTTAATTTAAAAATACTTATCAGCTAAACCTAAAATTAGAATTAAAATTGAAATAATGAATTATGAGGTGTTTATTATTTCAATTGAGAAGTAAGTGAAAGTAATTTTAATGCGAATATATAATTAAATTAATGGAAAACTGTCAAATCAAACGTAAAGTTCTTAAATTTTAAAATGTAGAAGTATCAGAGATTCTTATTTAATTATTTGCTTTTTGTCTTATAAATTTAAGACAAAGTAAGTTTTATCATAAAATTTTATTCAAAACTATTTATTTCCATTTGCTAGATGTCAAATAATTTCTATAATTTCCAACAGTTTTACACTTAAGATAAGCGATATATGTATATGTGACCCATAACATACATTGATAAGAAATTCATTTCACTTTTATTTCTTCAATTTATAAAAAATATAACTCAGATTAAACAATAACAACGAAAGGCTTAAGAGAAGAAAAGTCACAATTAGGAATGAAGACCAGATAGATAATAAACAAGCCAGAATGGACTTTATAAATCTCTTCTTTATACTAAACAAAAAATAATAATAATAATATACGAGTATATGAATTATCAGCAAAAATTCTAATGACAGCGACCGGATGCGTGCAAAAGTATTCTGTTAATTTGCAAGGCGGAAATGAAATATGCGATCATACATATGTATATTTGTTTTGTTTACATATATACGTGTGGATTCTAATGCGGGTAAAATATATTGGAGAATTTCACCGTTTCTTCGTCTAAGCAAGATTTTCATTTAAAGTGATTTCGGTTAAGAGAAAAAGCTTTCGTTTATAAGAATTCAGCACTTTAACATTGTTCTTTAAACCGAAAATGGAAAATATAATAGATACTGAAAATAAAATAGAAGTATTCCCATTTTCATTTAGAAATTATTTTGTAAACTGAGACTCTATCGGTTGCATGTAGCTCCGAAGCTGTATGGTGGGGAAAAATATATTTCTAAGCGATATTTGTATCATATAATCTGGCACTTTTACGAACAAAAATTTCCTTTAAAGCGAAATAAAGTGCTTTAAAATTAAATTATTAATAATTATTAATAATATTTGGCTTTAAATTAAGCGATTTTTTTTAGTTTTAAGAAAGAATTATTAATATTATTTTATTGTTAATGATAATAAAGAGATCCCGAGAGCATATTTTGAGCGGCCTTAAATTTCATTACGTCAGGTTAAACTGCGAATAAATCCCAGTATCCTATACAATTAGGGATTTAATATTCCACTCGGAGTATGCATAACTCATTTAAAATGGACGAGTCTCATATGTAATATATGCAGTCAGGCATAGCAACATCTCTAATGTACTGACGATATTGCTATCTTGTAAGTTTAGTGATTTAAGATCATTCAAAGTCTGTTTACAAAATCTGTCTTCAAATGTTTTCTGGTAAAGAAGTGAAAGTTGTGAACTGTAGTTATAGAGTAAAAAAATTAAATGTGGCTCTGATTTAAATATGTCGGACTGAAAACCTGCATATAAAATAATGATTGTTGGCAACTAAATTTTTAGCAGGTAAAAATTACAAATTAATCAGGTTTTCTAAAAACTCCGAAACAAAAATTATAGGCCGATTAGCGGCTTGATTAATAATTTTTAGATTCAAGATACGAATATTAAATGGTAGTTCTTGTAATATTGAAGATGCAGCATATTAAAAATGTCTAGATAATAGAATAAAATACATAATGTACTTTCTTGTGATATTTAATGTATAAATAATATACCTTTTATATTATTAATTTAAGCTTAATCCTTAAACTTGAGTTTATATGATCTTATATATATATTTGTTTGTTAAACATCTGTGCGAATCCGTAACTGCACTAAAAGATTAAAATATTACGATTTTCAAAAATGTATGGAGGAGCTTATATTAAAACTAAATCTTAATTTCATCGTGTTCGGTTTCCATTGTGATTGTTTGTATTAAATTGCTGTAGTTCTCTTGGAATCGGTAACATCATTTATCACATTTTTCAGCAAATACAATCAACGACATTGTGTATAATAAGAGAAAAAAATATTTGTAAATTAAAACAAATGATAAGATTAAACAGAATTAATTTTAATTTCAAAATTTTACTAAAAACAAGCAACAACAAATACGAACGTTATCAGAGGTTCAAGCCAGTTTGCAGACGCCGCCGGCATTGTTTTCAACAATCAAGCCGTCAACGGTGAAGCCGCTGGGATCGTCTCACTATAAATTAACGAATGAGCCGACCCTAATTCCGAAAATTTTTGTAATAAGAAAATTAAGAAATTACATTTATATAAATATTTTAATCTAAATTTGATTATAAAAAAATTAATTTTTTATCATTAAATTTTGAAACACATTTTATTAAACTTAATAAAAATGGAATGGCTATAATAAATACTGCGTCCAAATATTTTCTTTACACGATGTACATAAGAGTTTTATTTACGAACATGTTAATTATAATATCGACTGCAGCCGACTTTCAGCCTCCGCCGGCATTTTTCGCTCAGCAGCCGATGCCTGACTAAATGGACTAATTAGACCTCTGAACGTTATCTCTCTTTTAATTATGGCAGCATATTTTGTGTTTCACTTGGTGTTAATTCAAACCGCATTTCAGTTGTAAATATACTTGATATTTCTACAGGGTGATTTTTCAATTGTTTGGTCTAGCAGTGAAGATATTTTTCAGCGATTCTGTTATGATTTAAGTAATGAGCGCAAGTCAGGTATGCTCAATTAGAATTTAAAAATGAAAAATCTAAGATTGAAGATAAATCGTGCAATATATCATTTCCAAAACAGGAAGTTAAAAGTAGCATTTTGTATATATAGGGCAATTTCGGGTTTATAATGATATTTGTTTGCCAAGAAAATGTCAACATCTAACAGTGTTAGAAACGAAATCCTATTTGCTACCCATAGATATCTCTGTCAAAAGGCAAGAGACAACCAGTCGAAGTTGCAAATAAAGGGAACGTGGTGGACTTAAAAGCAACTTTCTAAGAAAAAACTTTTTTCTCCATTGGCTAGATAGTCGAGCAAAGTAGTAACTCGCTTCTTGCACATACTTGATACTTGCACACCTCGATTCTTGCAACATAGAAATATTTTTCATTACGTACTGATGCTGAAGAAACCGGTGACGTGTTACTCAATACGAAGCAAATTACATCGGAGGAGACTATATCAGCGTTCAATATTTGCTTAGAATGGGCGGAGCAAAACATTGCTTCCTTAGACGATATTATGATGCTCCGGAGACTAAGAAGCAGTGTAGTACTGAACAAGCGACTTTGTACAAAACAAACAAAAATTTTAAATTTCTTTAATTCCACATATAATATGTATCTACTGTTATACGAATGCGTTCAGCCTTTTGAATTGAAATATTTAACTTTTCATTACGTGCAAGAATCGAGTTTCTACGTATGTATATGGAAAAATGAAAACAGTTGCAGACTATCACACATTTTGTGTATTTACACAGTAGAGGGAAATGAACAGCAAACTCTTATATTATGGAAGATGAATTGTCAGTACTGCTTTGAAAATGGAGCCGGACACAGGGTCGCATGACTTCTTAGAACTTGTCAAGAGGAGCTTATATTAAAACTAAATCTTAATTTCATCGTGTTCGGTTTCCATTGTGATTGTTTGTATTAAATTGCTGTAGTTCTCTTGGAATCGGTAACATCATTTATCACATTTTTCAGCAAATACAATCAACGACATTGTGTATAATAAGAGAAAAAAATATTTGTAAATTAAAACAAATGATAAGATTAAACAGAATTAATTTTAATTTCAAAATTTTACTAAAAACAAGCAACAACAAATACGAACGTTATCAGAGGTTCAAGCCAGTTTGCAGACGCCGCCGGCATTGTTTTCAACAATCAAGCCGTCAACGGTGAAGCCGCTGGGATCGTCTCACTATAAATTAACGAATGAGCCGACCCTAATTCCGAAAATTTTTGTAATAAGAAAATTAAGAAATTACATTTATATAAATATTTTAATCTAAATTTGATTATAAAAAAATTAATTTTTTATCATTAAATTTTGAAACACATTTTATTAAACTTAATAAAAATGGAATGGCTATAATAAATACTGCGTCCAAATATTTTCTTTACACGATGTACATAAGAGTTTTATTTACGAACATGTTAATTATAATATCGACTGCAGCCGACTTTCAGCCTCCGCCGGCATTTTTCGCTCAGCAGCCGATGCCTGACT
This sequence comes from Germaria angustata, assembly GCA_963681545.1. Lineage (NCBI taxonomy): Eukaryota > Metazoa > Arthropoda > Insecta > Diptera > Tachinidae > Germaria > Germaria angustata. The sequence goes on along the minus strand of OY813001.1, from coordinate 22,778,013 downwards.
AAATGGACTAATTAGACCTCTGAACGTTATCTCTCTTTTAATTATGGCAGCATATTTTGTGTTTCACTTGGTGTTAATTCAAACCGCATTTCAGTTGTAAATATACTTGATATTTCTACAGGGTGATTTTTCAATTGTTTGGTCTAGCAGTGAAGATATTTTTCAGCGATTCTGTTATGATTTAAGTAATGAGCGCAAGTCAGGTATGCTCAATTAGAATTTAAAAATGAAAAATCTAAGATTGAAGATAAATCGTGCAATATATCATTTCCAAAACAGGAAGTTAAAAGTAGCATTTTGTATATATAGGGCAATTTCGGGTTTATAATGATATTTGTTTGCCAAGAAAATGTCAACATCTAACAGTGTTAGAAACGAAATCCTATTTGCTACCCATAGATATCTCTGTCAAAAGGCAAGAGACAACCAGTCGAAGTTGCAAATAAAGGGAACGTGGTGGACTTAAAAGCAACTTTCTAAGAAAAAACTTTTTTCTCCATTGGCTAGATAGTCGAGCAAAGTAGTAACTCGCTTCTTGCACATACTTGATACTTGCACACCTCGATTCTTGCAACATAGAAATATTTTTCATTACGTACTGATGCTGAAGAAACCGGTGACGTGTTACTCAATACGAAGCAAATTACATCGGAGGAGACTATATCAGCGTTCAATATTTGCTTAGAATGGGCGGAGCAAAACATTGCTTCCTTAGACGATATTATGATGCTCCGGAGACTAAGAAGCAGTGTAGTACTGAACAAGCGACTTTGTACAAAACAAACAAAAATTTTAAATTTCTTTAATTCCACATATAATATGTATCTACTGTTATACGAATGCGTTCAGCCTTTTGAATTGAAATATTTAACTTTTCATTACGTGCAAGAATCGAGTTTCTACGTATGTATATGGAAAAATGAAAACAGTTGCAGACTATCACACATTTTGTGTATTTACACAGTAGAGGGAAATGAACAGCAAACTCTTATATTATGGAAGATGAATTGTCAGTACTGCTTTGAAAATGGAGCCGGACACAGGGTCGCATGACTTCTTAGAACTTGTCAAGCTTAGATGCCAGCGATGGGCATAATTTTTTGGGCCGATCTCTACGCTATATATCATATATTGCTATTGAAAGTATTTCGGAAAGGAATATCCCCCTATCAGAATTCAAAACCAAAGCAAACAGAATAGTGGCCCTGAAGGCGTCGAACCTTAGGACCATTGGGCTACGATGTTGTGTAAATTGTGTCGACTGTGTAAACACGTTCATGTAACAGTAATATTTTAGCAACGAAATGGCAGGTAATTTTTACATTAAGGGCTTAAAAGCAATAAAAACTATATTGATCAATAAAGATGTCGTGCTATATGTGAAAATGGGTTAAAGATGGAAATCGGTATATATGGTGAGCAGAGTGAGGCATATCAACCTAACAGGAAGATGAATATGTCAGCCTAATGTTCCATATTTGTCCAACACTTTTAAAATACCAGCATTAAAAAACTTTGCTGTTACTCAAAGTAATAGCGACAACGATATACTGGAGTAAATAACTCCAAAAAAATATTGCTTGAAATAATTTCCCACTAGGCACCAATCTGGACTCGTTATAAGATTTGAAGCAACAAACTTCATCAACCTTGAAGTCTTGTGCAAATAAAAAATATGCAACATTGATATTTAAAAGTCTTCCTTCTTTAAATATGCCCAGACGTGAAATCCATATGTAATGTAATACAACGAATTTAATTAAACCAAGAATAGAAAATTTTCAACAACAAAAATACGTTTCGTTCGATCTCTAACCTATAAACCTGGTTATTAGAGTTCAATTGTAGCATCTATTAAAAAATATCTCAACCACATTAATAACAATAATCAATACATTAATAGGAATCTCAATGGAGCAGATATGGATGTACACAGAAAGAAATAATTCGTTCTAAATAGAAGTTTTTTTCCTCTTAGTTTTAGTAAGAATTGTTCTTAAAATTTAGGTACGAATACCACCAAATATATCCTGGAACTCTTAAAGTCAAGCATAAAAATTCTCATTTAGTTTATGTGCATATTAACTTTGTTTTCTTGATATTTTAAAATGTTTCCTGCGGCTGAGATATTTAGAGTTTTTGCTTATGAATATCCGATGAATTTGACCTCAAGGTTAATATTAATATAAAAAAAATTATTTATAAAATATGACAGATAAACGAAAAGGGATATAAAAATTTAAATACCAAAGAGTGTTTAATCAAATCTTTGAATAGATTATGGGGTATTTCTGCCTGAAATAAAATCGATTTGAGTTGAACTTAAATTTTTGTTTTTATCTAAAAATTCTGAATTCGTACTTTTTAAACCGCGTAACTTGATTTTTGTTTTAAATGTATGTATGTTTACTTATTCCTTCTAAAAAGAGGACTTACATACAGGATTGTTTTGAAATTTTAGAATTATCCTATTGAAGTTAGGAAAATAAACAATTCGGGTAAAAGGGTATCCCCTATATTTGAAGGGCTCAGTTTTTAAACTCTATGAGGGTTACTTTGATGATAAAGTGAGTAGCCCGAAAAGAAACTATTATCGTTTTAGCTTGTTTGAAAATAAGATTCAATAGTGCGTGATAACACAATTGTGCGTTATTTTACAAATTTCTGATTAAATATGATGGTTGATGGGGGTTTGGAAAAAAATATTGTTTTTTTTTGTGTTTTCTTTTATTTAAAAACCAAACAATGGAAAATAATCTCTATAAATAAACAAGCGTTGAAAACTGATTTTGCGGTTTTGTTTTTTTTTTTATTATTTTATTATTGTGATTCTGTTTTAGCGCTTATTTTCTTCACACTTTTAGGCTTCACAGTGGCTTTACTTAAGACGCTGATACGAATTTTGGCGTTAGTTACTGTTTAAGTCTCGCTGGGTAAAGATCGTGACTTGGAGTATTTTGTTGGAATTAAAATAACTTTTGTGCAGTTGTGATCAAAATCAAAATGAAATTTTTGATTTTATTGTGTGCTCTAGTGGGTGCAACTACAATTCAACAGGCCTCAGCCGTGGGTAACACACACTTGTTGTGCTACTATGATAGCGCTTCATATATCCGAGAAGGTAAAATATGTTTTTGTTTACTTCTAGTCACATCAAAATGGCTTGTGGACTTAATACTCATATGTACAGTGAAATCGTTTATAATGGCTAACCATTACAAACCAAGGTTTTTGGCACTTTAGTTGTTATAGTTGCATTGTATTGACATTCAGTGTGAGTCAGTGATTGAAGGTTTTATTTTAAATTTATTTAGAATTAGTTTCTTAATGCAGCAATTTGTTTGCATATTTTTCTGGAATCGTCTGCTATTCAATTAAAATCTCATTTCAATTTCTAAAGAAAAAAGTGGGAGAGCTTTTAATTTTTTATAGCAGAACGATGTTAAGAGGTTATCAGTTAATTAAATTGTGCGGATTTCAAAAGTTTTTTTCTTTGAGGCTCAAACTTGTTTTTATTTATTTGAGAAGATAATATTGTTTAATTTGTTTAAAATTCGAAGAATAATGTTTATCAAGATGTTTGTTTTCTTTTTCGAGGGTTTTTTTAAATATTTGCGTACGTTAATTTAATTAACAAAAGCGTTCTGGTGGCATATTGTGTATTCAGGGCACATATCCTTATATAATAATTTAAATATATGTATATGTATATATATATATATATATATATATATATATATATATATATATATATATATATATATATATATATATATATATATATATATATATATATATATATATATATACATATATATATGATCTTCTTTTCTGTTGCTTAGTCATTTAATTCATAAGCACAGGAAATTTTACTTGAAACATTAAGACTCGATATGTATGTATAGTTTTTTGACTGTATAGTATGTATACAAGGTAGTGCAAAAGTAATGTCATAATTTGAACCGGCTGCTGCTATAAATGAAAAGGAACAGCTCCGTTTTCATAAAAATATTATTTTCAAGCATAAAATTAGTCGCATTAATTGGAAAAAAATTATACAAAGATATAAAATTATTATAAAATTATATATATATATATATATATATATATATATATATATATATATATATATATATATATATATATATATATATATATATATATATATATATATGTATATGATCTGTTTTTCTGTTGCTTAGTCATTTAATTCATAAGCACAGGAAATTTTACTTGAAACATTAAGACTCGAACTCCAATCTCTTTTTTCATAGTAGATATGTATGTATAGTTTTTTGACTGTATAGTATGTATACAAGGTAGTGCAAAATGAAATGAAAAGGAACAGCTCCGTTTTCATAAAAATATTGTTTTCAAGCATAAAATTAGTCGCATTAATTGGAAAAAAATTATACAAAATTATTAAAAATATATATATATATATATATATATATATATATATATATATATATATATATATATATATATATATATATATATATATATATATATATATATATATATATATATACATATATTTATATATATATATATATATATATATATATATATATATATATATATATATATATATATATATATATATATATATATATATATATATATATATATATATATATATATATATATTGGTTTGCTTAATAAATACATCAGTGTGACCCAAAGGGCGACAAAAAGTATTAAAGCTGAAAAATCTGAATACATTCAATTCAAATATAATTTGTTTGTTGTGTTATTTGAATTACAGCCTTCCAAGTTCAATGTGGTTATATTCTCACATATGAATTATCGTTTAAACAGTTTTATACACCATAAAAATGGGAGGTTTAATGGCCTGCATGTATGATAGTTGAAGTCCAATTATGATTTGGTTAGCCCCAATCAAATGTTAGACATATACCCAAATAGATCCACAACTAACAATAGTTTTCTATATTACATATTTTCGAAAGACTCTTAATCAGGTTTTACTTATACACAATGACTGTTTTTCCATGTACAGTCACCATCGGAAGCTATAAATAATGTTTAACCTGATAGAATGAGATATGCCCCATTAAACTTTTTGTTAAATTCTTCAAAACCAAACAAAATTATATATTTCTATAAATTTTCAATTTGCAATACATTTGTGTACATGCTTTATACGAGGTCTGTTCAATATAAAAGGTGCACAAATATTCCTAGTTGAGTTTGTTTGTGTTTAGTTTAGTTTATTTGTGAGAGGCAGTTCTTTTGCTTGTTCAGCAATTTTCTGTTGTGGAAAAAAATTAAGTGTTCAAAAGCACTTGCAGTGTTGAGAGTGGCGTATGGTGATGGTACTCTGAGTCAGAAAAATAATTACAAGTGGTACAAGCTTTTTATAGAGGGTCGAGAAAATGTGAGTGACGACGGTCGTTCTGGAAGCTCCAACACATCAAAAACCGATGAAAATATTGAGAAAGTGGGGAAAAGTGATATGAGGAATCATCATGTCTCTATCAGAGAAGTTGCATAGGATGACGACATATCGATTGTTTCATGTTCGTTGCAAAATTGCTGAATTTTGAACAAAAAAGCCGTCGCATAGAAATCACACAGGAAATGTTGAATGACGCTAACTACGATTCAGATTTGCTTAAAAGGGTCATAACTGGTGACGAACCATGAATGTATGGTTATGACGTCGAAACCAAAAATCAGTAGTCAAAATGGAAGAGCCAAGTAGAGTCAAGACCAAAACAATCACGCCGATTTCGATCAAATGTCAAGGTTTTGCTCACCGTTTTCTTCGATTACCGTAGCTTTGTGCATCATGAATTGTTGTCGCATGGTCTCACGGTTAATAAGTTAAAGTTATGTGTCGCTTGCGAGAACCCATAAGAAGAAAAACGTCCAGAATTGACCAGAACAAATTATGGCTCACTCATCACTACTTTTTCGCAATTTTTTGGCTGAAAAGAATACCGCTACCATGCCAAAATTGAACAGATCCATGAAGATACGGTATTTTGCGACGATTGATGAGATAAAAACCGAATGGCTGAGAGAGCTTAAAGCCATAACAAAAAGTGAATATCAGAACTGCTTCGAGGGTTGGAAAAAACGCTGTCACAAGTGGGGAATACTTTGGAGGAGACAAATTAGAAATTGATGAATAAATAAATATTTTTTAGAACAGATCTCGTATATAAAAATTTATTTACTAGCCATAATTTTATTTACAATTTAATATATTCCACGTTGCAGCATTTAGTATAAGTTGAAACGATCATATAATGATATTGAAAGGATCTTGGCAATACATGAAATTTTTTCTAACAAACGAACCGTGATTATTATTATACAATAAATTGACGTCATTCATTTATTGCCTCTAAAAACTACTTTCTAGTTTCTGAATGAAAAATTTTCAAAATAAAATATTTATTTTTTTGTGATCTGTGTTAAAATATTTTTCCATTAATAATTTATAAGTAAACTTTTTTTCCATTAATAATTCATAAAAATACTTTCACATGAGAAAATGTATTCTCAAGCTTGTATCCTTTCCAAATGAAGCGCCTCTTTCTATTAGTAAACAACTAATCATAATTTCTTTATACATAAATTTATATTATTTCAAAAAAGAAAAAATTAGAAAATTTGTCTTCATCAACATATTGAATATAGAGTCAAGTGTCATATTGACGATGGATTTAATTATTAAAACAAAGAATATCCTCCAATGACAAGCCAACTTCAAAATCATTGAAAATGATTCATTACTGCACTATTTAAGGATAAAAATCTTAGCGTTTCCATTACCAATTTAAGCTCTTTTTACTGGGAAGTTTCTCCTTATGTGGACTAATCCTGAAATCACTTTATGAATTTATTCGAAATAACTTCATTTTAGTTTGATCTTGGAATAAATAACATGAACTTAGAAGAAATAGGATGAATACGTAAATAAGCCTTTTTTGGAGAATGTTTTCTTATAGAATTTATAATAAGTGGCATAATTTTCCTCTTTCCTGAAGAGTTGTAGCCTTCCTTCCCCCAGTAATAATTCTTGCAGACTTTCTTACAAAAGTTTTTAGATCAGCCCATGCAGAGAGTATATTTTTAGCACTTCCTACCCCGAAAAAATTTAGTAAATAGAAAAATATAGTCCTTATGCAACATTTATTCAACTAAAAATTGCCACACACGCATGCGTCCTCGTTTTCTGAAAGAAAACGTCGGATGCATATACGTGTGCTTCGGTCGCTAATGGGTTAAACATGACTTTCACACAATTAATTTCAGGCTTGCGCTAAATTTAATTATTAATTTCATTCTCATCTGTGTATAGTAAACATTTCAAGGAGAAATTTTTAATTCTCTACCACAGCATGAATTAATTTACTTATTTAAGAGAATAATATGTCTATACTGTCTGGCAATATTTTTCAACTTTAAATGCCAGGAAGTTGAAGTGTAAATAAAAAAATTTTACCTTCAACTGTCAAGTTAATCTCGCAATTTTGATTCCTAAAATAAATTTTACCGCGTGATTATTTAAGGTGTACATATAAATAAGTGACAAAACAAATAATTCAATGTATTATAATCGTGTCTAGCATACGATTCACTTTCAATCTATTTTTAAAAATTTGCTCTGCTTTCCATTTCAATTGTATTTGTAGTAATTTCATTCCTACAATAATCCAAGTTGCTTTAGTCGCACATAATTTTATTATAAAGACGTATTTCTACCATTCATTAACCTCAATTAATCGGTGTAAGGTATGACATAATATTTGACATCCCCCACAACAAAATAAAAATAATAATAATAGTAAATAAATGAACAAAAATGTTTCTAGTGAACTTGTTTGTTGTCAGCTCATTTATATATGTAGATACGAGTAGATCTGTAGTTTAGCTCATGTCTATTACCATAGACTATACGAGTAATGCGTTTTATTTTTACACATAAAAATTATTATTTTTTTAAATTGATTTGTTTTCGTACTTAATATTCGTAATTGTGATCTTGTGATCTTATTCGCAATTATTATCTATTTCATATTCGTAAAGTGTTGCTTTTGTATATGTACTTTTTTTTTAATTTATTTAAAAGTCTTACGAATTTCTCAATTTTCTTACCGTCAGGCAATGAATTTATGATTAATGCGAGTGTAAGTGTGAGAGTGAGGAAGCAATTAAATCATGAGTAATTCTTTGTGCTTTAATTGAATATTGATCTTGCTTTAGTTTGTATACGAGGAATGATATTCATATATATTCCCATTGGATATAGAGCTTCCATAAAGTTATGAAAATGCTTTGATTGTGGTTTAAAAGTAGTGCAGTTTAGGGCTGCTTTCGCTGATTAAATTTTTTTTTTTTATTAAGAGAGTTAATACTCAGGCAATTAATGCCTACTACTTAAAGTGCTACTTCTTTGTAACAGGAATAGTTTAGAAAGGATAAAGAAGAGAGAGAGAGAGAGCAATACAATAACTATATGTGATAGAGAATTCTCATATTGTTTTGACTGTTTTTGTATAAACATATGAGGTTGAATACTCAAACTGCTTTAAGTTCACTAGTAATTTGGTTAAGCGATCAATGAAATGTCGTCATCTAAACGGCCAAAGCTCAACAAACGAATTATGAAAAGTTAATTTAAAAATATATATACATATTTAAAAAAAATTTTAATTTAAGTAAGTAATTTAAAAGTTATTAAAGAATGGCGAACCGAAATTCACTGCTGCTATCAACATTAACCAATACAGTTTAGCTTCCTCTTAGCGAGATTTGAGCTTGGCCATTATATGAAGATGAAGGGCCTTCATCAATAACTAGTCCAGAGCAGGGTCCTGTGTACTTAATGCTCCGTTTTACAGATTTGTTAAGAGTTTGTCTCTCTCTTTTACCTGGTTCTTCACTGTAAATATAATTTTTCTTACACAAAGCTCCTATATTTAATGTTAACATTATCGAAAAAAATTAGAGAACTCCAGTAAAAAAAATGTCCCGCTGTAGTGAAGTATTAGTATAGTTTTTCTTACTGCTTCGGAAACTAAATAGACTAAGCTTTCACGAAAAGGTAAAATTACTTCTACAAATATCTGTTTTTAGTTTTATAAAAAGAAAAATTACTTCTAAAAGTTTAAGTGAACATATTCCCTTTGTAATGGAGTAGCAAATAACATGTGACATGCAGCTTTTACAAACTTGAATCGATTTCCAAGTTAAAAAATTTATTTTCTTATCAAAAAGATTAAAGATCGACTTTTCTTAACGTGCTGAAGACATTTTTTAATGCATCGAAGACAAAAACTTCTTGTAGTGGAAAACTTATTTTAACGATTGCAATTTAAACTACTTACATATCACTACCTCTGCCCTTTCATAACTCTTTATTAAAGGAAATTAAACGCAATTATATAATTTCCTCCATTAAAATGATACGTGACCGCCTCAATAAATAAGAACCCTCGTATGATTTAACACATGTGATTGCAAATAAGTTGTTATTGTAGTACATTCATTTAATTTTTTATAGCAAACTTAAATTTATATATATCTTATTTCCGTATAATTGAAATTTGTTTTAAAATCCAAATGAATAAAGGAAATATTGATATATAAAATTTTATTCTTAATGATAATGTCCTACGGTAAACAACCAAAAAAACGCCTGGAGATGTAGACATTATTATTAACAATTTTGATAAAAGTCGTCAACAAGTTGCCCAACATGGAACCATTAGACACGCTTTAAAATATGTAAAATATTCTCAATATATTTCTCGAGAAAATTTTTATAAATTATTTTAAGAGAACCGATGGTGATCAAAATATCGAATAAAAAATTAAATTTAATAAAACAAAGGAGTTTTATTTAATACTAGCTGACCCGGGCAAACGTTGTTTTGCCTTCAAATTTTATTTTCACTGCAAGTCTGGTTTCGTTGCAAAGTCATGGTGGATTGATATTTCGAAGAAGAATGAAAGGTGCACTAAATCGACATAGCAATTATTTTTCAAATACCGGTATCGGGCTAATTAACGCCACTACACGCTGATTAAGGACCCAACGCCTTCAGCGAAACGCAGCATAGGCTTATCGCGTTAGTCTCTATCGGGCAAAACACAAAAAAATAAATATTGGGCCATCTGTCGGACGAACTTCAAAATACACAGAAACACTCCTCACGGCCCATAGAGCATGCATATAAAATTTGGTCAAAATCGGTTCAGTAGTTTTTGAGTTTAGCGAACACGAACATACACGTAATTTTTATATATGTAGAGATATGACCTAGAGCCTAAATAAAAATAACCATAAACTACATACCATAAGGTCGAAAAATTAACAAATATATACTTATTTTAAACATTCTTATCCGTTCTATACGAGAGTAGAAGTGGTTCAAAAGGTTGCGAATCATGGACGATGAAGACCAGACATGTAATCAAATTGGGCTATATTGCTTTTATACAAATAGCACAACAACCAATTTATTCCCGATATGAATCCACTTTCTTGTTGAAGCCCTATGTTCCGTCGAGGAAAAAAATAAAGAAAAAAATTAGTCCACTTTATGATTATGATTCCATGATTATTATTATTTATATAATTATGTATTTTGTAATATTCATATACGATATAGAGAATTCACACGTTTTGGCGTATATATATATATATATATATATATATATATATATATATATATATATATATATATATATATATATATATATATATATATATATATATATATATATATATATATATATATATATATATATATATAAATGAATATGAAAATTCTCATAATGTATCTGATTTGTTTAGCATTAATTTGTGACGTTGAATGTTTTCAAAATACTTAAAGTTCACTGCCAGAGCTGCAAGAAACGATTTTGAAAAGTTCAAAAAGTCTTAAAGTTTTTCCCACAAAGAAAGTTTTTTATTTTAAATATTTTTAATTATTTCTATTCGAACTCTATATCTCGCCTTTTTCATTCTTCCACAAAATTGATAAATTTATTTTTAATCTTATAGACCGAAATAATGTCTTCGTTAATTGTGAAATAAAATGAACAAAGCTCAGTTGCGCATAAGACTTTGAATTTGAATTTGTCTTCAAAATCAAATCTTATTTGCATTTGGTCACGTAGTCTATATGCAAACGCTTATAAATAAAAATTTTTAAAAATGACTAACTTTGGCTTCAGCTAAATTTATATCCACTTAATTATAATTGCGGCAACACCTCCGATGTATAAGTACAATGCTGTAAAAAATCTGAACGCACGTACTTTGATAAAAATAGAAAACAAAAAAATTTAGATTAAAATGTTCACAGCAAAGTTTTATCTGTCTATGAATTAGTTGAATTTAAGCAATAGAACGAATTTCGACTATGTTTACGTATGTATTTAATTTTTTTTATTATTCAAGAAGGTTGTTTACTGGTCCTTTTCGTTTTACTTGATTCTAGTAAATAAAAATTAATTGTTCGCTTTGCAGGTTTTTATGAATAATCTGTTTTCTGAGTAAAGTGGGGGATAGGTGTATGTAAATATTTTTTTCTTCTTTCGACAAAATAACATTAGCGTCTAAAAGACTTCCTTCAACGCTAGAATCTATTAAATAAAACTTTTCAATTTCTTAGCAAACTCAACTTTAATAAACAGTTCATTGGTCTTTTTAATAATTCTTGCATTTCATCACATAAATTTTGTATTTCCTTGATTTCAATTCCAATATGATTGAAAAATGAAATTTTGTTACCTTTAACTTATAAAAATCATCAAATATAATAAAAAAGTGATATAAGTAATATGTCCAAAAATCGTCAAAATAACCACAAATCGTCAAAGCTGGCAGCTACGCCACTTATAACCATGACGCAGTAACGATTAACGATTTTAAAATGTTTCATTAAAAATATAAAATCTTTCATTAAAAATGATCTCCTGACTGGTGAGGGCTAAGCTAGCCCCAGAATAAGTATACTTTTCCCCCACATTGTTTTCCTTCTTATGGAACTTCTAATAATTAAAACAATTTTCCCTTTGATTATAAGACTGGTTATTATAGAAATGGTTATTTTCAGACACGTTAGGAATTAATACAACATGTAAAAAGTAAACTTTTATTCAATAATTTTATTGTATTGATTCCAAATATTCGAGTTTTCACGATTTTCAGACACGTTAAGGATTAATACAACATGTAAAAAGTAAACTTTTATTCAATAATTTTATTGTATTGATCCCAAATATTCGAGTTTTCACGATCTTAAGTTGCCATTGTCTAGATTAACTAATTTATACTATTTCACAAAGATTAGTAATTTTGCTCCATTTTTTGCTGGAATTATTTTATTGAGAAAAACATTATTTATTTACTGAGTGAGAATTGCATAAAAAATTAATTTTCCTTCAATAATAATTAAAACTTTTACTTTCACATTTCAATTATTACACGTTTTTTCACAACAAACTATTACAATGAGTGCTGTGGGTATTAGAATTATCAACAAGCAGAGATACATATTTTGGAATTTATTTAATTTATAATTTTGGGGCCATTAGTTACTAAATTAACGTCTCGAAAGTAATTGTGTATTTCGTTATCATTAAATTAAATTGTTAAAATTGTTAAGAAATTTACATCAGTATTAAAATTGGAGAATGACGTCAATTGCTTAAATTTTTAATATTTTTTTCTTTGGTGAATTCAGTATTAAAAAAAAGGATTTTACATCTCTCATTTAACTCTTGCAGGTCTTGCTAAACTTACCGTTGTTGATTTGGAGCCCGCCTTACAATTCTGTTCCCATTTGATCTACGGCTATGCCAGCATTAATCCCTCTTCTAACAAATTGGTGGCAAGGAATGAAAAAGTCGATTTGGATGTGGGCACTGGCTTGTATCGCACTATTACCAATTTGAAAAAGAAATATCCTGCGTTGAAGGTGTTGTTGAGTGTGGGTGGCGACAAGGACGAAGTTGACAAGGATAATAATCAATATATGAACGTATTGGAGTCTAGCAATGCTCGCATTTCCTTTATCAATAGTGCACATTCCTTGGTTAAGACTTATGGCTTTGACGGTCTCGACATTGCCTGGCAATTTAACAAGAACAAACCGAAAAAGGTGCATGGCACTATTGGTAAATTCTGGAAGGGAATTAAACAAATCTTCAGCACTCATGTAGTTGACGAGAAAGCCGAAGAGCATAAGGACCAATTTACAGCTTTAATTAGAGAATTGAAAAATGCTTTGCGTCCCGATGGCTATTTGTTGGGTGTTACTGTGTTGCCCAATGTCAATTCCTCATGTAAGTTTTAAGTTATTGGTCTTAAAGCAATAATTATGATTTATAATTTTTGTTATAGTGTTCTATGATGTTCCCGCTATAGTCAACAATTTGGACTACGTTAATCTTATGGCTTACGACGTCCAAACTCCTCAACGTAACCCAGAGGTAGCTGATTTCCCCGCCCCCATCTATGAATTAAACGAACGCAACCCAGAATTAAATGTCAACTATCAAGTGCAATACTGGCTGAATAACCATTGCCCCGCCCCTAAGATCAATGTAGGTATTGCTGCTTACGGACGCGCTTGGAAAATGACCAAGGACTCTGGTCTTACCGGACTACCGCCAGTATCAGACACCGATGGCGCCGCGCCAGCTGGCTTGCAGACACAAATTGATGGCCTTTTAAGCTGGCCCGAGGTATGTGCCAAATTGTCCAATCCGGCCAACCAACACTTGAAAGGAGCTGACGCACCTCTACGTAAGGTCGGTGATCCCACCAAACGCTTCGGCCACTACGCTTATCGTGTGGCCGATGACAACAATGAAAATGGCGTATGGGTGGGCTACGAAGATCCCGATACTGCGGCTACTAAGGCTGCCTACGTTAAGTCTAAAGGATTGGGCGGTGTTGCTTTGGTCGATTTATCCTTCGATGACTTCCGTGGCGCTTGCACTGGTGACAAATATCCCATTCTACGTGCCGTCAAACACAGGCTCCAAAATTAAATTAACCATGTATCATTTTTGAGAAAGTAATATTGTTGTTATAAATATGTTTTCCAATAAATTTAATAAAAAATACGAGATGATAATTTTCTTCTTTAACTCCATGAAAGTTAAAGTTCAGCATTAAATGACTTCATGTTCATTTGTTACCAGTGGAAGTGAATAGAAGAAGGGAAAATGATAAAATCATGAAATAAATAGCTACCGAAACACCACATGGACATAAAGAATCAAATGAATTCCTTGAACCATTTAAAAACATACACACACACACACAACATCCGTTGCAGTGTCACATTGAGGTCAGTTAGCAATTGTTTTATGGGTGACAAGACTTTGGAATGAAACAACTGCCGACAGATGATTCCTCTCCCATACAAACATTGAAACACACACACACACACACACACACACATGCACTTTACTCGACCCTACTCATTGAGTCTCTCGCAACGTGTGTTTGCGATGCGGTTACATAAACGACTCTATACTTTTGAATATTATTTTCATTGCCTAGATTATACACGATCCTTTGATTTTTAAGGGTCTTTTTTCTGTTTTGTCCACAGTTTGTTTTCTTCCTGTTTGGTATGATTTCAAAATGAGTAAAGCAACCACATGTTGGCATGCATGCATGCAGCCATGCGACTTCCAGTCCATTTCTAAACGTACATCAGAAGACACACAAATTAGAAGCTCTTTTCATTCATAGAGTTTTTCATGAACTCCCGTGGCCACCCAGTGAAATCAATTGTAATGAAGTTGGTCATGGATACATGGGAAAAATTTCATACTTTTTTATGAGTCGTAGACATGACAATATTACATGAATTTTAAAATTATACTTCTTCTTACTTTTTCCAAAATAAATTGCGTGCAAACAACCGCTATAGACTTTGACATTTTAGGGACAATAATGTTTCCACCCTTCCAGTTCTTCGGCTAATCAATACTAGAGACAGATATTTTAATGAGTGCTAGTTTATTGATCAAAAATTGAGCGCAAATGCGAATCCATACACATGTGTAGGGGCAAAAAGTTTCATCATATTAATTAAATAATTGTTCAAGTTTAAAATAGTAAAGAAAATAATAGTGTCAGTTTTCATAGAACTAAATAAGATAAATATTTAAGTGAAATTAAAAATTTAATTAAACAAATTTTTGACTGCACCAGCCCTCAGGTGATGGCCCAACTGGAACAAGGAGAGGCGAGTACTTTCTATGGTCATTGTATATGAAATCTTTCAATCTAAACGGGATAGAGCAGGCCCCCTGCAGCGACCGTTTCCGATGCTAAACGAATTTTTCTGTAACACGAAGTGCGATATGCGTGCACATCACATCGATGACAAATAGATGTGCTCCCAACTAAAAATGAGTTGTTCGTTTCGTAAAATAATTTAAAAGAAAATTAATATTTATTTTTAGCAACCAATAAAATGTCGGCATATGAAGAGCTAAAGCCACAACAAACATTTTTTTATTTTTTGTATGCATTTTGCAAAAAACCTAATTGTTTCTAACGATTAGTTGGGGAGAATATCCCAAATAATAAATTTTATATTATATTATATAATATTATTTCAAGATTTTACAACAGCCTCCGATGAGAGCCACTATTTAATTTTCAACCGATGGAGGTGATCAGTTCATCTGTATTAATTTTTTAAAGTTTGTATAACCGCATAACCCTATCATTTGTGAGTGGCTTTGCAAAACTATTTTTTTTTTGTGAAGTTCTTGCTTGCAGTTTGGTCCCATAAATGTATATTTTCTAAAACCGGCCTGACAATTCGTCCACCTGAAATCTTCATTACCGCATAACACCGCCAGTTATGGACCGATTTACACAATTGCGTAAGTTTTATCTGCCCAATCTGTTCGATTGGCTCTTTGTATTGAAGGTGGATTTTGTCCAAAACTATTGTATTATTTTTATTGATATCCTAACAAGGATAGGAGCTTGTAGCCGATGGATATATACATAGAGAAACTAACATAAGAAAGAACTGGTGGACTGACGGACATCTCAACTAAAGCCCTGAAATAAGAACCAAATTAATTTATTAATTTCTTCCTTTTCGTTATCTTTTTACTCCATTAGAAATCACCAAATTTTTTTCAGGGCAAATACATTGAAAGATGAGCCCACTCTGGGCATTTGTTTCTTTTTGCAATTGGTTCTATGAAACTTAAATTCTTTTATTTTTGTTCATTCGAAAAGCCTTCTTAATCGAAAACTTGCAGGCAATTATGCCTTTCAATCAGTCCGACTAAAATGCCTTTACATTTTGTCATCATCATTAGCCGTGTTATTCTCAAACTTGTCGTCGACGTCGATTATAATCAGCAGAGTGCGAGACAGCAATGATTATGATTTAGATAATGATGTCATCAAATTTTGTTAAACGAAAAGCTCACTAGTTCAATGATGTAGTTCGTTCTTAGATCATATCATTAAGTGTAACGCGTCGAGTGTAGTTCATGACTTAAATGAATTCACCATTTAAAAACATAAAAAATTAGCGGCATCCATTGTGCATCCTTCATTTAGAAATTTTAAATTTCCACTGTCAATTATTTGACAAAAATAAATATCGCAGATAATGCGTTTATATCATGATGATAGAAGTGTATAAGGGTATTTTGGCAGGATGAGTTAGGATTCTTAGATTGGAAAATTGTTTAATGTAAGAGAATTGCCGGCATATGAAGAGCTAAAGCCACTACAAGCAATGCATTTTGCAAAAAAAAGCTCTGCTTGTTTTTAACGATTAGTTGAGGAGAATATCCCGAATAATAAATTCCAAAATTTTTTAAAATTTTGAATATTAATCTATATATATAAAATAGGATGTGTGTATGTATGTATGTAACGTAATGGCTCCAAAACGGCTGGGCCGATTTTGACAAAATTTTCAGGGAACCTTCAGAATACTCGGGCGGGTGACACTGTGAAGTCCGATTTTTTATTTTCGGTCTGTAGGCGGAGGGGCGTGGCAAAATCCAATAATTCTATAAAACTTTTTGTCAGTTGTTCGTATTTTCGAGAAGTTTTTATGGAAGAAAATTTTGGACAATCCCTCCGGAAAAGTCGGAAAATTGGAAAAATCGAAAATTGAGTTTTTGTATGAAATTTTGTTTGAAATTATTCCTTAATGGCTTTTTAAATGAAAAAATAGAAAGTTTGTATGAAGGCTTAAAATTGGGGCGAGGCGAAGTTCGCCTGGTCCGCTAGTATTAAATAAATAATCAGATTCATAAAACAATTCACTATAAATAAATTTTTACTAGGACTTTATACTTAAAAAAAAATCTAAAATTTGCAATTCATGAATAATATTTGCGAAAAAAAAATTTAAGACTTTGGAAAATCCTAATTTTGATTTCAATTCACAAAAAGAATCCAAAAAATTTACCATGAATTGATAAGATTATGCGACCTTTATCTTGATTAATTTATTAAACTATTAATCGAGATTGGGGTCTTCATAAGAAAAATTTTGTTTAGTTTTTAACAATTCAAACTATTTATAAAAAATTCAATAAAAATAATGAGTAGAAACTTTTTTTTAATATTTTCAACAAAAAAAATTTATTAACAAGGAAATCAATTCTTTTATTTTTACCTTTCAAATCTTAAAAACATATATATTGTTTTTAAAAATGCCTCAACCTCAAAGTGTATAAAAATCTCAAAAATTTTTAATTACATCATAGACTTGTTTTAAATATATAATCCTTGCAACAATTAACAGTTATTAATGAAATAACCTTTAGTTTTATGGACATCTAAGAATATAACAAATTATAATACATTGGCGTTAATTTAACTCCTCTGCCATTTGTTTCGGCTGCCAGTTATGTGATGGAATATACTCGTGTCTACAACATGGTAGTTGTTTATTTATATCTGTTTATGTTTGCAAAGTGTTCAAGTATGCCATGCCACTGTGGTACTGGTCAAGAAATAAATAATAATTTACTATTGGCATTAAGAAGTCCTTTTAATGCGTCTATTTAACGCCAGAGGCGCTGCGTCCCTACTATAAAAAAAATTAATGAAACGCAAAATAGTAGAGTTGTAAAAAACACTTCAAATGACTGTGGTGCCGTCGTCGTCTTCAAAATAATAAGGGTCAATCACTTTTTCACTGCAAACGCCGCGCCAAACAAGCGCTTCGATGGGATGCAATAGCTCTACGCATTTTATGTGGAGTCCCTATGTCCCAGAAATGCAAATTTTACTTGTTGTTCGAGCACATGGAATACAATGGCGAAATTTACGCTGCCTTAAAACAACAACAGACTGAAAATTTTTCAGATAATCAGTAACAATAATTCCACGTTCTTGAGGGGTGTATTGCTCCATGGGTTATTCAATATCAATTCTGTAAAAATGTCAGCCAATTCCTATTATGGTTTTACTTTTGTACTACTGAGGTTCGCAAGTATCTGTTCCCGCCTAGGATTCGGTATGTTTCTGCAGAACAGCCCGAATAATTTTGAAGTTTGTGTTTGTTGATAAAAAAAATTATAATTTGGAAGCAATGCTGTTGGTGAAGTAATACGTTTAGCAGCCTTTTTTCCTTTTGGTCCTATTAAAATTGCTCCCAAAGCTAAATTTATTTTGGGTATAATTTACGCAACTAAGACTTTAATGTTTTCAAATACTATTCCTATTTAGCGAGAAAATTGTCTAACTACAATATGTATAAAGTCAAGGATGAAAATTTAAAGTTTATTGCTTGAAGTCGAACATTTTCAAACATGGCTTTACTTAGTCTGCTTTATAAGCAGAAATTCTTACATTCAGTTGTCAGTATAAAACACAATAACGCTATTCCCTCTTCAGGTCCACCATAACGTCATCTTTTAATGCAGAAAGTATTTGGAGATCCTGGCTTAAATATATCTTAGTATAATTCTAAAAAGTTTGTTTACTCTTTGAATGGACCCCACTGTGCATTATAAGTGAGTGCGTGCATGACATGAGATGCAGGAAAACGGGTACGAAATGGGTGGATGGTTTCGCAACTTAATCTGCACATGCCTTCATTATGTTGCCATTTGTAAAAGCTTGTCGCTTTGTTTTTGATGAGCGATAAACAATGACTTTGTTGTTTTCATACTCATACTCAGTGCTGTTGTTGTTATAACTACATGTTAGATGCTGCAGCTACCGTCGATTTTGCTCTTACGTATCTGTATGGTATTTTTGTTGCATATGAGGTACAAATCTATGATGATACGAGTGGGGCTGTTGGCATCCAACGTAACAACCGCCAACAAAAACAAATTCCTGTTATTTGTATTGCCATATAAAAGGATTTGTTACATGTCACTGCATTAAGTCAGGGATTGTGCTTGTGCGTAACATACGTACACACTCACATACACACTTGCTTATGTAAGTGACCACTTATGAGCGTGTATATTTGTCTATATGAACTATAAATTACTATAAATGGCCGGCCACTTTGTACACGCATCAAACACACAATTTCATTTACGCCATTACAAATATTTGAAATTTAAAAACACGAATGAAAATGGGGAATGGGAAATTTCATCTATGGAGTGCCTTACACTAAGAATAATTATGACTGACGATTAAACTAATTTACGCTAAGTTGATGTTAACTATTAACGATTTATGTATGCAACTCAATTGTTAAATTATTGATTTACAAAATGTTTTCTTCATGAAACGTAAACAACTTAAATGCTGCACAGTGGGACTGGTCGTAAAAAAATTTTTATCAATTATATATATTCTAGGGTAATATTGCAACTACATAGCAATAAAAATAAAATATATCATAAAACTTTTATAAAATTGCAAAATCTTTCAGAGCTCGCGAGTTCTACAAAAGAGATTTTCACATGATATCTTTTGATGAACATGCTTAAGATATACATATGTTTTGCTGTTTTGAAAAAGCATTTGTTATGAAGCTTGTACTGTGTAAAAGGGGTTTCATTACATTCTGAAAGTTCTAAAATATATTTTTTAATATTACTCGTTGCGAAAGTACAGATATTTTAAACACGCCATGAAAACATTTTATGGAGGTCTCTATTCATCACACTTGGCATGATTTAAATTCGAACAGATTTCTCAAAGGCAATGAAAGTTTAATGTTACATATCGTCTAAATAATATGGTTGGAATACAGATTTTAAAATTGCAAACTGTAAACATAATAATAAAAACCTTCAGAGAGTCTGAATCGATTGAAGGTGCTAATGGCAGAGGTAGTGCCGGAATAGTCCTTGCAAATACAATTATTTAAGCAGTAAGGGAAATTGTTAGTGAAAGTCCAGGAACATTGACTTAAAACTGTGTAGAGACGTTGAGTTCCCTTTATTAAAATTTTATTCATTTCCCAAATACACAGAAAGAAAGAATTCGTTCTAACTTCAAATGTTTGTTTTTTATATCCAGCAAAATCCCTCACACAAATTTAAGTGTCAGGAGCTAAAAATCTCTTCTTAAATTCTGAAATTAACTTCGAATGTCACAAGTCTATATTTATGTGTCAGCATTTTTTTTTTTTTTGTACTGTCATCCTTTACAAATTTTTTTAGATGATTTTTGCTTCTGAACATGTGATAAATGGAGAGTCCAGGGTTCAAGATAAATATCAAGGAAATACAAAAATGTGAAATTAAAACGTAAACAAATAAAAGAAGTGATACAAAATTTTTTGTATTAAAACTTGTTAAATGAAATCTGTTCCAAATTGAAATAGGAACAAATCACGCCCCATGGCATCACATGGATTATAAAGCAAAATTTTAAGCAAGTCTATTTTCCTCGAACTTAGTCTTTTGTGTTTGTTCAGAATAAATCCTGAATCTATGCTTGAGTCAAGCATTCTATATTTGGGTATAGAAAATTCGTACTTACCACAGATTTGACATAGCTTCGGCTTCTATGAATATGGGTGATTTGATTTTAAGTGTTAAGGTACAACAACTGCAGCAACAGAAACTGTTGGTCATAAAATCTTTTATTTTAGAGATTTTTTAGATATTAATTTAAAGTTAAAAACAACTCAAGGAATCCAACCCCAAACTATTATGGATTTTTTCGATAAAAAAATACTTTTATATACGAGGAAGTCTTACGCATATTTCAATGTTGAATTGTACTAATTCAGCAAATTATATTATCAAAACTTCATTTAAGCGAACGTTTTTAAAACAACTTAAGCGCAACTTGTTAAAATTTAACAACTCAAAAAATTACTAAAGAATTAAAAAAAGAACTACAAATAAAACGATGTAAATAATCCTACAACAATAATATGGATGTCATACAAATTCGGCTGAGTACAAGGATGTCACCATAAATTCAGCTTATAACTATAAACTAAAAAGAAAAAAGAAAAAACAACATGTGCAACAACACAGTGATACAAAACAAAATATTAGCTGAACAACAATGGCAACATGCCACTTCAATAGCAAAAACTCCTTTGGGAAAGTAAAGTTTTATGGATTCGGTAGCAAATAAGAAACAAGAAGAATAAAAATACCAACATAAAATATGAAAACTAAATACAGAGAAGATTGGCTATAACATACACCGGTAATAACGAGTTATAGCCTATAACGAGCAACTTCTCCGGTTCCCACAGTTCTATACAAATATTTAATACAAATTAATATTTCGTTAAAATCGATTAGTGAACTACGGCTATAGCGAACTTTTTCGCTTATAACAAACTAATTTCAAAGTAAACAATACAAGAATGATTGTAAATTTTGGCGCTAATAACGAACAAAACAAAAACTTATAGTTTTGGGGTTAAGTTTCTAAGCTGTTAAAAATTTAACGTCATTGTATGACAAAACCATCAAAAATAATAAAAGAAAAGTGGAATTCGAAATCTATTTCTGTCTTGATTACTTGTATTTGTTGGTTACAACGAATAAAATTGCCCGGTCCCGGCGAATTCGTTATAAAGGAATTCCACTATACATGTTGCATATCCATATCTGCAAAAACGCACCCACACACACATACACATAAATTGTAAAAATGCACCTGAACTGCAATGTAAAAAAAGATACTGAAATGATTCAACAACGAAATTGAAACAAGAACAGGCAACAAGGCAACTGTAACAAAATAAATTCATAAATGAAATGACAAGTTGAATTCAACACAACAATTTGTAAATAATTTTGAAATGCAATGCACGATGCCAATAACAATTCTACAGCTCCAACAACAAACAATTACTTTAATAAAAAACAAAACAGAAGCAGACTAGTAATTTGCCTCACCCGGCGACATGCCCAGATGAAAATTCCGACAGATGTAGGTAATGGTATTGCAACCAACATAAATATATGTTTGCTTCGCTTTACCTTGGCTGCAACAAAGATGGAAAGTAATTTCGGCGATGACTCTAAGCAACTTAAATATTTACCCAAATCGTGATAAAAGTAATAAAACGGAATTTAAATTTACGAAACGTCGAAGGGGAACGGTAAAGGAGAATGCAATTACTTTTATGCAAACCATTTTTAATATGCGTTTTGCACCAAGTAACTATTGAGACATGCAGCAGACTCATCTCCCAAGACGTTGGCAATAGACTTAACATTAAATTTTGTGTTTAAATGGAAACTGAGACAAGAGTTTCAAACTTAATATTGAGTGAAATTCACTATGTCGGAATTGCCCGCAACTAATCAGCTCTTGTTTGCTGTGGGTGGAATGCATATCTTGCGTATTAAGCGTTGCTTTAAAGACTTTTCTGAAACTATTCGACCACGTTAAGTAAAATAAATCTTACCAGAGATGGGGGAATTGGCAAAAAATTACCTTTGTTGGCTGCTTATACATCGATATCTCATCGGTTCTAACCAAATCATCAGTGAAGTTCAATCGGTATGTGGTCATTCAAACTCATTTTTTATACAATATATAGTAATTTAATCTCAAAATATATAATTATGGTGGTTGGTAGCAATTCAAACATTAAAAAATTATAAAACCCTGTTGTTTTTCTCATCCTTTCAAAAATTGTTACTATATTATATATTGCTTTTATGCCAAGTAGTGGACCCATAGCGCCAATACAAAATTTTTCCAATCATTTCTATTTGAACTTAAGAGTTTTGCACTATTCCATGATAAATTCTCTGGATGTAGATTTATCTCTTTTTCAAGACTTCGTCTCCGGCTACCTCGTGGCATGCTTCTTCTTCGCATTCCTTGAGGTTCCAATCGAAGGCTTCTCTACATACATATAGTATTGACTAAGAGACACTTGTTCCCTCATTCGAATCAACAATCAAGTTGTTCCTCAACATTCACAGGTGAAATACCTTGGTATACATCTTGACCGACGGCTTACATGGAAACAGCACATTGACTCTAAGCTAACACAAATGAAGCTTAAATTAACCCAGATACACTGGCTGATTGGTAGAAATTCTACCCTCAATCTAGATTGTAAACTTTTAATATACAAGTCGCTTTTGAAACCCATATGGTGTTACGGAATTCAGCTATGGGGCACTGCTTCAGCTTCCAATGTAGAGAGAATCCAACGAATGCAAAACAAAATTTTAAGGTTAATAACATCGGCTACTTGGTACATGAAAAATTCAATTTTACATCGTGATTTAAATATGGCACTTGTGACTGCAGAAATTGCAAAATATGCAGACAAATATTTAACAGAACTCGGGTCCCATCCTAACCCCTTTGCTCGTAACATCTTGAACTTTCCTGGACACATCCGCTTGAAAAAGAGGGACACTACGGCTTTAATACGCCGCACTCCAGATAAAACTTTTTGAAAATATTTTTGTGCTTAACACTACATTTATGTATTATTAATTACTATCACAAAGTTTATGTCTGACACTGGTTGGGCCTAATTATTATATCTATATTTAAGATTTGAATACTTATTGTTAGTTCAGTAGAAGATACAATAAATAAATATTAGTGGAAAAAAATATATTATTGACTGGCTTACGTAGCACATATCCTATCCATCTCCATTTCCTTTCACGAATTTCAATAGCAATAGGTTTTAAATTACTTCTACGATATAACTCCGAATTTGATAGCCAGTTGTGTGGCTACCATACGCGGAAATTTATAACGCAGGGATCTGTTGATAAAGGTTTGCAGCTTGTTTTTGATTTCAACAGACATGAGCCAAGTTTCACATCCATAAAACAACACAGAGAGGATGTTGCTTTTAAAGAAACATATTTTCGTTTTGTGCTGATTTGATTACTTCGCAAAGTTTTATATAGGCCAGCAAAACCAGTTTTAGCCTTCTTAATTCTGTGCAGTATATCAACACGCCTGACAGATTCGACGTTCTGGCCATACAGTGTAAGTGGTTCTGTATGTTCTATATTTATATTAAGTGATTTGGTTTAGTCAGCATTGATCTTAAGGCCATATTTACTCGATATAGCATCGATGTCATTTATTTTACTTTGGACATCAGATTGACGTTTAGATATTAAGACAACGTCATCAGCATATATTAGGTCGGTAAAATGTTCCATGCGTAATTGGTGCCATAGTACTCCAGGATGAGGGCTGTTGCCAATTGCCCCAATTAAAATTTTTTTAATGACTATGAGGAACAATAATGGTGAAAAGACGAATTCTTGCCTCGCTCCAGACTTAACATATATAGGAGGAGATAGTTTGCTGCCATGTTTCACGCTGTGCCTTCAATTTTGTGGTTAAAAAATGCAAATTAAGCGCACATTTAGCCATGCATTTTAATTCATTATAATACTTAAACCTTGCCAATATTTCCAAAACACAATATTGTTTGAATGACTGCCGCTTTTTTGGTTTGCAACAGTGGATCCGTTTAAAGAAGTTTTCTACCACTTTTTCGCACATTTCGGTTAGAATTTTGGCGATAACTTGACGAAAGCTGGTTTTCAAATACATCAGGTTTAAGAAACTATCCACTTAAACAGGACTGATGTTGCCAACAAGAAAAGTCTAACGGCGCTAGATCACATGATTTTGAAATTACTCGTTCTGGAAACTTCCCATGCAATTAAGCCAAAATCAGTCGTGTTGTGTGGCCCATGGCACCATCTTGTTGAAACCACATATTGCCTGAGTCTTTTTCGAACAAATACAGACCAATAGCACCTCCAGACCATAATGTGCACCAAATAGTCACTTTTTCCGCATGCAATGGCTTTTCCACAATCACTAATGGGTTCTCCGATCCCCACATGCAACATCTTTTGCTTGTTACCATAACCACTTAGTGAGAAATGAGCTTCATCATTGAAGAAAATTTTGTTTGATAAAATCTAGCACCCACTCAGCGTTTCTACCGGTATTGTGGATGGTCAATTGGCTTTACTTCTTGCGTAACCTTGACTTCATATGTATGGAAGTGCAAAGCTTAATACGTAAAATACGTACGTAATAATACGATCTGAGAACGCCGACAAATTCGGCTTATACGCCACACTTTCACTAACAGAAACAATATTTTCGATTGCGATGCTGCACAGGCGTAATCATATTTGTAACATTTCTGCTCTCTACGAAGTTCTTTATGATCTTGTTAATTGCGTTACGGTAGATCGATTATAACGATCACAACGTAACAAGCGAAAAGTGGCCACATTTAACCCACCACCACGTTTGTATTAATTTTTCACTATTTTTAGAGTTTTTTTTTTTTGGTTATAAAATGATCCATATTTTTAAAGGACAAATCTGTTTGTAAATAATAATCGCAAAGATATGAAATTTTATCGCTATATCCACATTATTAAAGAATCGTAAGCATGTTTGATTTAAAAAGATACCCGGGCCCTCGGCCATTGACCGTAAACCTATGGTCTTTCTAATTTTCATGTATGAATAAATTCTCATATCGTATATATTAGTTTTAATATAAACATAAGAGTTCGAATGCTTAAAAACCGGTTGAAGTTCACTGATGTTTTCATTAGCAACGATGAAATATCGATGTATGAACAGGTGGACCAACAAGAAACAAAATCGAGTGTTTTGGTTGGTCTTACATATTTATGTATTAAGTGCAGAAATTCATTACATGGGGTTTTCAAGATCAAACGTTTCTTCGATCACCAAGAATATTTCCGGCGAAAAGTTTTGTTCGCGAAAAATAACCAAAATCCCAATACTGCCATTTCTGGCAAGAAACACTTTTTTTCTGAAGCATTTCTACATTTGACTTTTCATTTCAAATTTTTTCGGTATTATTTGATTTTGACTTATTTAATTTTTTTGCATGGAATTTTTATACATTATGGTGAATATAGAAAATTTCGGTATTATTTGTTTTTCAGAATATTTCAATAAATTTTCTTGAAGATGATTATACCTTTGAAGGTCCCATTTGATTGGGAGTTATTTTATTCAGTCTTAAGTAATTTAAAAATCTATTTTTGTCTCACATTTTAAAATGCCTAAACACTACATTTGCTTGTAAAAGGATATCAAACAATTCTCCCAACTTTTCCAAAAACTTATTTTCTTAATACCTTTTATTTGCGTGTTCATTTTCAACTATTTCCTTTTTAATAAACACTACTAATGCTTTTCGTATTTTTACTTCTTCTGGCAAGAAAACAAATCTTATATACGTTTTGTATATCTTTTTTTGTAATTTTATTGCTTATATCCCTTCAAATTTAGTTGAAGTAATATCTCGAACCTAAACAAATAAGTTATCAATGCCACAAAACATACAATGCAAATTCATCTTGCTGCATCACTGACTCCATACCACTGCAGAAACCACTTCAGCACTCAGTGTTTGGAATTAAATTCATACAGTACAGCACAATCACATTTATCGACAAGGAGGCTTTGTGTGTTATTTGATTTACAAGGATACGAACAGCAAACAGGATTTACAAAAGAACTTGCATAGCAGTTTAGTGGAAGAACAGTGTGGAAAAATTAAATGTAAATCTTAATAAAATAGTTCTATTAAATACAGAAAAATCTAATGTTCTTAATATATTATATTTTATATTTAAACTTATTTATCAATTAAGCACATTACAAATCAAATTTAAACCACTTCTTCCATGGCAATACACTCAGAAAATTTTTCTCCATTGATAGCCCACTGTAACTTGCTTCTCTTGCATACTATAATAGTCAGTAATACAAACTAAAATCGAAGTTAACATTCACTGCCAACAAAAACACTTCACAGGACCCTTGTAGTGTTTATGGAGAAATTGCAAAGATAAAGCAGGAATCATCCAAATATACAAATGTATTCTGACAATCAGAAGTGCATGTAAACGAACAACATCAAGAGTAATCTAACACCGCAATAACAACATTAAAACTTCCATTCATAAAGTTTAATATTTATCTCAGTTATTTGAATGTGCTTTACGTTCCTTTTTCAATGTATTGAAAGTCCACTTGGCTCGCCATAAGATAAAAGTTTTCGTTGCACAAATTCCTTAAAAGTACCATTGTACCCCTAAACTTGATTTGAGTTTATAACCAAAGTGCTCAGAAATCCTTGACAAAAAGCCAGCAATTCAAGCAGTGGCATATATTTGAAGGAGTCTGCTTTTGCAAGGATTGGAATTTGTAGGGAACCAGATAAAAAAAAATTCTTAGTTCATTCCAGTTAGGTTGATTGACGGGGTGTGATAGCCCATGTCATACGACATACACTTAAGCCAGTGAAGGCTTGTTGTGCGCTCCCTTTTAATTATCAGACACAAACTGCCAGAGTTCTGCGGAATGATTCGAACCTGGGACCTTCGCACTACGAGTCTAGTACAATACCTACTAGTCTACGAAGGTCAGTTCCTGCGCTCTATACTGCTACACTACATAATAATCTAAAATAATGAAAGGCTACTACATATATGTGTCTCTCAGCCCGCGAGCTACATACTTACAACGTTCATTGCCAAAGTATTCCGGTGGATGTAGTAACAATTAATAATTCTGGCATTCAGTAAGACCAATAGCAAAGTTTTAATTAAATAACAGCTTTTCTTAAAACGCAATCATATCTGAAACTTGTTCTCTTTATATTTTACACCGATCTAAGGATATATTTAGAAATGAATAACATAAGAGTAGGCCGTAAAAAAGAGCTTCCAAAGAAATAAGATCCACCAATTGTAACCCAAAAGTTGTGAAAATTCAAAGTTTTACCATTTGGATTATTACTTACCAGTAATAGACTGTTTTGGAAGCCTTTATATTTTTTAAATATTCAAAAATGTTTCTGTGTACTCAGAATTTCGTTACGTATGCTTAGAAAAAAATTTCAAATAACCTATGAGCCTCACAAACTGATGATTTTTAAACGTGATGGTGGAAGTTCTGCTGAGATAAATTGGCTCTAATGAAATTCCAGAATTATCCAGAATGAATGTAACAAAATTTTTGAAGTACTTTAAAAAAATATTTATTAGATTCTTTACTCAAGATATCCTTCAAAATAATTATTAAAAAAAAAAAGTTTTCTACAACTATTAGACTTATATCTTTTGTAAATCACAAGTAGAAAAATATAATTGAATTCCGTGGAATTCTCATATAGTATTTGTTTATTTTTGTATAACAACATGAACTTGAATGATTTTAAAACATGATTCGACTAAAGATTACTGATACGCCAATAACACAGAAAAAAATTATTTCAATAGTTGTGCCAGTAGTAACTGGGTAATGTGAAACATTTCTACCCAGTTTTATTTCTAGAAAATTTAGAATATTTTTTCATGTCGCAATGCCTCAATGTGAGCAATGTGAAGTAATTTTACTATAAATATGGCTGGTTAAGACAAAAATGGATGTTATCGCAAAAGCGTTCATCATACAACAAATTATTTATATAAAATTGTATGATTGAAGAGTTCCTTATAAATTTAGTCTTGTTTATTATTAGAATATTTAATTACTAGCAAATAATTAATAATGCAAATAAGACAATAAGTGCATAATACCAATAAAAAGACCAAATTCAAGTAAACAAATTTTTTAAAATTTTCTTAATTTGTAGTAAAATATCTCGAAGGATAAGACAAATATGCCTAAATGTAACAAAAATGTGACTTAGAAATAGGGTATAGTTGCCCATAACGAGGTTCTTTCATTTATCGAAAAATTTATTGACTCCAAATATATATTTTTTAAATTTCATCGTTGGATTCAAATCTCTTTCCAACGAGCCATATCTTCAAGTTTAGAAGTAAGAAATAGCCACTCGGGTCTGAGTCCGGAGAATAAGGAAGATATTCGTCACGATTTTTGTCACGGAAACTGCACATGTGTACACCCTTGTATTGTACTGGTGAAAAAGACAATTTTTCTTTGGCAAATGGGATCGTTTGTTTTTAAATCCATATTAAATAAACCGAACAAGTTTACATAATAGTAATTGACGGCAGTCAATGTGGATATACCTCGTACAACCCAAAAAAAAAAAACTGTCGTCATGACATTATCAACTGGCAAGCCCTACTTAGTGCCAGTTAAACCCGAGAAACCTACTGTTTTGACTGCTGTATGGTCGTTGGTGTTCTGTGGTGGATCGACTTTTCGTCCACGGTTATGAAACGGCGCAGAAACTGAGTAAAACACGGTTTTGCCATTGAAATGGTGCAGAGTTCTCATAGTATTTATCGAGCTTAGCTTAGATTGATGCTTTTCTGCTTTAATGAGCACACGAAATTCACTCCTTAAATCACGCGGTAATCTGCTACGAGTATCATTGGCTGTCGAACATAAACTAAATGACGCAGCTTGTTAAAATTTTGAGTGGAGTCAACTAACGGATGCCTTTTAACAGGAACAGGGATTCCTTTTCAGTTCAAAGGTAAGGAATTTAAAATTTTGATGCAATTTGCCCTCGTATTAAAATTTTTTATAGAATAAAAATGGTAAGAATAGTTAAGGCATATACAACAGTGAAGTATCTCCCGCTGCATCTTAAACAACAAAGCAATTTTATTGACATGCAAAAGGTTATACATTTTCATGCCAAGAGCTTCTGATTTCTAAATAATTAATCAATATGTTCGATTTATGCGGTGCTGGTAGCATTAAAATCGACGTTATTTACTTGGCCGCATTTACAAGACCGCTATTTAGATGCATCATTCATATTCTATCGCTGCACAAATATTAATGGCAAATGCTTTTTCCATTCGCGAAATGGCAGAAATTGTTAGAAATTTAACAGGGAAGATTATTGGAAGCAAGCAAATATGGTAAGGGAGACAACGAAGTCTTAAGGATCTCTGATCCATGTGTATCCCTAAACAAACTAGACATTTGAGTTCAACGAGATTTGAGTTAAACGATAATTTTCAATTGCACCATAATTTCTGCCCCAATTTTAAACATATAAAGGAGCGAATGAATTTCGTCATCAATTAATTTTTCATTAATCAATTTTTATTTAAAATATACCAGTTTTATAAAATTTCTAGACAATATTTGCTATAAAATCAATTATTAATCTAAATACGTTCTGTATACGGAATATCATATAAAAAATATATGTATGGATGTATCCAACACATTATAAGAAATACGGAAATTTCTGTTTCACCTAAACATACATTTTATCTTTTCATCCGCACTCAAGTATGCGAGGAAATGCACATTTGTGCAAAGTTGTGGGTTTAAAATATTGAATGGTTTGATGAAGAAGACACACACGTAACCCAATTATTAATGAATGCGTTGCAGACAGATCTGCTTATCGCTTTTTAATTGGTTTTCGTTACGATTACTGGGAAATGACAAAAGAGAGGAGGCAATCGATAAGATATAAAATTCCAACTTCCATCCACATATGTACACTTATACAAGAGCTTTGGAGGTTTTTCAAAAATTTCTTTTTTTGAGGAGTTTTAATTTTTCAGTAACTTTTTTCCTTTTTTTCTGTGGAATATTTAAGATTTTTACATCATGACAGTTTCTCGATAATTTTTCGTATGTTACTGCGTATTTTTCAGTTATTACTTCAGTTTTAAGTTGAAATACAACACACATTAATAAATACTTTTTTATAAAAAACTAATTAAAATCTTATAATGGAAAACTTATATTTGTAACACGATACGTGTTCTTTTTATTTTGTTTACGTCTCAGTTGTACATATAAATTAATATCTAAAATCCGATTTTGATATCGTGAAAACTATAACCGCAATGTATGTTAAAATAAAGTTTGAAAAAAGTCTTAATAATTAAAATCATATAACCAATATAAATGGGCTTCAGTGCGAACAGTTGCTAACAAATAAATAGATGTGTTATTGGGAAGCAATTTTGGGGTCTCTACTGAAATTTATTACAAGGGCAATTAAAAAAAAAACTAATAATTTAATCAAACTCTTAATTTGCATGTAACATTTTAACAGTGCAATATAACAAGTAGAGTTAATAGCGGCAATAAAATCTTCAGCCTCAAGAGTTATACGAGGTCTGTTCAATAGAAAAGGTGAATTTTCATATATATCAAAATATGTTTATTTACTTGTTCATTTCTATTTTGTTGCCGCCAACGTTTCTTCCAATCCTCGAAACAGTTCTGATATTTACTTTTTGGTATGGCCTTGAGCTCTCTCAACAATTCGGTTTTTATTATCTCCAACATCGCAGAACGCTAGTCTTTCTTAGTATTTTTTTTTCGGCCAGGTGAGCAGGTGGATTATTGTGATGCAAAGGGCATGAATTGTTTTTCCAGGACATTTCACTTATTGATTTTTACAAGCGGTGCATAACTAAGAGATAAAACTCTGTACAACCAAGTGGCAAGTACTCATGATGCACTACGCCACGGTAATCAATGAAAAGAGCAAGCAAAACCTTAACATTTGATAAAACTATGCATGCGGTTATTGGGCCTCGACTCTCCTTGGCTCTTCGATTGGGACGATTGGACAAACTCAACTAAGAACATATGATCGAGACAAGTGTGTCCACTTAAAATAAAAATCGCTAATCGAATGCACACAGCCTGAGAAATTTCAAAATTAATTTTTCTATTGATCAGACCTCGTATTCTCGCCTTTTAATTGTTGACTGCATTTAGAATGATAGGGGCGCTAATATACATATCTGGGGTTGCAACGGACTCAAGTATAAGATGGTTTCATACATATGGCTGGGCATACTTCTCCTATACGCCATATTAAAGAGACTTCTGATATTAGCATTGGCTTCACATTAACCGGACTTGTTCTAAAGTTGTTATAAGTTCAACATGTTTTTCATCCTTAAGATTTTTTACGATTCTATCCATCACTATGAAATTATATTCCAATAGAAAATTCTGGAGTGGTAAAATGCAACCAAAAACAAACAAAAAACATTTAACCAACAAATACAAAACAAATAGCAGCAGATTGTTTCGAAACCATTGCTAAATTAGAAAAATACAGAAAAGCAAGCAAAACTTCCGTATTTGTTGCTTGAATTGTCAATTCAGCATGTAAAAACAAAAAATCTTGTCTTCTTCAAGCTCCTACAAAAGTACACAAGTGCAGGCGAAATAAATGAAACGATTTACAGATGAAATTGAAAGAGTGCAATTTCTTTGGATATTGTAGAATTCCTATTCAAGTAATTTTTTAATTTTAAATTTTCTTAGTACTTGTATAATCATGAAGTTATCGATGGAAAACTCATTTGATTTGAGCAGCGATTCAGTCAAGGACAATTTTTGTTCTAGTCGCATATTTTTTGTAGGGGCTTGGCGAATCCAAATGCGAAAGCGAATAATAAATTTTAATTTTTGCAAAAACTATTGGGAATATTTACAATAAAAAATTTTTATATGAAATGTAGAGATTCGTTATACACATACCTAATTAATTTACCCTTAACTTTATAACACGGATATAAATTATTAAGGCTCCAAGCAAACGTGAAATATTTTTCAATGTCAACGATACGCCCTGAACCGTCAAGATTGAAAGAAAAAAATAGTACTGCGCTCTTATTAAATATCAATTGTAAACAAAAATGTATCCTTAAGAGTTGGTATAAAAAATATTCAGCTATTTAACATGTTTTTGTGTGAAGATAATTCTTGCCCCATTCCAAAAGCCATTCGAAACGAGCGCAATTATATGTAGTTGAGTTAAAAATGCAATATCGTTTACTTCTTGTTTTTATTTTGCTTCCAAGAAAGATTTAAATATTTTTAATAATTAATGAGGGAACTATGCCATAATTAATATTTTAGGCGGCCACTTTGTCCGTTCAATTTTTATTTAATCCATACCTATTGTGTACACTTACTATTACAACCGCCCAGATATACGAAAATTAGGTGCAACTTTGTAATTATAGTTAGCAAGATATAGTAGTGGAGATATCCTTTCATCTGATCATATCACATATGGACCAGAAGGAGACAAAACTTGAAGCAAGCCCTTTCAAACGAAAAAGATGAAATGGGTGTACAAAACTTAAAGATATATATGTATATAAAAATACAGACGAGTTAGTTCAAAGTCAGTTAAAAAAATTTTAAATACTAATAGTACTAACAGCCTAAAAAGTAAGAAGAAACAGACACATACCCGCTGGTGATGTTGGCGTAGCGACCACCGCAGGCAATACTATTCCGTTCTGCTAATTTATTAATTAGCATTTCCTTACTTCTTGTTTAATAATAAAAAACCAAGATTTGGAAAATGTATTAAAATAAATTCTGGAATTCAGGAATTAACCTTTTAGCCAAATTAACTAAAATATTCAGTTGAACTAACAGGGTTTGAAAAATTACGTAACAATTATATTACAATATTTTTAATCAAAAAAATAGTGGAGAATATTTAGTTAATAATTAAGAATATTTATTTTCCTTACAAAAAAGCGAATTATGAATAAACGATATGAAAGAGAACATCATGTATAAGCAAACCTGAATTAATATCACTAAAAATTATTAAAATTTGGTTTTTTGGATGGCCTTGTTTTTATTGGGAAAGTACGCAGCCTCAACAGATTTCTAATACTCCACTTATGAATATGACTAGAATATTACATGATTCATCTAACGAACTAATACATTTAATTTTTTGTTTTAGCATTAATATGAAAGAAAGTTCCTGTGGCAACGGAAATTTAACTGAAAGCAAGAATTTGTTTAAACTTTATCATGAATCTTTTGGAAGCACTCATGCAAAAACTTTCTTACTCCAATCCCCTTCCTGCATAAAGCAGTAAACCAAAAATACAAAATAAAATAACAACATTTTTGACAAGACCGTTTTTCAAGAGCAGATTATTATTATTTTCTTTTCGTAGTCTAATGCTTCAATAAGGCAAAATAGAAATAAATCTTGTGTTACTCATATTGAACACTCATTGGAGTTGCAAACAATTTATTCATCATACGCACTCGTGTTACTGCTGCTGCACCCACAAACATTTTAAAGCAAAGTTTAATAAGTTGCTTTATATCGTTCTCCAATTTGGTAAATAAAAAGCAAAGGAAATCAAACAAAGTGAAGTCAGGCGTACTCGTAACTCATTTTCAAGTTCAGTGCAAGCATTTATCTTGGTCACGCATCGACACAAGTTCTCATCATTTGCTATATTTACCAAACACTCTTTAAAATGCGTCGGATTGTTTTCCATATAGAAATAATACTCACGTCCCTAGTCAAACTACCTTTCATCCTTTACAATCGATTGCTGATTTTATTTTGTTTTGTCAGCTATTGGTCTATGCCAGAATTTATGGCAACGATCATTTATTTTGAAGCAAAGAAGAAATATAATGAAACTCCCTTGACGTTGCACATAAAATGAAAAATAAAAAGGAAGAAAAATCTGTAAATATATACTATATATGTATAAGTGCATTATAGATTGTGTATGTATGTACATTTGCACAGTGGTGTAGAGAGTTTATTTAATTGGGAAACCATTTAATACATCGAGAAACATGTGTGACATATTGACGAAATTTTAAACAGACATTTTTGAAATATCTCTTAGGCGACTTTGAGGCAAAATCTTTCCTTCTTGACACTCAATAGACAAAATAAAAGCGTAATGAAAATGAATAAGGCTTCATTCAATGGGATTTGGCATATGGTTTCAAATAGACACCAAATAATTTAAAGAAAAAACACTAAAATTTTCTAACCTAATGTTTGTCCTGTTTCCTGTTTTTTGAAAATAGATAATGACTGAAAAAATAATTGTATTACGAGAGTTTCACTGGTAGTACGCTGTAGTGAACTGTTTCATATGAACGAATATTTTTCTCTTTCTCTTTCATCGCTTAAACAGCTCCAAAAACAATTAACACAATGACACGGTAATGTAAATCAGATGACGATGACTTGTCCTGAACAGGGATCGAGCTGAGGGTCTCAGTCATTAATTGCTTTGTAGTCAACGCGCAACAGCACAATGAATAATTAAAAGTATTTTACATGAATGAAGACAACAAAACGTATATGCAATAACAAATCAATATTTACAATATGTCTATTTACTATATTCACTTTGTATCCACTTCGTAAATTGCCTTTGAGATCTAGTTGGTTAAAGAATGAGATTTGTTTCTGACTTTTACTCTCTTGGCTCAAAGCAGTGATCACCACATCCGCACTATTACTTTTTAGGTCTGAGAGTCGAAACCACACATTTTACACGTTTTTTTCTGTATCCTGCGCATCTGTCAAAAAAGTAGAATCAGTGTTTTCGTATGTCGCATGTTACAGCGCACATAATGGAAGGATGCTTTCACGTGTAGAATACGAAAGAAGATAAACGCCATAGTGGGCGTATGAACAAGTCAGCTACTTTTGATTGCCAGGGATGGTAGTTTATACTTTATTTTTAATAATAAAAAATGCATCGCATATAACTTTATACACAGAAAAGTAAATATGAAATACGTAAAATGCGCTGATGAGAGAACGCTTTGTGTAGACTACCAGCCTGAGATTGTGCGGTATGTAGAAATCGTTAACATTTCCTAAACTATGTACCAGACATCAAGTGCCTAAACAAGCATTGCTCTTTGTTTCACACGTGATTAGTTTATGATTTTCTGAAATTAATATGAGTGACACCAAAAAAGAGACAAAATGTCTGGTGTCCCTATTTTTCCTATGGAAATTTTTTTCAAACTAGCACACGAAATATTACTAACAATTTATGGTTTAAAGCTAAAAAATAAATGCTGTGTTTATGAAAATTCTCATCTGTTTTGAAAATATAATAAAAGCATAGAGGATTTTTATCATCTCCAAGACATTGTGGGAGATCTACAGATGACCACCTGCTAAGCGGTTTATATATATATATATATACATATAAATTGTATATATTGTACACAGTCTATATGCGTCTTATATAAGCCAGACTTATAATTCACAAGAAAAGAGCGTTAAGGATTACTAAAATTTGGCAAATAATTCAAAGGATATATACCAGCTGTTATCTTTTTCACCTTATTTAGAAAAAGTATGTGAAAATTATACTACTGGAAAATTTATGCATATTTCTATCCACAGTTACATGTTTCTGTTTCCATTTTATCTCACTTTCATTTCACATTAAAACATCTAAGACTAATCAAATTATTGCACTGCGCCTTGCATTCTTAGTTGTTTTTTTTTTTTGCCGAATCAGTTATATTTATTAGATCGAATAGATTTGAAAACAGATTAAACTAACCCAAATTTTCTGCTTAAATTTCTTAGATCATTTTTGATTTTACACAATAAAGACCGTATAGAATTTATTGTCTAAGTAGTCGACATGCATATGCTTCAATTCACTATTCAAATACAAATTCATAAAATGGAAATATTGCCACACAGTTTGTACTTTTTTCTCAAACAGTAGTTAAGACAGCAACAAAAAACAGAAAGCCACATGGTTCAATAAGAATGTCCACACGAAATCCTCTAAATTAAAAGCAAACAATAAAATATAAGGCACGGTTTTAATGAATCTTATTCACCCTTCAATTAAATATTGTAATCATAGTTTTGTAATCATATACGATAGGGAATTCTCATATTGTATTTGATCTGTTTGACATAAAGGTATGAGGTTGAATGTTTTCTAACTGCTAAAATTTCATTGACGATTAAATTATGAAATATCGACACATCAACAGTTAAGGTTGCAAAAAAACAAACTTGAAAAGTCAAAATATTAGTCACTAAAGACTAAAACATCTATTCGAAATAAGTCCATGTTATTAGGAGCCTTCAGAAAAATTTTGCCACCGGCGGAGAAGCAAGGATCTGCCTGCATACAAGGATACCAAATGTACTTATTTATAGATCCTAAAACGAATACTACGAATATTATTAACGTGAATGTCAAACGTACTGACAAACTTTTACATGCCGTTTCCAGCTGTGGTGAAGGGTATTCCAAGGACCAAAGGGCAATACAATGCAAGCATGCTAAAGGATTTGTAGAAACAATCAATTTTCTAAACAAGCATCGGGAGACTAGTTAAATGTGGCACAAATATAAAAAAGTATAAAGAAAATACCAAATAAATAAACAATAAATTGATGACTTTTCCAACACAAGCTGAATGAAAATCAAGACAGCAAATTTAAAACAAATGCAATTTATATGCAAAAAGGAACTCAAAGATTTTCTAATCGATTAAGGGAATTAAAATAAACCAATAGTATATTTTAAAACAAATCACTAAAGAAATCATGTTAACTTGATGTATTTTTATATTTACATCAAATTATGTTGGTTTTCTATAGAAAAAAATTGGCAAAACATACTAAACGACACTATCATTTTGGCCACAAATTGATGATGTTTGCAATAAAATGCTAAATTGTTACAAGTGCTCAAAAAAAATTTCATTTTGTTTTTATGCAAAATAAATTGAAATTTAAAGCATCATTTTGTCAGAACTCAGCTTTTGTTCGTACTTTTTAAATTTTCCTTTATGGCAGTTCAAATAACATCTGAGCCAGGCTAATATGAGCAATATGTTTTGTAGAACTCATGCCATCCAAAAAGACAAGCCTTCACACAAACTTTTGAAAATTTACTCAAACCACAAGACAGACTGCAATCACAAGGACTTGAAAACGTAAAATAAAAAATCATCAAAATGCCAAGATGACACCTTCCACTTACAAGGATTTACTGCTGAATTTTATACATCTTATGCATATGGAAAACAATGTATGCATTTTTCAAGTGAGTCTGACGGAGTGTGTTACCCTAGAGATTGATAGTGGCTGCCAAGTGTTAGACATGCCATGTGGTTGGTTTTATTTATTTTTTTTCGTACAAATAATTGATATTTGAGATATTTCAAGAACTTGTGCAAACTACTATTTTTCTCGCAGGGGCGGATAGTGTTAAAAGAGAATATAATTGAATAGTTTTAGGGAAAATGCAAGAGAAATCTTTTTTTAAAAATATCAGCTTAGGCGAACTTGGTAAGAGGACATTATATTCTAGAGCAATGCTTTATAAAGGTAATTAGAAGCACATAAAATATCACTCGTTTTTTAATGGTTTAGGGTTGCTCGAGCTTAAGTTTTAAGGAAGCCCCGAAATGCAAATATATAACTAGGGAGTGCTTAACTTTTAAGTTGGGAATTCTTTTTATTTGGACACATTACCTTAAATTACGAAAACAAACATGTCTGCCTATTAAAATTATTAATCAATTTATACCGCAACACAGTGAAGTAAATAACCGTCAACGTAGTTCAATACGGAAATCGCACATAGAGGCTAAACTGATTCGAATGAAATTGAAAGAGATTCAAATTAATTGTCTTGTTGGAAGATGTTCCCCAAAAAAAAACTTGATTCTAGACCCAATATGCTGCTATGGATCTCAGTTATCGAGCATTGTGTAGGCATATAATATAAAAAATTTCAAATCACGTCCACAAAAAAATCCTAAGTAAGATAATAAGTATAATGACATTTCATTACAGCTCTAGTACTGGGCTCATTGCATTCATAATAACATATCGATATCATTATGAAAAACTTTTAATTTTGTATTTTTATAAACCTGGTTTTTTGCATTTTATTTCCAAATATTTTTTTAACAAAATAAAAAATCATTCAGAGATCAATTCAGATAATTCATTCTCTAGTCTATTTTCAACTTCCGGAAAGTTCCTCAGCATATATAAATCAATTAAATCAAAATGAAAAGTGAAATTATTTCGAGGGGGAAATCATTCACATTCACAGGTTAGAAGGAAACATTTCTAGAGAAAAAATATTGACGGCAAGGCTGAGTGAAACTTTTTCAATTATAATGGTTAAAAATGTGCTTATGCTTTCGCTATTGCTACTGTATATGAGAATATTACCTTAACTTGCAATGAATAAGAATTCCTTGAATACAACATCTCAAATTAATTTATACTCAATTCATTTCCTTTAATTTCAGCATCATTTCTTATAAATTCATATAAATTGATCACTTGCTTTCTTTGCATTTTTTAATTTCTTAATAAAATCAAACTTAAGCTCCTATCGCTATTTACACTAGATACGCTTGTGATTTTTTTCTAACAATTCCAAATTGCACTTGGCATAATATCAAATGATTTTCTTCTTTTATTACATCAAAATAAAAATGCATGTTTTCTTTTTATCTCATATTTTAATAGTCGTAATAAAAATCCGTATACCTGCTTTATTTTCTTTCGTTGTTTAAAACTAAAGCGTACAGCGTACAAAAATATTTAGATGTTGGCATTTCAAATCCCAAAGTATTATAAAATTATTATAAATTTATTTCGCTTTATCTTCTTGCACCTTTCCATAACCTGCTGTTGCTGTTGCACATTCCCAAAGGATGCTAAATTACTTAAACATCTTACACTATTTGCAACTGTCGGCAGAATACACTTTATTTTTGAAGAAGCAAATAAATATACTTGACTTTGCCACCTTGTGGCAGATACACTCTCAGTAGTTTATCAATATTTATCATTTGGCTTTTTTCTTATACTTCAATACAGGCACTCATCACACCCCCACCATTGCCAACGCCCATTTGGTATTTTTCTAATAAACTTAATATTATGATTTTCTTTATCCCAGATGGAAAATAAAGAAGGTAAATTTTTCTTAAACTGTTTTATCATTTATCATGTCATGACGACAAATTTGTCATCCTCTGAAAGCAGTCAATTTTTTCTATGCTTTACTTTATTATCCTAATACTCCCATGGATTATTATTGTTCTGGGTATGATATGGATAAAAGGTGACAGTGTCAGTTACAATGGACTAGCTGACTGACTGACTAACTGACTGAATGTCTGATTGACTATTTTTCTTCTAGCAATCTGTTTGCCAGATTTGACTTCTGGCGTGAAGAAATTTAGTGCTTGGATTTGTTTAACGTTAGAGATTGCTCTTTATTATTTTAATATTTACTAATGGTTTTTTGAGTAATAAGTTAAGGTTGTCCGGAAATTAAATTAGACTTTTTAAAATACAAGAATGGTTTCAAATGATTTTTAACTCACCATTACTATTATCGCTATGACAATTTGTTTGCAAATAGACTTACCTGAAAGAAAAAGAAAAAAAGATTATAGATGTATTAATATGTACGTTAAATTTACGAAAGGAAAATTATATAATACATCTTTAATTGATGGCATTAATTGATGTTTTAAATTAATAAAAAAAAATATTGATATCTCAAACAACCCTTTGTCATTTAAAGAAGACAACATTATAAAAAAAATTATTAAAATCGGTTGTTTCATACAATCTTACACATTTACAAATCAAAGCCCATTTTCGTTTCAATGGATTTTATTTAAAGCGGGTGCTGTTGACTGAAATCGTTAGCGCGTTGATTACAAAGCAAATTATGAATGAGAACCTGGGCTAAAGAGCCTTGTTCATAACAAGCAACAACAATTTTTTCTAATGTGCATTATTGTAGCATTGTGTAAGTTATTATTTGACTGTTTTGGTGCTGAACGTAGAGCACTTACACTGAACAATGTCGGTAGCGATTGATACTCTTTTATGCTAATGAACATCACTGAGCCCTTCTCTACTTCGCTGGTAATGTGAACAGAATCGTGGGCGTAGTAAAAGAATTAATAAAATGGCTACAACACATGCATTCGAAGAAAGTTAATGCTCAACACCAGAGGCGCTTGTATTGAGAATTAACGGTCAATAGTGGAATTGCAAGAGAGTTGAGCCATCTCCCTCTCTCTCTTTCTCTCTCTATTTATTTTTATACTATCTGTTCTCTCTCTACTACAATTTTAAGTAGTAGGCATCAATTGTCTGAGTGTAACTTCTCTCTATAAAAATAAAAAAATATTACAGAAAAAATTAAGAATTAAGCAGTTTTTTTAAAGTCTGGCGTTTATTCGAATTCGTTTGTAGTAGAATAGTAAAATATTTACATAAACTAGAGTTGTATTTCTTAGAACATCTAAAAATTTCTTAAAATAACAATATATGTACTTTTGAATCAATGATAGTCATCATGGTCAGGGAGTATCTATACCCGATGCAGAGTTCAAAAAAGTATACTAAATTCTACAAAGTATTAAGTACGGCTTAAGTCTATAAATAAATATTTCTTAATTTTGTCTTTAATTTCACAAAATGTGTAATTTTTGCAACGTTCCAAAAACGATTTCTGTACTCAAATCATCTCATTCATCTCTTCGCACTATATTTATTCATTTACTTGAAGAAATTAAAATAGTTTTTAACTTGTTTTTTATGGCTATTTTACATATTCAAATCCAAACTCTTTTTTTCACCCGCAACCAAGTTAATAAGTGAGTGTAACATTTAACCTCTAGTAGAATGAGCCAGCAAGAAATTAATGAGTTCATAAATGTTGTTGCATGTATTTTGTAACGTGAACAAAATGGCAAAATATTAAACAAAAAAATTTTATATAGTTTTTGGTAAAAAAAAAATCGGGCAAAAAGTTATAACAATACGCTGCAAGAATATTACAAAAATAAATACCAACGAAATAGAAATATTCATAGAAAACTGAAAAAAATTGCATTAGAGTGAAATGGAAATTTCGCCAAAAACTCAAAAAGTTCTAAAAAAATTCTTTAAATATACTCGCAGTTGCGATAAAACAACATACATCTTTTTGTCTGTTTTCTTACAGATGGAAGGAGATACAGACAGCCAGATAGACTAATAAACTGACAGTTACATGCAAACAACAGTATGTTTCGGTTAAACACTCACATTTGCAAACAATCTGCAAATAGATTCTTAAAAAAATTGGTGGTTAAAAGAACAAATAAGGCGGCCTAGACGGAGGCATTTTTAAGCCGACGCTATGTATAACGTTTCTTGGAAGAGTTTGAAACACAAATTTTTTATATGTAAACACTATTATCCCATATTTATCCTTTTAAACAATTATTTCTTAAATATATTGTTTGCAATTGCTCTATACTAAAGTAATTTAGACAAGAGAGTCCAGTATCAATAAGGATGTCCAGTACCAATAAGGATATCCAGCAATTTTAATTCAGCACTCTACAACTTTCAAACTGAGGATAATTTTTTTTTTTAACTCGATCGCCATTTTTACCTACTAGTCGTACTGACTAATTTCCTCTACACAAGCGGCATTATATACGAGATGTTAAAATATTAAGCTGTCGTCTTTGTTTCTAAAAAATTCTAGAAAGTTCCGTTTTTGTCAGTTTTAATATTCGGAATCGTTACTAAGTCTACTTGATCTAAGTTCAAAAACATAATGCAGTTTCCTTTTCTGAACATGCGTTACAT
Source organism: Germaria angustata (assembly GCA_963681545.1). NCBI lineage: Eukaryota > Metazoa > Arthropoda > Insecta > Diptera > Tachinidae > Germaria > Germaria angustata. The sequence continues at coordinate 22,735,159 of OY813001.1, read as the reverse complement.
TTTTATTTTAAACTAGATTAACTGTACGGCTTATAAATAAAAAATTTATTAACTTATGATATTTGCTTGTTTATGCTTTAGGTGTCCAATGAAGCCACAACAAAGAAATTAAAATAAAAGTTAATTATTCAAATAAGTTTCTAGGTACAATCCAGATTAGTTTCAATATAAAGTTTTGAAAAAATTTTTAATATTGAAATTTATTATTCGGGATATTCTCCCCAACTAATCGTTAGAACATTTAGAGCTTTTGTAAAATGCGTTTTGAAAAAATATTTATTTAAAAAATCATATACATAATTGTTATAAGATTTATTTTGCATTCTTTTTCAATAGCCACCATTTTTCTGTTTATTATGAAAAATTGTAGCGCAGCTACTAGTAGAAAATTTCGAAGCTCCCATCATTACAGTTTCCGGGACTATTAGTATAACTTTGTATGAGAGGTGCCACTCCTACTTTTCCGATTACGACTCTTCTATTGCTACATATGCCCATTGGGAAAAAAGTTCTTAACGCCGCACTTAATGGCTCTCCATATTAGGGTTCTTTAGATATGTGATATTAAACATTATACTTGGCGTAGGAGGTGCCATGGCCAATTTAAAGATTAACGAAATTTTTTGTCTTTCACCACCCAGAAAGTCCATTTTGAATGATGGTGAAATAGTATTTTTATTCAAATGATTAGTTTCGAAGATTACCTGGGACATACAAATAAACTTTTTCTCTCTATAATATTGATAGAGATTGACAAAAGAATGATTTATTTAACGTTCCCCTTTAAAAAATTACAAGTAACCTTTTAAAGCACTGTACGCTCTTTCTTAGTGAATTTGAACTTACTAACGAGCACTTAAAACCTTACTTTAATTTTGAAGGTTGAAATTTTTTAATTCAAAAACTTTGTCCCAATATATTTAATAAAAAATAGGTCATAGAAAATATTTTAAAAATGATTTTAAGGATTCTCTTTTTAAAAATATTTCAAGAAATATTCGCCATGACATGTATTTTACAGAATTTTTTCTTTTCACTGAACAGACTACGAGGATCGTATAGGGAATTTAACCAAATTAATAGAGCAATTAAGTAATAATTGCACAATTTATTAATTGAGTTCTTGTGTGGTAAATTTAATTTTGTATTTGAGATGACCATAAAATAAACTAAACTTGATATAATTGAAAAATGTCTTCTCTGTTTAAAATCTATATTCTTAAACATCACGTGTAATGCAATAGTATTTTTTTTTTTAAATTGGTAATTTACCCAAAACTTGCGAAATTTACTTAATTTTTTTAATACGTCAGATTAAATTGTTCCTACAATAGGCAAACTTCAATAAGAATTGTTGCCCTTCTCATTTAAATGGGCCTTCAAATTTTACCTCAAGTGAATTTCATTTCATTTGGTGAATCACTTATTCACTTAGTTGCATGATTGTTTATTCCGGTCTATGCTTTTTTCATTTATTGCAAAAGTTATTTTTCTATTTATATTGTAGTCGTATGGGTATCTAACAAAATATTTGAGTTGTGGAGAACGGGAAATATACACGCAACAAAGTTTCTAAAAAATAAAATGCAGAAAGAAAACTCAAATAAACAAACAACTCGCGAACATATGGTCAAATAACTTTTGTGTGGTTTTCAACAGTATTTGTTTTATTTTCTTTCCTTGATTTTTGTGTACGAATATTTGTATTGGCTTATCATTTTTCAAAACACGACTGTGCAACCTTTCAAAAGTACGATTTTCAGAACATGCAGTGAGTGCATTTTATATTAAATAGACTTATAAACTTTATGATATAATTTCAAAATTTCATTTTTATTACATTCGACTGACCAATATTAGCTTAATAGTCAAATATACTAATTTATTTTCAAATTTCTTACACTAAAGCAACGATATGCATACACATATATGCACACGATTAATCACGGCAGTGCCCACCAAATCGGGTATTTCATATAGAGCTTTAGCAATTGTGTTTCGTTTGATTCAAGTCGCTTAAGCGAACTCAGTGCTTTGTAGGTGATAGAAAATACAAGTACTAAATAGAAAACAGACGTATAATGATTATGAATTCAGATTTGTTTTATAAACTAAAATTTCGGCACGGCACAGCAATAAATGAATTAAATTTTCTTTCTTAAACAACGTTCTTTCACTTTATCTGGTATATCTCCTAACAAAACTTTTTCATTTTCCGTTCCGAAGTAAATTAAAGATTAATTTTAAAAATTAAAATCAATAAATAGTTAAAAATTTTCATTTTCAGTAAACTAACTGTTATCATTTCATGGGTTGTTTGTTTTACATTTTTATTTTTAATGCTTGAATACGCATAATTTTAATATTTGTAGCCGGATTTTTCTCCAAAAAAAAAAATATTTTTACAAATCGGACAGGCAACTTACTCTCGCATAACTTTTCGTATAATGGACAAAATTTCCATATTATTATTTTTTTTTTTTTTGTTTTTTAAGGGTTCGCTTCTACTTTGTCCCACATTTTTTTCTAATATCGGATGGGCATACATTTCTCATTAAAAATTGGTTATCACATAACTTCCCCATATATAGACCGAAAAGTGTAGCTTGCAGTTTGCCTTCTCACCCACATTTTATAGCTCCTCCATTTAAGGGCCAATTTTTAAAATTTTTTTTGGAATAAAATATAAAGTGCAAATGTATTATAACGGGCTTTAAACGAATCCACAGTTCCTGCGGTTTTGTAATCTCTTCTTTTGGCTCGTTGTATTGAAGTCGGTCTTTTTTTGCCAGAATTATTTAATCTAATGCTTGGCTTAGCCGAATTTTGGTATATATAGATATAATATTTAACATTCAGGAAATCAAAACAATGTTTGCGCTGTAGCCTCATAAAATACAAAAAATACGACAGATTTGAGAACGTGTCTATAAATTCAAGTTCATATTGAAACTTTTTTTAAGGTCGGAAGTTTTAAATAAACAAAAAAAGTGATTTCTTCTGTTGAGTTCCAAGGACATTTCATTGTTGAACTAACATTTTATTATTGAGTTTAAGAAAACAAAATTCTTGAGTTAATGACTATCCGTTCTTGATATTTAGAATATTGTACGGCTATATATGAAAAAAAATGGCGGCCAGGGTTGTAATGATAAAGCAAAACTTCTGATTGGTTCTACTTGGTGAATCCAAAGTGATCCTTATTAATTACACTTCAAGTCGACTCACAAACCTCTATGTGGGCAATGTTCATGACACCCGTCAAACATCGGCGAATGCGAATTGTGAGAGGCGTCTGCAACGTCTGTTCTCCTAGTTTTGGCGGTTGCAAGCGGACGTCTGTTCTTATACTAACCGGTTCGCTATATAAAATGTATTTTGCACTCAGCCATTCTGTTGGCTTAGATGGCAGCCCCATCATTAGACTAACATGCAGTAGACTAATCATTTGCTCATCCGAAATATAATGAGTAACGAAACCTGAATCAACATAAATGTGAGGCCCTATGCTCCTTATAGGATCGACTTTTTTTTTTGACTTCCCCCAATAAAAAAAACTTTAAGTGGAGAGATGCATTTATTAGACAATATCCTTACTGCTGCAACCACATGCCATCCATGCACATTATGCCAAGAGACATTTAATTATATTTTATTTTGTGCATATAACTAATAAAAAAAATCCTATAAGACAAATAAGAATTTTTACAAATTAAAAAAAAGGCTTAAACACAAAACTAATTATCATGTTGTTTTCTTTGCATTTTTAGGGATCTTCCTTTCGATGAAAGATTGCACTGCCTCTAAGATTATTACACAAATCTTTTACAAATAGTCAAAAAACTTAGCCCACATAAGTTCCTTGTTGAATACCTTTAGGGAATTACTTGTAATAGCCACAATACTGTGGTTATTTATATTGGCCTAATCTGGGCTAAAATAAATATAAAAAAACATAAATGCATCTATATATAAGTATTTTTGAGAGCAATTTTTATTTTATTTTTGTGGTATATTTCACCCTGTACATTTCATATGCTTATGTTCACATGCACAAACAAATATATCCATATACAGACATGAAGTTGAAAATATTCTAGTTGATACATATAAATATCTGTGTGTTGTTCAGTGAGTATATTTATGTTCACATATGCATGTGTGTGAGTGGGCAAGCGTACATGTATTTTATGTTTATTTGAAAAATTTTTCAATTTTATGGTTTCTGGATAATATGCGCTCAACTAGAAGTAAATACCCATAGAATAATTTTGTACGAGTATTGCAATGACCGACTAACAACTGCACCACCACCGACAAGAATAACATCAAGTATAGTTTTGTGGCAACAACAATGCCAAAAAACAAACACACACAGCCACACACACCCTAGTTGCCACAATGTTACGTGTCATTGTGTTGCATTCTATTTGTTGCTGCTATTGTTGGTCTGTTATTTACTAGGCTAAACGGGGTTTATTACCAAGGCAACCTATTTCAACCAGCATTTGTTGCTACAATCATAATATATATTTTTTTCTATGTTTTTGTTTTTGTATTCAATTATTTTCACAAATGCTGGTGTACATGTGTATATTTTCGAGATTTGTTTTATATTCTGTTTCTGTTCTCATTTTTTTTTTAATATTCCAAAGCTCGCTTATTATCAGCATCAGTGACCTGGACAGGATTAGCGCGTGTTCTATGTGTGTACATTAGGCCTTGTTCGTTTGTTTAATCTGTGGTTTTTAAACTATTTTTAAGTCTGAATTCTCTGCGTATTGCAAAATATAGAAAAGCCGTGGTTATGAAATATTTGTTGTTTTCATTAAGGACATGTTATTACATGAGCACATTCGTTTTATAATTATTAAACTGAAATAGTTAACGGTGTGTGTGTGTGTGTGTGTGTATGTATATGTGTGTTTGGAAAACTATTTTGCTACTGTATAATCTCTGATATTAATACAAAGGCATTTGTAAAACATCCCAGCAAAAAGAAGGATTTCCCTGAAAAATTATGGAAGGGAGATCGCGTCATTTCTTATGATTTTCACACATGCTTCGTTGCAGGATGTTCTCTATTTAAATGCTTATTCGTCGATTTAGAAGTTATCCTCTTTTTATATGTTGTATTGCAACAAAAAACATGCGGGGCAGTCTTTTGGGACTGCCGATAGAAGTGAAAACGAAGTAACTTGTATTTTCCAACTATTTTTGGTTTATAAAGAAGTGTTTATGACCAACGATTAAAGTTTCAATTGGTCAATAACACTTCTTGACGCGAGTTTTAGGCTTTTCGTTCATCCAAAAAGTACACATACATATAGCTTATGGAAAGCGTTCGCTGACGATGACGCTAAATCCATGTTTTTGTTCACTCAAGAAGTGTTCAAGGTGCCAAAAAAGGATTGCACTTCTAAAAACAATTTTGTAGTAGATTACGATAAGCCATTTCCCACTGGAAAGAGACTTCCAAGTCAAGAAAAGGCACAAACTTGCCAATACCCTGGGTCCTTTTTTCGTATGTAAAGGGAGTAGTCTGAATTATCAACTAAAGAAAAATAATATTACAGGTAATTTTAAGGCAAGAAATAAATATTTTTTTAAAGAAGTATTTTCAAAAGGTCGAATAGGATTTTAAAAATATTGGCATATGAATAATAATTTTTTTTTTAAATTTCCTCAACCTGAATTCTATAAAAGATGAAGAATTGCACTAATGAAGCAATGCCGTTCCATTTTTTCACTGGGATATTTTGTTCTGTTCATAAGCATGTATTTGAAATAGAAATGGTCTGAACCAAAAGCTTTCATTATCGTAAGCTTAACGTTAATTTTTAATGATCTGAATGTGTATATTTATGGATGTGAGTAATAGGATGCTTCGCCGCTATTTGCAAGGATATTGAATATTTTACTATTGCTTTGCTGTGTCAGAGACAGACATTTCGTAGTATGCAACTGCTTGAACTTACTAATAGAAAGTATAGAAAGGTAAATACTAGAAAGGTAAATACTTGTCTGTTTCCAAGTTGTTCTTTGGTAATTTAATTATTTGGTAACTATTTGAAATTGTTTCGGTAAATTCAGTTTAAGACTTAAATTTATCTATTTAGCAAACAGAACATTTTTAATTATTTTCATTAAGAAATAGGTCAACAGAAGCTGTGGAAAAAAAGAGACACATAACGCCAGTGATGATGGTGCACCAACAATCGAAAATAGTACTGTTCCATTCTTCTTGTGCAATAATTGGTTTCCATTTACTTTTTCCTAAATAAAAAGAATTTGAAAGTATTATTAACTTTAATTTGATAAAATCAGTTCCAGTCCCCGAGCCAGGTATACTTGTGTATAGAAATAAAAAATTACTTTTCTACTCTTTAGTACATTAACAATTTTTGTTAAAAACCTTTAACACTTTATATATAAATGAACCCTTAGTAGAAGAAAAAAATAATAAAAAGTTAAAATATTGACCTTCGTAGACAAGTAGGTAGTGCACTAGAATCCTAGTGCGAAAGTCCCAGGTTCGAATCCTGCCGCAGAACTCTGGCAGTTTGTGTCTGATAATAAAAGGGAGCGCACAACAAGCCTTCACTGGCTTAAGTGTATGTCCTATGACATGGGCTATCACACCCCTCCAATCAACCTAACCTAACCTAACCTAAAATATTAAGCTGCTTGGAAGCAACTGAAAATTCTATAAATTTTATTTATATTGAGAAGTGTAATTCAGGTGAAGCTTAAAAGTTGCATTTGGGAATAATTTAAAACTGGTTAATTTTTATTTGTTACCTTTATCAATACATTATACACTGTAACACAATTAATTTTCTTATTCATAACATTTATTATTTATAAGCTCATGTAAGTTTTGTGTAAAAAATTACTTAAAAGAAAAGTTCCGTTAACATTTTATTGAGAGATTTTAATAATTATATTTAAATTCATTGAAATTGATTAGGAAAGGATGAAATGTTAAACATATTTTGCTGCTGCCCATCTTATATAAGCACGAAAGCTTTCCCTATTTTGGAAAATTATTAAAAGTATTATATATAGAAATATTTTTAAAAAATTTCTAAAAGTATGTATATTTTGTTGAAGTTGGAACAGGAAACGTGGTACAGCACAAAAAAACAATATTTCTAATATTGCGAAGTTTACAAACTATATTTATCAAATTTGTTATTCGAGATATTCTCCAAAATAACTACTTAATATTTTTTTTTTTTTTTTTGTTGTTGACTTATCTTTTCCAGGGTACTGATGAAATGCAGGCAGCTAAGCCAACAACAAACAATAAAATATTAAATATGCAAACTACAGTTTTTTTAAATATAAATGTGACAGTTTGTTATCAATAATCCTTTCTAGTATATCGAAATAAGAATTAGTACATGCCTTTCGACCTACTCCATAGAGATCTTACCAATGTATGAGCTTATTGCCTCTATAACTGCCTTTGGGTACACAATTGATGCATAAGACACTTGCTCAGGATCTGAAACCTTCTCGCAATCTGGTTTGAGAAAGTAGCCAATCAAGGTCCCCAAACATCATCAGCCCGGCATATCAGACTTTGGCAATGAAGACAATTAGGCGTTTGACCATCCTGTTGACTACCAGCAGTAGGCAGTCAGCGATCCTTTACACTGTGGACATTAATCGTATCAATACTTCCTGAGGAAATCGCGAATCAATCAATATGTATATTTTAGCTGCAAGATTCTAAAAAGCTACTAGTCACCATCAGATTTTAGCCAATGAACGTAATTAGACAGGTTTTTTTTTGAAAATCAGTTACTATTGATATTAATCAAAAGCTACACCGGTAGCACCAGCTGCAGGAATATTGTTAGTAGCTCAAGACCCTGGCTCGATCATCAACTCTTATACAGGAATTTAACAACAAACACTCATGCACAAGTTCTATAATCACTACATGTAATTCAGGCCATTCGTAACTATTGAAAAATTTTTAAAACAATAATAATAAAAGGCACTTTGTTAACAATTTGACAACCGTTCGTCTATTAAAAAAAAAAATAACCAAATTCTCACACATTCATGCACAATCATCAAGGGAAATGTTTGTGCTGATAAAACCTCAAGGCTGAATAACTCTTCTTTACGTTCTCTAAATTTATATTAAGAATATATATATTCGCCATTTATAGGCATTAAACATATAATCAAATAAAATGCTAATGGTACAAATACATAAATTAAATTCAATATCTTCTTCAATTTACATCATGGCAAGAGACAATATTATAGGAAAGCAGTCTTGGCTATGGCATACAGTATTCCTCCATGTTTCTACTCAACAAGGTTACTCCAACTATAAATTCTCCATGAAATGCGGTTTATATGCAAAATAATCATATTTGGAAAAGAGCATCTGCTACTTACAACTAAATATTATTAAAATGTAAATATTGGAATATTGAAAACAAGACAAGATTGAGTGTGAAGAAGTTTCGAACATTCAAACACGTCTTCAACAACAGCCATCAAGGAACGAGGACATCATATAATAAAAGGAGTCAGTTATCATCATAAAAAACCACTATTATATATATGACAATGGTGATTATTAATATGGTTATATATGTATTAAAATATAACTTGAATATCAGGTTACCTTTACATACAACCACAAACACACATACATACACATGCTCGTAGTCGTATAAGACTAAGAATTAAATTTGCAAAAATAGCACTAAAACACCTGTATCTCTATTATTTGTCGTAGGCATTATTCAAAGCAGAAGCGGAGCGTGTGAAGGGAAAAACTTAATGGCACACAATAATAAAATGATTCCATATGCACTCATGTCATAAATATCAAATAAAATCTGTTTATTTTTTCCCTCTTCATGCCGCTTTAACATAATTTGCCAATAAAAATTCATTGAATTATATTTTGAAAGTATGGTGATACATTATCATCCGCAGGCGATGTCATTTTACCCCACTGCCCATTAAGCACAATGTGATTTCATTGCCACCAATGCTGAAATTCATATTGTGGAAAAAGAGAAGGAAAGTGCTCCGATTGGCAGGATGTACAATAAAAGAGCTTTACTTCTTCTATTATAAACAGCAGTAGTCAACTACTCAATTATTATTGTCAGAGGCAGACAGTCAAGCAGTCAAGTTGACATAGTAAAATCAATGAGTCAGTCAGTCAGTTAGTTAGTTAAACTGACTGGCACAAATAAAAAGGTCATTGAAGCATATGTTATTGTGTTTTTAACGCAAATGGTACAACACTTTATCCTCTTGTCTCTTAAATGTTCCCTGTTCTAAATTATAGCTGCGTCTCCTCCATTTGGCTGTCCTCTCTAACCAATCAATTGTTATGCTTCATTGGTTTTTATATCAATAATAAGAATGAAAGGAAAAAATATAAATATAAAACATTGAAAAAAAGACATAAATTTTATTATTGTTGTTGTTGTTTTTTTTTGTTTTTTTTTTGCTGCTCTGCAATGGATGGATGTCGAAACAATCTCATTTATTTAATATTGCGTATACGCAGCCATAATATCAATTCGTAACGTGTTGCCTCATGAAATGTAATTTATAAATAAAAGTTTTAGGAATCATATTGGCGACATTTGTTGGAGACATGTTAATGTCTTCATTTATAATTAAGATATAGCAATGAATCATTCGCAAAAAAACAAAAACACTGTGAGGCTTCTGTGTAAAACTTATTGATATTGTATTATGAATTGATGTGCTGACTGAAAGCCAAAACAGGATTTTTCGACAAAATATATGAAATAACTATGGTAATAAGAACTTGAACTAAAAAAATCTACAAGATAATAGTACAATTTTAATTTATACCACTTCAAGCATTCCCCTCAGCAAAATTTCACTCATTTTGCCCAATTTTTTCAGTAATTTACAATTAGTTTCTGCGTGTCTTGATAAGTTTTAAGACGTAGAATAATTTATTTAAAAAACCATTTTAGAAATTTCAAAATGCTTTTATTCTAAAACCGCAAAATCAGACTCAAGCAATTTTCCTATTGTTACAGATATTGTGATATATTCAATATTTAAGGAAAACCAGCTGAGCTATTGCATTGTAGTGCTTTCCTGGAGTCAGAATCGAGATGACCATCAATCACGCGATTGAAGTGAATCATTTTTGATTGTAGAAATTCTTAAGGAACTAATAACAAAGAAAGAAATAAGACGATATGGTTAATAATAATTTAAGCTTCTTCATTTTTTTGTAGAAATTGTACTTAAAAATTTGTCATTGAGAGTCCTGGACAGTGTTGCCTAAGTTTGGCCATTTTTATTTTAATTTTCTATTAATTGATATTTTAAATTAAGCTCTCCTTAATGGCTAAGTTTAAGAAGTAGAGAGGGGCTTCAATCAAATTAAGCTGGTTAAGTCTAAAATAAGAAACAAACTCCCTCTAATAACAGTTAAGAGTTGTTTAAATCGTACAGTTACAGATAACATAAATGTGTGACAAAAAGAACAACGTTTTTAAAAAAGGTTCTTGATATATATTTATTACATATTAATGTATCCTTATTTACCCTTTTTGGGGTTTCAAATAACTAAAGTAAAATTATATACTTCTTATTTACATCAAAAAAATATGATTATGTTTTTTAATTTTAATTAATAACAATTAAATAATTATTTCATTCAATATGCGAAAAATCCTAATAATTTTATGTGACCCAATAATTGAAGCCGTGCAGTATTTCAGTGTATATTTTTTATATTTATTTAACAAAAAACTAAAAAATCATCTTTTCAAATGAGACGCACTGTCGATACACTTGGAGAAAGTGGCAGTTTTGTGTGGATTTTTAGATTGCAGCTATTATTCGACTTTTTTAATGCTGCTGGAAACGCCATTTCTTTAGACTTTTTCTTGTAGAGTGCCACCAAAGACCGATGTAATTCAAATAATCCACACACCACACACAGCTTTAAGGTCAATATCGGCCAAGCAATTCATGAGATGAGAACCGGAAACCACCAACAAAAATTTTTTTAAAATCGCATTGACAGGATAATCTACTTCGAATCCAGTTGCTGCAGTCCAACGAATAAAATCCTGTTTCTTATATAACGAGAATATTGGTTATTTCTAATAAAGCCACAATACTCACATTCATTTATTGCCAAACCATATTGTTAGTGTACTTTGAAAAATTTTATCATCTAAAGCAACAAAAAACAAGTATAAAAAGCTGAAATATTTTCTGTGTGTAATTCCGATAAATTTTATGATAATTTATACAGATTTTATTTCACTTATTTTAGTCAATTAATCACGTAACTAAGTGTGAAGTAAACACGTGTAAACTAGAGCCATCGGCAACTTTTTTTGTGAGATGCATTTATTTATTGTTATTCATTTTATTTTCCTAGAGCAACTTAGTGCGTTTTTTTTTCAGAAGAAATCCTCTGATGATCTCATCTTCACTTGAGTCAATAATGCTTCGTAGCGTTTCGAAAAGACTGTGTTAATAAAAGGTGATTTTTTAGCAACTTTATTTTTGGCATCACTATTTTGGCAGCTCAGCTGTTTTCGTTTAACATGATCAGTTTGGTGTATAATTTAACCATGAATAGACTTACAAACGTACAACGCTTTAAGATTATTGAATTTTATTATCAAAATTCATTCTCGGTTAAGAAAAAGCATCGTCCACTTTTTTATTGGAAAATTGTGTTCATCGACGAAGCTCATTTCTGGTTGAATGGATACGTGAACGGGGCAAAATTACCGTATTTGGTGGAAAGAGCAGCCAGAAGCATTGCATCCCAAAAAATGCACTATTTGATGTACATTGTGGGGCAATAGCATCATTGGACCATACCTTTTCAAAGAGGATGAAGGCAGGAACGTTATATCGAATGGCATATGCTTCTGTGCAATGATTACAAATTTTTTTTTTTTTGCATAAAATAGAAGAACTGGACTTGGCTGACATGTGGTTTCAACAAGACGGTACCACATGCCACACAGCACGCAAAACAACTGCCCAATTGAAAGGCAAGTTCAAGAACAGTTTATTTCACATTTGGGACCGGTCAATTGGCCTCCTAGATCGTGCAATTTAACACCTTTAGAATGTTATTTGTGGGGATACATTAAGGCCCATGTCTATTGTCACAACTCCGCAAAGGTTGGCACATTAAAAGCCAATATTGAAGAGTTTATTGTTAGATACCGGCCGATGTATTGAAAACAGTATGCACAAATTGGACCCAGCATATGTACCATATGAGGCGTAGCCGCGGTCAATATATACATGAAATTATGTTTAAACATTAACTTATATTGTTCTATAGATTCAAATAAATATTTTGTATATTTCTCTTAATTTTATGTGCATTTTTAAATCAATTCCAGAAGCTCTTAAAAATCACCTTGAAGTCATAATTATTCATTTTAAAGCTGCTTACATTTCCATATTATATGAATTAAACTTATAGTACACTTTTCCTTAACGTCTTTAATAAACTTTTGTGGAAATGTCTAAGCCTCATATTCAATTATTCACAGGAGTGGGTGGGGGCTTTAAGATTTATTTAATAGTATTTTAAACACCTTTGATAATATATTCGTATATCATAAAATCTTGACAAATTCTGTAAACTTCTACTTTAACACCCAACAAAATGCTAATAACTTACACTTTATGCGAATAAATAGACTTACACCTGTTTATAGGGACAATTTTAAATTTTGTCCTTAAACATGTTGCTTGCTCACACCAAATTTTGCCACTACCAACTTGAATTGACCCTAATGACATACAACCGTCAGTACACTTTACCAGTATTATAAGAGATGTTCATAAAAGTTCATCTGTATGGGTAGATGTTAAGCTTTTTGTATCTCTTAAACAATCTAATAAAAAGAGACAGTCACATTCTTACAAATAAAATTAGTTCTGCTTATTCTAGGTATAATGCCATGATGATTTAGGACTTAAATTTACCATCTTATTTACATGTATTGCAGACAGCAGAAAATAAAGGCAAAATTGCCAAAATGAAGACAAAAATTAAAAATAATTCTTGTAATGGATTACGTAGTTGTTTTGGGTGTGAGAGGACATGCAAAAAGTTCTTTAAAGATGAATGTCTACGCAATACGTAATTTTCTTTTGCCCAACAGTGAGGCGAATAAAAATCTCATTCTCATCTCTTGGTAGCAGATTTGTAAGTGAAAATTGCATGTCAAAAGAGTTTTCAATGGATGTGATTATTTTTATTTAAAATAATTGTCCAATTTATTTAACAAATTTGACTTTTGCATCACTGACCTTCAATTCAAACTCATATTAAAAAATTTTATTAGCAAAAGTCATTGTAAGATGACTGGTGAATCCTTGTCAAATCGGCAACTCTTTTATATAATCAACACGCTAAGCAAGTTTCGCTTAATAAGTCTTTTAAAAAACTTTAATTTAAATTTTTATCGACTTCAAAATAGAAGAGGGTTTATTTATAAACCGTTTCTTTCCATATGAAATATTTCTTCATAGTAAACGCTTTTGATATGTTAGAGAAATGGGTCGCAGCACAAAAATGGGCCACGAAGAGTGTACGTTTTTCCACAATCACATTTACTTACACCAACCTCCTGTAAGTTTTGTCACATACAAATGCAACATTATTGGCTTTTCCTTTCCAATAGGAAGAATTTCATGTTACTTTATAATCGCAAGTCTATTAGCACAGACAAGGCGGCAATCCAGTAAGGAATTATCTTTTTAATAAAATCGATAAATAGACTTTCTTATAAATTGCTTCAAAAAATGTTACAGCTTTTTCAGAAACAAAACTACTGATTCCCATGACAATTATGATGGGAACACTTAGCAATTCGGCGCCTCCAATAACTAGACAATAAATATAAAATGAAGCTGAACTTGATATTTCTCCAAGTTGTAGAAAATCTTGTGGCAACAGCGACAGAAGGTATTTTTTTTTTTTTTGATGTTGTTTCTATAACTTGAACTTCTTCAGCATGAAATTTGCCATAAATTGAAAAGTAATAATGCCGCAACATGATATGATTTATTTTTATAACAAAAAAGTTCAATAGTTGAAAAATTCAATATAAGTTTTTGACCAAGATCGAATAATATAGTTCTTTTAAAAGTACGATCACTATAAAACATCCACAAGATGCTTTCCCTTAACTTTCATCATCAATTGATACCGGCCAGACTTTAATAGAAATGTGATAATTATTATCCAGCTCCTTTCCTTAGTTAATTATCGCAACATTTATTTTATTCCCAATCCCATATCAGACATTCAAATAGAAATAAGTACCATAATAAATTAAATCGCAAAAAATTGTAACACGAAATCAACACATAGAATTACATTGACTGTAACATTATTTTCACATCATTTAATTTAATGAGTGGGTATTTACAAACGAACATTTATTTCTTCAGATGCCTTTACACTTCTTTGCTTTTGTTTATTTGTTAGCAACTAATAAAAAGATGACGATGAATCCCTTAAAAAATATATACAACTTCAAACAGTCTCTCGCCTTAAAAACAAAATAAATTTTCAACTCAATTTCAAATACCGCTGCCTTCTATTAATATCCTTTCTTCGTCCCCACTCTGTAAATTTGGTTGCTAAACAGCATGTAAGACAGGCTAAATTGTAAATGTAGAAGAATATATAAACGATTTTTTGTGGGTTTTCAAAATTTATTACATTTACAAAAGAAAGCAAATAAATACGTGTAAAATGGATTCCTATGATAATATCAGCAGCAGGAGTAGCAACAACATTAAAACATGATTGTTAATGTTTTATGTCATCTGGGTTTATGGTTGCTTCTATTAGCGTAAAACCTCTGAACTTCAACAAACTCAAACTTCAACACTTAAACAAACATACGCACACAATCATATAATTAATAAGCAACTACTCTTATAAAATTATGAACAATTTAAGGTTTTTGTTTGTTATATATTTCGCTAAATTCCGCTGTTTGTTTAATAAATATATTTTTATTGTTTTAAACAGCAGCCAGACAGTGGGATGAAAAATATAAATTTCTAATCAAATTAAAAGAAAAAATTTTAAACTCTTACTGTCTTATTCATTGTATATTATCAAAAACTAATAAATCTTTATGAATAAAATGTCCCATCATAAGTTTTATGAAGGAGGGATTTTTTAAGGTAATTAAAAAAAACTATTTAAAATTAAGATTTTCTAACATACGACAAATGTTGCATTCAAATCAAAATAAATTATATGAATGTGGCAGTGAGAGTATGAAACCATTTCTATTTACAAATGACATGGAAGAACTTATGACTCTCTCAGCAGAAGTGGAACAAACATTTAATATTTTAAAATTGATTTAAAATTAAAGTCACGTTCGCAAAATGTGAAAGAAAAATCAAACGAAATATTTAATTAGAAATGTAACCGAAAATCTGTACAGTCTTAGGCGTTTCAATTACCTTGTAGGAATTGCCACTGTTTTCAAATACATAATCCTATAAAAAGAGAACAAGGCTTCCAGAACGACCATTCAAAGTTAGCAAGCCCATTTCATTGGCCGATTTAAAGTTACCTTCACTCTACGATCAAATCAAATAACACCATTAGGGGCTTGGCCCCTTTTAGAAGTAATTTAGTCACCCCTTCAATTTATGAAATTTTTTATATCACATCAAATTCAATAACAATTAATTAGGGACATTTTATAAGAATAGAATATAAAATTACATACATTTATAATATTGCAAATTGCATTATTTTATAATATTGTAATTATTATTTTTTTGTTTGTTTTTGTCAACATTGTTTTTCATTATAAAATTTTTTTCCTTCGATAACATAGTTTTAATATATTGTTGAAGAAATGATCCATTTTGATAGCGAAATATTATAAAACAGTTGCAGCTTCCTCCCCCTGCAAAGTTCTCACAGCCTATAGACTTCTCTAGAAAATTATCTAACCAAACTCAAGAAAAAAATCTAGTCATCCGTATATAAGTCAAGTAAAAGCGGTGTCAAAAGGACGGTAAGTACGATTTTTTTAAACAAGTATGAAATGTTTGACTTAATGGATTCGACATTGGTCTTAGGCTATTTTTTTTTGCTTGTAAGTCCCAGCGATACGAGGTAGGCTGCATTTCTTTTTCTCCTGGGAGTGACTTGAATTAATAACTTTTAATGCATAAATTTTAGTATTCTTCTTTTTAATAGTATTTTATTTTCATTTTTCATCAATTAAATCATTTCCATATGTGTTCCTAAACACAGCCATATCAATTCCTTGCATGTTTATAAGCAGAACCCATTAATTCTCAGCTACAACAAACTGTACGTAAAATATCGGCAGCATAAGTTCACTGAAAATATGAAATGGTTGAAACTTTTCGCACTTGATTTTGAAATTCTAGGGGATACTTAATGTTACCCACGTTAAAATTTTTAAGAAAGATTTTGTTTCTTTAGTTTTCTAGATAAAAATATTATTTTCAAGCATTATTAAAGCTTTTCCTCATTACCTTTTCATATAAAAACTTAGTTCTCCCAAATGCCCTGGATCATATTCCGCAAATTTAGCTCTATAATATCTAAGTGAGAGAAGAAGCTTAAGGGTGTTTCTACATTGTAGAACATAAACATCTAATAGGACTCTTTGAAAAATAAACTTTTATCAGCGTGATTAACAAATAATGAGACTAAAGTATTGAAATACTCCAAAACTTTTATTAAAAATAGGAAATAGTGACCCAATTACGTTTGGTAATAAAAAATGTCGCCGATATTGTGTTTTTGTATGGCTTCAACTATTAAAGCAGCGGCATTGAAACTAGAATCTGTGATCCTACATTTGAGAAAACAACTTTCATAAGTAATTACCCAATAATAATCCAAGTGGTTTAAAGTCATGTGACAACACACATGGAAAAGCTTGAGTCTAATCCAAGTCCATTGACATGCAACATATCAAAGTATAGAGGCCTTAGTCGGCTCGTTCCTAAGCGAGAGGAAGAAACCGCAGACGCCATAATTTCATTTCATTTAGCATTGGACTTACCAACATAATTAGGTTAGGTTAGATTAGGTTGATTGGAGGGGTGTGATAGCCCATGTCATACGACATACACTTAAGCCAGTAAAGGCTTGTTGTGCGCTCCCTTGGGTTTAACCATAACATATTGACCCAAAGGTCTAGAGAAACTCTGTGTCACTCACAAAGTTCCTTAATTTCCTCCAGCATATTCCCCGTAATCGGGTTATGTCCGGTAAGGTGTCACCCCCAAGATATCGGGACCTTATTTGTAAAAAGGCGGGGCATTGGCACAAATAGTGTTCCAATGTTTCGCTCTCCTCCACACATGCTCTACATTCATCTCCTCCCGCTATTCCCATGCGTTTAAAATGTGCCCGTAGTTGAGAGATCCCTCTGACAACTCCCATTATTCTACTTAGTTCGGGCTTGCTAAGTCTTAGCAGCTCCCTCGTTCTTCTCTCGTCTGGATCTCCCCACAGAATTTTTGTATCGATTCCCATGGTTCCGTTATTCCAGAGAGTTGAATGGGCTCTATGTGCCCAAGTCTTTAGCTCCGATTTAACTGCATCGAAAGGTTTCGCGCATTCCAAGCTTATATTACCTAACTCTGTTGCCTTAGAAGCAAGTGAGTTTGCCCTCTCATTTCCAGTTATCCACTGAGATTGCTCTGATGGCCATCTGACTATCTGTGAATATATTCACAAGTCCTGACCTCCCCATAACATTGAGTTCCTTGATACACTCCGTTATCGCCGGAACTTCCGCCTGCAAAACTATGCAATAGTGCGGCAGGCGGAAAAACAGTTCCGTGGTGTTTTCTATATAAACACTAAGTCCCGTTTTCCCTCTCGACCTTGATCCATCCGTGTAACAATGAAGCCCCATACCAACATAATTAATAACTTTAGAGTTAAGATTTGGATATTAATTGCTAGTTAAAATTAAAAAAAAAATGCAATAAATAATAAATGAAAAAAGGGAAATTACAATACAGCGTCGACCCATTAAATATTCCTTGATAAATTTTTTTTATTCTTGCCCACTGTAAACCTCTAACACGTTAAATAACTTTCCCATTTATTTTGTGTTTTTTGTCTATATTTTTGTCTGGCTGGTGAAACAGTTTCACTGTAAATATAAAAAGGTGAATAATTACATTTTAATAGACTGGTTCTTAAAATGAAATTTAATTTACTCGTTAACATTTATTTAGACATAATATTCACAAAAACATATTTTACGAGCCATGACGATATGGATGGGTACTGATGATGGAAGCTGAAGTTTGTTGACTGTTGTTAATGAATATCATGCCACAATAATATTTTAAATGCTTATTAGCCCATTAAGGATTTTAGTGGATGCTCTAGCCCTTAGGGTTTGTTGCTCTAAATGTATCACTTTTTAAGGGATAAGATACCAATCAAATCACACACACACACATACATACATACATACATATATAAGTATACACTTATTTTTAACATAAAAAATCATTAATCTCACGAAAAGTAATAAATTTTATTAATTCTTCGAGAAATAATGTTTAATGTGCACAAAGTTTTATGCGTTGTGTTGATGTTTGACTTTGACAAATTGCACTTTAACGTCGAAGCCTCATATTTTCTTAAAAAAAACTTTTAAAGTAAAATAGCAAAAATAACTACAAACCAAATTTTGTTGGTCTCCAATCTGGACAACCCGTCAATTTCTATAAATTTTAAATAAACGAAACAAAAAAAAAACTATTTTATATCTACTAATTTCGCATCTATGCTGCTTATGGAACATTTAATTTTGATTTTTATTCTTCCTGACATGTATCTCATTTCACTTAACTTTATTTCATTTAGTTTTCAATCAAGTCCTGACCAGTCAAAGTTTATTTCAACCTCAACACATCCGGCCATCAGCTCAATCTCTTTCGCTTATTCATTAGTTATGCTTTCAACATTCTTTTGTATTTAATTTTAGTTAAAGCTGTTAGTATTAAGTATCAAAGATTTATACAAAAAATATAATTTCCTTTTTGTTCTTGTATTTTCACATATGTTTCTTGCAGAAGTTTGTGATCCTTGCATTGTTATTTATTTATTTTCTTCTTTTACTATATTTTATTTATTTTTTTTTTTTGTATTTATTGTTCATTTGTATTCATTAAAGCACTTTTTCATTTGTTTCATTTAAGTTTTGTGAAAATTAGTATGGAAAACTCTATGCTTTACGGAGAGTAAGAAGGAATAAGTAGTAAAATTGGAAAGTAGGTAAAACAGTAATTTGAAAATTATCTACGATTAACATTTTAATATTCCAAATTTAATAATTTTTTTTATGTGTTAAAAAAATTGTATCAGCAAATGTGGCAAAGGAGAGATAATAGAGAAAGAGAGGAATATTGTTATTTTTCTGATGAATAGAAATATTGTGATGAAGTATTCTAATTTAGCACTTTCGGAATCATTTTTAAAGCCTCCTGTGAAACTATCATACAAAAAAATCTGTAGCATGACCTTAACAACACCTCCTTCTCAGCTTAGCTAACTATTTGCCTTGATGACGTTGTCTTATGAGACTTAGTAAGCACCAGGAAAACATGGCAGCTATACCTTGAGTGCAAATTGTGAAAAGGGACCACTTCCATTTTTCGATTAAATGGTAGATGATAGACTTAATTGCAAATTTTGGCACCATTAAGTGATCTCTATGAATATTATTAGAATTCATTAGATCTATTATGTAGGCTGAGAGAAGAGACGGTGAACGCATTGAGCCTAGTTCAAAATAGAAAATAAGTCGATACGTCATGATTACATCAGTTATATTCCTTATCGCATTTCTGTCCAAGTTTGTTATAATTTTTACCTCCACTAAACTAATTGCACCCCGCTTTGATTGTTTGTGATAATAACACCATTGCGTACTTCAATTTCATTCTAATACTTTCTCTCTTTAGTAAAATATTCGATTCTCTTTCACAATTCAATTTTGAGGACTATTAATGGAATAAATTGTCTACCTTATATATTATTCCCACAGTTTTACGGCTTCTGTAAACTTTCAACTTATTAGGCAGCTTCTTGTGTTTTTCCTGCTGTCCCTAAGTCTGATATTGATCTAGTAAAGCCAATTTATTCTCTATAAGCCTATTGGCTCTAAACCATTAAAATTACTAGAAACGAATGTCTTTTGTCACAAAAAGGCAACTTAAAATAAATAAAATTTGTTGTCTATAAATGCTAAAATTATTTATAAAATTTGTTATTCGAGATGTTCTCCAAAATAACTGTTTGATATTTTATTGTTTATTGTTGGCTTAGCTGGGTATATGCCTGCATTTCATTGGAGCTAACCAAATCATCAGTACTCTTTTAGCCAAATCATGACTGAAAAGCATTCAAGCTCGTATACTTATGCCACAGACTACAAATACTATATGAGAATTCAAACAAAACTTAATCATATTTCGCTATTTGTAATCAACAAAAACACAACAGTATAATAGCTTTAGAAAGCTTTTGTACAAACACAACAAACAATTATCATTTACTTGCGTCTTTTTAAAATATGTGGCATAAATATACGACCTTGAATGCTTTTCATTCATGATTTGGTTAAAAGGGTACTGATGATTTGGTTGGCGCCATTGAAATGCAGGCATATACTCAGCTAAGCCAACAACAAACAATATCAAATGCTAAATGTATTTATAAATTTATTGTGCTTCTAAATTTAGCCTGCATTGAGCTCATGCCAGCTCATCAGTAGACCTTCAGTAAGAGTTCGAAGAGTTATAAGCTTAATGAGAATATTTACACTAAAAAAACACAATTAAAAAAAGAAATTGCAATAAAAGTAATTTAATTTTACAAAATTTTCAAACCTTATTAGTTGTTAAATTTATAAATTCCGAATAGTTCTTTTTTTTATTATAATTATTAGTAAGAAATAATGAGTGGTCAATTACACTAGCAGAACAAAATTATGCAACTTTTCCTAAATAATTGATATCAATATTAATCAAATTCATTATTCGAAAATTTCTACAAAATAATTATTTAAGAATTTGTTCTCTGTTGTTGGTTTAGCTGAGTATATGATTTTGGTATAAGTATATGAGTTTAAATGCTTTTCTAACATGATTTAGCTGCAGAATACTAGTGATTTGGTTAGCGCCAACGAAATACAGTCATGTACTCAGCTAAGCCAACAACAACAATTAACAAATTGTTAAATAATATCTGTTTATTTGGCTCATTTGCAGGAATTTAATTTTAAATTTATACAATATTTTGCTTTCAAGAGATAATTTTGTTATATTAGGAAGGAATTTTCTTCATCCCAAGTCAAATTTGGTTTGTAAACAGATCGGTGTCGGCTATGTGCTGTCTTCAGTGATCTGTACTAAATCGTTTTTCTATTGTTCGTTGTCTTGATATAGTTCCTTCCGTTGTTTGAGCCCTCTCCCTATCTAGCTCATGTCACTCTCCCTCGTGATGTTTCGTTTACCTGAGTCTCGCTCTGTCTCCACCATCAGATTCTCTGTTCATCCCTATGTTTATAGTTCCTAGTTCACTGCATGGGTGCGTATTTACCTGTTGTTTCCTCTCTATATGCACAGTAATATGTAATTGTGCCTTTCTGGTTTACTCTCTTGTTTTGGTCATGTGTTGTTAAAAAATGTTTCCAGTTTTTCATGCTGTGTAACTATTGTATTTCCTAAATTTTTTTCCTAGATTGTATGTAAAAGTAGCCCAGTAATCTTATACTGCTCCGTGTTTCATTTCTTGTTTGCTTTAATGGCCACGTTTCCGCTAGATTCTTTCTATCCGCTTAATATGGACTGCACATGTTAATGGTGTTTGTTCAGGTGTCGTTATTAATTGTTTAATCTCTTTTGCTATTGCGTATGGTTCGATAGATGGAGTAGTATTGTGTCTGTATATTTTGCTTCAACTCTATTTGAATTGTTAGGTCTAGGTAATATATTTTTCGCTCTCCTCCAACTTCATTGTGAACTTTATGTTCTTGTGATAATTTTTTAGGATATCCAGAATTTTTTCCTTGTTATTTAATTTTATAAAAAAAATAATAACGATATGATAAATACTTTTCCATTTTTATTTAACCGCTTTATTAACTTATGACTTCCTGGCAGCAAATAAGCGTTATGCACGTCTATTAAATTACGGAACTCTCGCATGAAATTGGCATATGAAAATGTTTGAATGACTTAGAAATTCATGAAATAGAGAAATATATTAATTAAAATCAAAACCTTTTCAAATGTCTTTTGAACTGGTCCTCGTAAAATCAACGACATGCATACATCACAATGAATTGTTTGGATGTATTTGTATCAAAATCAACCCAATGAGAAGTTTTTTTGGTTTTAACTTTTGCTCTCAACAAGACAACAATAACGTCAACAAACAAATCAGGAATAATGAAACTTTTTATTGTTTTCGTAAATTTCTTAAGATGAAAAAAACTTTACCAGACAATTATAGAAATTTTGAACTACATAGTTTGCAAAGAAAGACTTTTTTGTCGTTTTTATGTTTGTAAGTGAGACTTGAAGTTTTTTTGATAATTAAATAACAAATACATACAAATATGTATGTATTTATAATGATAAAAATTATATGCTTATAAGTAGAACGGTTTTATAAAGTTATTTAAAATATTAATTGTTAAATTATTATTTTCTTCAGCTTTAATTTACGAAGTTCCCTTTCCACTCATTTCAGTTCTGAATTCGTATTTGAATTTTTATTTTCAAATTTTGCCATCGGTAACACATTTTTAAAACGAACTTCAAATTAGGGGTCATTCTAATCACTTCCAAGTGGATCAAAGTATTTCATTTTAATGTCATGATAATCGATATCGATTTAAATCTAAATTGTTTTTTTTTTTTTTGTTATGGCAAATAATCAAGCATATTTTTATCTGTAGCTTCCAGAAAGGTGGTCTGATTCATAACATTTTTAGAACTCTTCCAAGTTTCTAATAAATTTTTATAACCTCAAAAGTCTGCATATCATACTATCAGCCTTTTAAAATATAATTTTAAAAATACAAACATAAAATCAACTTCTTTTTCTTTGAAAGTAAAACAATTATTATGAAGTAGTAAAAGAAGAGGTTTTGTGGTAGTTTCTGCAACAAACTATTGAACTACATTCATTCAACTAGAATTCTAACAAAAACCACATATCAACTAGATAAAAAATAAACCAAATTGCAAATTTTTAAAGCATCAGCAAATTATTTCGAATTGTATTGAACATTAACGAAATAGTTAAGAGCTGAGGCACTTGCACGGACTGCTCATGAGGCTTTGAATTTTATTTGTCAATCCCAGCAATAATAATTTCATTGCAAACAAACTAAACCATTACTCGCAATGATAATGCCAAAAATTGCGATGACAGCTTTTGGAGGCATTTCACGTTGCACTGAATTAAATGTTAAGCTTGGATGTGATTTGAACCCTTGCAATGAAAATCATTTTACAAATATATCTCAATGGTATAAAGCATTTTACTTACTTTTGGATAATTATACAACTAAAAAATAAAAATAATGCTAGTTCAATTGGGACTTGAACTGACGATCTCTTTTTTGATAGTGCCCTATTTAGCCAACACAGTTATATCCAGTGATCTCGCTAAAAAAAAATTTAATAAAAATTAATCAATCAATAGTGTAAAAAAATTAAGTCCAAATTTCGGACAGGAGCAACACAAAGTTCTTACTTATGTTATTTAAGGGCTCTGAATATGAGTCTACCCTTAGTTTTTTCATTGGTTCTATTGTAGTTTTGGAAATAGTTGTCTCAAAACTGAGGCAGCTGCAGTATCAACGTAACTGGATAATGGTCTGTTCAATTCAATTAAAAGAGAAATACAAAAATCGGGACCAATATTATATTAACGCTCTGTGCTATAGTGTTTGTCATCAGCCAAGTTTCGCTTCCATAAAGCAGTGTTTTGTGATATTCGTGGGGCCCGCCGCGTTTTATTCAGGCGACCAAATAGTGATCTTGCCCTTTTTAGCCTACTAGACACATCTTCCTCCACACCACCATCAGCTGACATCATATATCCCAAAAAAAAAGTATTTTAGAATTTAAATCATCTGGTTTTGTATTCTGAATTGGTTGTCGGTGACGTCATTAAGTCGCATTTCGAACATTAGTCGTGTTGATGTCGTAGAACTTGTGTTTTTTTACAAAAAACTTTGTTTTTCAAAAATTTATAATGAATAACAAAAGAAAAAGATATCGGTTTTTTTCTACAATGATTTTAATCACTATTAAGTGACGATACTTTATTTTAATGAAGACTGTGGTATGCATATAGGAGTAGCATTTTATGCTAAAGATTTTGTTTAAACAATATTTGGAAAATGTAGAGAAACAATATTGCAATTCCTGGATAAATGTCATGCCACATGTGGTAGGCTATACAACATTACACGCCATGGAATGGACATTATGGCGTAAATAACGGCAAACATTGGAAAAATTCGCAATGCTATTTTTAAAAACATTTTATTTTAAGAAATGGGTCATACGAAAAATGTTATAATGAAGGCAATAATCGAAATAAATTAACAAAACAATACGTATCAATCAATCTTTATGTAAACAATGGTTTTTCGATATCCCTTTGCTGTCATTAATTGATGCAAATCAGTGATCTTTTCCAAAGCTCTGTTGTTTCATGACCTACCAGATGTGGCATTTATACATTTGTTGGTTGAGAGTTATAAAAAGCTGTTCAAAAAACTATCAAAGAACCGCAATTAGTTTTCTATGCATTTTCAAATTGTTGTGTGGCATAAAATGCTATTTCTTTATGAATATCGCAATTTTCGTTAAAATGAAGTACCTTCTAGTAATTGTGAATAAAATAATTTTAATATGGGTGATTCTATTGCGAACATATTTACACATGTGTTTACAGAAAAAACTTTGTTTTTGCTACATTTTTATTTATTACTAATTTTTAAAAGCCAAAAATTTTTTATAATTTTTTTTATCACAATTCAACGATACCTCTAAGACCAGACAAGAGATTTAAAAGTAATGTTTAAACAACACGATAGTATTGGTGTCGAGCTTTCAATTTCTTATTTAACTGAATTGGACAAATAATTTTCTAGTTACGTTAATATTTGCGTGTAACTACCTTTTTATTGGCATAAATTTTAAGAAAATGACTGCAAATATAAGTTCAACGTCCCAAATAATATAAAGTATACAGGTTGAATTAATACAATTACGTTCACGTAAGTAAAAGTAAATCGTGACAAATACCGAATTTGTAACTTTTCCAGATATAAATTATATTCCCATTATTGAATAAGAAAACGTAATTTCATGTAAGTCATTTTCTGTACAAAAAAGCAAAACAAAATTACTTTTCTCAATATGTTGAAGACACCTCCTAAATTGGTGAGCAAGCATAAAGAGGAGAATATCCTGCAATGACAAGCCTGTCTTAAAATCACTGAAATTTATAAGAACTTGCAGTATTTCCAGGTAATAATATCAGCCTTTTCATAACTTCTCTAGAAGCTATTATTTTACTGTTTGATAAATCTTCTTTAACGTAATACAAGCAGTATGTATTGCATAACCGAAAACTATAAGAGTGTTTGCTGGGTTCCTAGCATTTGCATTAACGACAATTTTTCATTTAAAGTCATAATAGAACTAGAAGGGCCAGTCATGTATATAAGAATGTGTCCCCTCATAAACAGGAATAAAATAATGGAAAATAACTGCATATATCGGTGACATATTCCAATGTATTTTAGAGCCATACTAAAAGAAAAACTGTCTATGAACGTTTCTATTACGAAAAAAATAAATAAATATTGTCTAGGTTGCTTTTGTAATCCTCAACTACTGCTGCAGTTTATTCAGTTTAATTTTGAATATTAAAATATGCAACAGTATTTCACATTTTTAGGTGAATGACTGACTCACTGAATGACTGCTGGACAATATGGAAAGTTTAATTTGTTTTAAATTTACATCGTTAGAGGTTGAAGTGGATGGCTGTTTGTGTCCGTGCGAAAAGTACTCGCTGGCAATTACAGAAATTAACACTTGAAAAATGAATATTGTTCTGGTGTCTCACAACTCGTAACCGTCACACAGGTGAGATGTGCAAAATATTAAAAACACATCCTCTTATGCCATTGACTGTCATGGCATAAAGTAACGTACTTATACGAATAAATAGAACCGGAAAAAAGTTTTACAAAAATTCAAGAATTATTCAAAACACTGAATAATTCGACGGAGACTAGAAATAGAAAAGGGTAGAAGGTAGAGTACTAATCACCTAGTTTGGGGGCTTCTAGAATCAATCCCATGGGATCTAATCATAACTTGCGATATCGATCGAAATTTGTATATCGATTTTATCAAAATGTATTGACACTATAGTTTAAATATTATCTAATATTATCAACAAAAAGATATTGAAAAAAATTCATAAAAAGGCAATATTTCGAAATATAGAAAATTAGTAAGAAGCCTTCTAAAATTTCTTTAAGTATTTCAAATAATTTTTCGATAACGATTTCCTGAATAATTTATAAAATTATTCAAGAGAAAAGTCAAAAAACCAAGAGCATCAATTAAATAAGAATTTTTAGTTTTTGTTTTGCGTAATAAATACAACCGCTCTCGTACAAAGAACAACTAATTTTACACTGAAAGGAAAAAATAAATAAATTCATATCGAGAATAAGTTTTGCGTTGTGCTGTTTGTAAAAAAATCTCCCTAAACCTGCCAGATTGAATGCTTTACAAACATGTTGGTTAAGGTCTAGTGATGACTTGGTAGCTGCCAACAAAAATCAGATATAAAGAAAAGTTCAACTTTTAATATCTCAAAGCTGTGTTGCAGGATTTTTTTAAAGTAAAATTCAGCAAAAGTCTAAAATTTATTAGCCAAGCATGTCATTTTAGCAATTTGATATGTACGTATGAAAACAAAATTTATAAAGTTAACTCTGTCATCGACTAATGCTACAGATTAATTTATAATTCCAAATATGCCTTGTGGCATCAAAAAAAAATGATACATGTACCAATAATTTTAATTTCCAACGGCTTTCATGACGCTTAAAAAATTAGTGCGATGCGATTTCTAGAATACGATATCCGATAGTAATTAGATACTAGACAATTATATTCAATGTTATATGATCTAACTTTAGATGCATATAGAAGTTATAAAAACAAATTTTGGGTAGGGTTTAGGGAGTGGCAACAGAAATTTTTGTGAATTCAGAGTAGACATCTTGAAATATCTTTCATTTTAAGGAGCAACTCGCTCAACTTTAATTTCGACTCAAATTTGCTTTCAACCCACTAGTGAAAAATATGATCAAAAAATGAGAGCTAAAGAATTCTAGCTTGAATGAATTCACTGATAACCACTGGTAGTACGATAGCACTTATTTAGTAGCTCTATAAATGAAAAATTATCTGTATGAATATTTAAAAAAAAATATTAATTAATATTGATCTGTATATATATGGGTGTATGTGTGCAGGTACGTATCGCTAATTTAATGCACCAACGATGTATCTCAAGAATTAAAATTTTAGAGTTATTGACGAAAGAGTTTTCTAATACGTACAAAAACTTCATAATCATATCTGAAACTAAGCCGAATTAGGAAAATGCATTATAGTCATACATCAAAAAATCTAAATTTTTAAACTTCCTTTAATATTCTTCATAAGTGGACAAAGAACATAATTATAACTGAAAACAAGCCAAAGCTATACCCAAGAAGCTTAAGTTATAAAAACTATTATCATATTGGGCCAACTTCGACTTTTTGTTTTGATGCGTCTATGTTTCATTAAAAGAGCGATACGTTTATATTCATGCAATATTAAAGCCATATTGCATTTGACTGATTTCCGTTTATTCATTTATCCTACGGAAAATCGATTATGTTCATTTGTGGCTGTAACACACATCCACGTACATGCTCACACACAAAATCGCACAGTTACACCCTTCATCCGCCTTTCCGTCCAGAGATTGCAGTATAACAGAAAACATGATGGCTTATGTTGTCAATTCCTCTGGATGTTGGTAGTTTATTTTGTATGGGCTGTGTTTTTATTTTTGAAACATGTTTTTATAACTTTTTATTTGTTTTCAACATTTTACTTGATCCCGCTGTCACACATACACGTGCATAATTAAATATTGAATAATAACATTGTGGTCTGTATCAGTGTGCGGCTGTATTAATCGCATTAATATTTTTTTTACCATTTGAAAGGTGTGAAATATATGAAAAAATAATGGTTACATTTTGGAAAAATTTTAACCAGGACTGACTGGCAACCATCGAGTAATTTCTTTGCTTAACGAAAAATTTTTATCAGGTTGTTTATAAACTTTTTCGACCAAAATATACTATTTGAAATTTTTCTCTTAAAATATATTTTGTTCTTGCAATCCTTTAACTTAATAAATCTAAATTAATTAAAATCAGGCTAAAACCGTATAGTATCTTTAAGCACACAACTGAAACTAATCATGCTTCTTTCTATACAATAAAAACTTTTGCTTGTAATAAGAAGAAATATTTTATAAATGAAGGATTGCAAAGCCACCACAAAAATACTTTGAAATTTTACATAAATATCTAATAAACACAAAATCAATCATCAGTGAAAAAGGATATAAAGAAAGAATAATCATTAATTTGCGCAACATTCATCATCGACTCTACAAACTCCACTACCAAAAATACATAAAATGAAGAAAAGGGAGAAAAGTTTTCGGCGTAAAAATACTTGGGTGAATTACCAAAGGACTTTACAAAAATTTTTAACAAGTTTTTGGCAGCGTAGCCAAAGTCAATAGCTGCAGCAACAAAAATATCAAGCCGATAACTTTTCATCCTACAAAAATCAAATGCTAAAGAATGGATAAAATAAGATGATTATTTCCAATACACACACACACACAAGGAACTCTGTCAGAGATCAAACAGACATACATATAAATAGATTTAAGATTTTATGCTGAAAACAAACTTTGAGTCAAATAATTTTACTTTAAATATTCACAAAATTTTCATGGTTATAAAGTTGGACAGTGTGATGAATAACTGAAGGTAATCAAACTCATGAATAAACAAATTGACAGGTAGACTAAACAATCACAGAACCCGCTTGGATGCTTAACAAACTTTTGACTGATGCATACAAATACATACACACCAAATTATCAACAGCCAAGAAATTAAAACAAAAAAGGAAAACTTCTTAGTTTTAGAGATTTTTGGTATCTGGAAAGGATGGGTCTTTAACTTTTCAATAATGATTTCAATATATTTAGCTCTGCCGATGTTTTTAAGTTGTTGGCAAAGACAGTTTGTTGGAACAAACTCGCTTCTCCTCCCCTTGACCACTCGCTTCAACCCTTTGAAAATAAAATGAAATTTATTTAATTTTTATTCACGTAATCATCAACACAAGGACCACTACCAGAAGCAGCAGCAGCAAATACGTTTATAGGCAGCAATAAAATGAAATTGTTATGCAAAATTAATTGAAATATTTCCAAGTTTAAGTAGATGTTTATTATATTCATTCCTTCAATTCTTGTTTGATTGTTGGCCAGAAATGTTTAAATACCCCGTTTTCATTTTGTTTGAACAAGTAGATGGTGCGGAATGGAGATTTTTGGTTGATTTAATTTTCGCAGTCAATACAATTATTGTATGCAACATCCGCAGAGACGGGACCAAAGTCAGAAAAAAAGTTCAACAAATATTCACAAATGAATGAGTGCTTTTCATGTTTATTTTTCTTCTGTTTCTTTGGAGGCCAAATAAATATTTTCTAAAATTGATTTCATGGCGTCGCAGTAGGTGTATTTGGAAAGAAATATTTATAGAAAAGGATTTTATTTGTCTAAATACATTTCGTATTTAATTAAGGAAACGGTTTAAATTGCTTCTATTGTTTTGTTTTCGTAAAATTTTCATTTTGCTTTACGAAAATGTTTAAAATAATTTATTAACCGTATGGGTGTACATATTTGTTATTTGGTCCGTTTGCAGGAAAACTGCCTTCAAATACTTCATAGTTTATGTTCGATGGCGATTTCAGAAGAGAGAAGTAGCCATTGAAGTGTACGTGAAATACTAACCATGTTCATTAGATTCCATATAGCATTGATTATGATAAGCTTGAAAATTTCTCAGATTCATGTCGTCTTTAAGGACATCGAGCTGCGACCTCATAAGGCAAGATAAGAAAAGGTACAGCAGTCCTAAGTGCACGATCATACCGATTTACACCGTTTTCACCTGGAAGAATTTAACATTCATTAAACGAAATGAAATAGTATTGTAGCCAAAAGGAGATTTTGACGTTTAAGAAGCGAAAAACTCAGAGACAAATGTATCCATTAATTATTCTTTATGGTCTTTAGGATTTTAAAATCGCCAAAAGATGAAAATCAAAACAAAACGACAAAAAACTAGATCTCGGGAAAGAAGGAGATGGATAGAAATACAATATCTTCCGTCTCGTAACATTTCTGGTCTACATTGAATACTCCTAAATTTTTTTCAATTGTTTTGGGTGTATAGACTTCAATTGGGCGTGCAGAAGTTCGGTATCTTCCGACTTCTTTACTACTGAAACTGATGGTGTATAAATCCCATAGTATTTATTAAACTTTTCCTTGGTTTGAGTGATGATTTTTTTTTATTATGCTTAATGAGCACTCGAAGCTCAATTTTGTTCTAAAATCAAGCGATAGTCTGATATCAATGGCTGACAAGCGGAAACTGAATGCCGCAGCTTGTTCAAATTTTGACTGGAGTCAACTGACAGATCCCCGTTGATATCAACAGTGTTGATCTTTCAGTTAAGAAGCGGAAATTGCAGTAAAGTTAAGGACTGATTCACCGGTCCTCGTCATGTGCCTTCAAGAATTGGAACAGAATTTGGAAGGTCTGTCGAAAAAACATAAACTGTAAGTCCACATTTTTCCCGACTAAATGCAAAGATGAATACTTTGAAAGCAGTGAAGATGTTATTCCTTAAAACTTAAATACTACTTCATATCTACAAATATAAATATAAAAATAAATCATGGTTTATATGTTTGTTTGTTCCTTATGGGAACCCAAGCAACAAAACATTTCAAAATTTTTGAAATCTTACATTCGTCATACAGGAGGATAAGCCAAGGTGAAAAGGAAGTCTCCCAATTACAGAAATTATTGATTATCCTATACCTGGATTTTGATATACGTTGTTAAGCGAAAGTTGTGTTTTCGACCACAAAAATATGGGTGTTTAGCAGTTTGAGAGGGGTGTCCCCCCATAAAAAGTAATGACACTCTCTAAACTCATCTCAAGTTACTATAGAAATAAAGTGCACTTTTGATTAAAAGTCTGAAGGTATAGCAGAGCGTATGTTCACACAGAAAAATCGAAACTTTATTTGCAGTAACCTAATTCTTTGAATCAATAAATAATTTATAAGAATGGAAACCTATAAAAAATTTAGTAAATTCTAATAAAAATTTCGCAAAAGTTCAGCTGAAAAAAGACATTTTAATTGTTTTCTAAAAATTTCAACTGATAATTGACAGAAAGAACGTAACAGTTTGATTGCAAATAAAATTTTTTTTATAAAGAAAGTTTGTCTGAAACTTTTGGCAATTATTTTTTCTGTGTTGCTTCCATATAAATAAATATTAATTACCTTATATCTCGATAACTATATTAGTGAATGGGATTTGGGTCCCTCCGCAAAAGTTAATAATAAATTAACCTCCAGCTAGGGAACTACATACAAGAATGCATAATAAAATTTTGTAAGAATTACTTGGTTTACATCTAGTGAAGTAACCCGAATCAAAGAAATAGAAAAGGTAATAGAAACGAGCTATATAGATCTGGGAATTTCTCATAGAAAACTGCAATAGTGCAATACATTTCCGCACATATGTATCAGGTCAATATTGGTGTCATTAAAATCTTTTGAAAATATCGTTTAGGAAATCTTAAGAAATTTATAAATTTCTTAGCCCACTAAGGTTTGATGACAATTTCTGCCATAAACATATATGTATATAGTTTGAAGGGTAACCGGTATTGGTCGTACCACAGGTCCAAGGACCAGCCATGCAAAAAATCATCAGTAAGAGAAGCCGGCATTCGTCATCAGCATATATATTTAGTTCTTTAATTTCCTGTGGAAGATAGGGCCTCAACAAAGGTTTTCCATTCCTCCCTATTTGTTGCCAGTCGTTTCATTTGGCTCTATGAAATGTTATGAACGCCTAATTCACTTTCGGTTTTGCGGCTTTAGGTATAAGCAGGTCTGCAGGTCTTCTGGATCCTTGAAGATCGTGTGACTCATTTGAATTTCCGGAAATGTATAATGCGTTTGATGTGATCGATTCCAAAGATCGACGTTGCAAATGGTATTTTGAGGTAATTTCCGAGGACATGTCTTAAACAATCGGGATAAAAGCTTGCAAGCATTGGATTTCGCGTTTGGATTAGTTCCAAACATCCGTAGAGGAGAATTGATTTGACATTGGAATGGAAGAGATTTTTCTTTGTCCCAGCTGTGATGCTGCTGGTCCTCCAAAATTTATTAAGCATGCCGAATGCCTGCTTTGCTTTGCGTTTTTTTTTTTCTAATTTTCCAATTTTCTGTTTATTTTCTTTTATTAGGAGAGCTATAGTAATGGGTGCTAGTAGAAAGGAGTTGATACATACAAGCTAATAAGACAAATAAAATATTTTATCTGTTGCATGCATACATATAGTAATTTTCTTAATTTGCCTAATAGAACTAAGTCCAGTTTTTCGTACCTATTGTTATAAGTTTATAACATTTTGTTGACTTCCAAGTACAAAGAGTAAAACGAAAGTAATTCTTGTGAAAACTTTGCTTCCAAAAGCGACATTATTTGTTTGAAGCAACTACTACAACCTTTGACGATTTTCCTACCAGCGTAATACGGGTTCCGTTTCGTAATAATCTTAAACTAAAATATAAAAAAAAATTTACTTATTATTCTTGAAAAAATTCGTGGCAATAGTTGGGTTGAATACACACACAATGATGATTTCGTATTCGCGTTACATTTTTTTTTTTTGAATTGCTTTCTATAAATTAATTAAAAATCCTTCGCTCTTTTATCTCCTAGCAAAATGTAAAAAAAATTACAAAATTTTTTTAAGGAAAAAATAAAAAAGCCTTAAGCAGCCATACACTTGGTTACTAACGGGCGAGTAGTTGTTAAATAGAACGCTGGATTCAATTGTACTGCAGCTGCAGGCATTTAAAATAATTTTCATTTAAAACCACAACTCTATGATGATGTAAGGGAAAAGAATGAGAATAAATTGTTGGAAAGAAGATTGACACTACAAAAGAAGTATTTATAAGCGGGAGTGGAAGCCATCATCACTAGTTTAATTCGTTGAATGCTTAATGGCGGGAGTAATGAATGAAGTAGTTATGAAACAGCGGTATTGGCTATAAGAATGGTTGGCACGCTGGCTTGTTGGCTGATGGTACGGTGGTATGGTGGCACTATGGATAAATGATCCTTTTCTCAAATTTCTATAAATTTTAAATGAAATAAATTTTGAAATAGAAAAGGAAAAGGAGTAACACATATTAATTAGATTTTTAATATCACAGCCGGCTTAACAATTTTTATTATGAATTGAATTTACAAATTGTAGGGAACCTCTAATTCTTATTTTTCGTTTTTTATTAGAACTAAAAATGTTGGTGTTAGAGTCGTAGTGCGAAGTCGTTGCAGATATTATACCCTATAAAAAATAAAAATTTTATATAATATATTATACACACTTTTTTATGCTAAATTAAAAATAAAAGGGCTTAATGAATAAAAGACCCTATAAATAAAGTAATTTTAAAATTGCTAAAAGTAGCAACAGGCAATCTGTCGTGGCTAGTACAGACCGCAGGATAGGCTTCCCTTTTCCTTTAAAAATATGGAAATGGAAAGATGTCAAGGGCGTAGCCAGGATATGAAATAGGGTGGTGCCACGAAAATTATGATTTTTTATGATTATGATTTTTTATGATTATGATTTTTTATGATTATAATTTTTTATGATTATGATTTTTTATGATTATTACAATTTCGATCTATTTGAGGAGTAATCTGCGTGGATCTTCTAAAAATTTTGCTAGAATTTTTTCAAAAAATTCGTACTTCTTTTCGGTTACCAATCTTCGGTGGACGCTTAGCATACGTAGTCCTGCAATATACAATATACTTATTTTTTGATAATAAGTAAAATTGCATATTATTTTTTAAACGATCTTCAGTCATTGTGGAGCGCAACCATGTTTTTACTCGCCTTAAAGTGCTAAATGACCGCTCAACACTTGCAGTAGTGCACGGCTGTGACAATGAAATTAATAACGCCTTCCTTATATTTGGATAAAACAATCCAGCGTCCTTCAAAATACTCGCCAGCTCAATTTCTCCTTCCAAATCATCCAACTCATAAAAATGCTCAAACGTTTTTGTGGCATCCCTAAGCTCTTCCAGCTTCAAAGAAAGCATCTTTGACGGGTGCAAACAATAAATTGCAAACGCTGGCCTATTCTCTTCATTAAATCTTCTGCCCAGTGATGAAATTAAAGAATCTATATAAGGAATGTATATATAGATCGCTTCCAGTATTCAGCAGGTGATGAAAACGGGGGATTTGAACGGTGCGTTTGACGAGAGACCATCCTTGGAACAGACATCTCTATTCCTAAATTGACTGTGTTTTCTTGAATAGAAAAAAGCAATACGTCCACAATACCCTGTGTATTTTTTAATAACTTTATATTGTATGCATGTAAAAAAAATTTTTATAGAATTAGGTGGGTGCCACGGCCCTCTAGGCCCATACCTAGCTACGCCCATGAAAGATGTTATGGAATACCAGAACAGTCATTAATTTTATTCTGTATTTTTCTTTACGGAAGTCACCCTTATTTTGAAGTCCAATTTCATCACGCAAACTAATAAATATTACAGGTCCTACCAATAATTGGTTTTTTTCACTTTTACATTCTAAAATTCTCAAAAGCCCATTGTGCACTCTCAAGCCGTTTGTTTGGTTTGTTGACGTGTATGAACAAACGAATATTTAAATGCATTTTTGTAACAAAATTTTAATGAGTTTTTCCTTTTAATCCTTAAGCCCTGAAACCTGCCTGCTGTTGAAATCATCTTCCATTTTGCAGCTCGATTCATTCACTTTTTTATACTTCTCCGCATTTCGTCACATTTGTGAAAAGAAAAAGCACGGACAAAAATTAATGATGGTAGAGAGATTTCCTTCAGTTATACTCTCAGTTCTTTTGTCTTTATGCCAGAACTTTTCAGTTAGTTTATTTGTCCGTCCGCTTGTCAGTCAGTCAGATTGTCAGTTGTTTACTCAAAGCGGTCGCTGTGTAAAGTAGGCGGCAGTGAAGTTACAAAAATATTACTAAGTACCGATATTTGTTTGCGCATATAAAAACTCATTTCCTTCTGTGTCCGTATTTGAGTTGAATTCGTGTTTTCCACTTTGTTTGTGCTCTGAAAACATAATGTCCTAGAGTTGTATGAATGATTTGTCGCGATGTTTCTTTCCGTTGTGGGTCTTCCTCTGTTTTTAATCTGTTATGTGCCAATTTTTTTCTTGTTTACTTCTCCGAGTGCGAGCATATAATATGAGTATGTGTATATTTTCCATTTTCACATGTTTTTTTTTAAGACAATTATATTTTTCCCTTACAGTTTATCCCTAAGCGCTGTTAAATTTTTTTGTGTTATAATTTTCCGCTTCTATTCAGTATTTTAATTTAATTCTTTCATAATAATATTTTACAGTTCTTACTTATTATAAATATTTGTAGTTTCTTTTACCATTTGGCTTTTTGTATAATTCTTTAGTGCCAGTGAATGAAGAATGCATGTTCGTTTGTCCGTTTGGCCTTAACTTAGGCATGATTATTTTAATCCTTAAGTATTTTATTCAGTGTTTGTTGGTTGGTTGGCATGTGTTTGTACGCTGGCCATACATTTCACAGGACTATTTGTTTTCTGTGGTATGGTTGTAGTGGTTTGTATGAATTTGCCTGAACTGAGGGCATGTTTTCATGGAATTGTTTATTTTAAGGTTTTATATGTATGTATTCCTTCATTTTTGCTTTATATACACTTATGTCCAAGTTGTTTTGGTTACTGTTCATTCTGTTTTTATTCGAAACTTTTAAACATTGATTTTAACAAATATAAACAGCAAAATTTTAACACTATTCACTGGGTTAGTGTATGGCCAAATTGTGTATTTTGGTAGTTTATTTGGATGGTCTTAAGGCACACACTTGCACGTACAGAAAAGCGCTCAAGATACACTTATGCGAACACGCCACTTGTAAAAGTATTTATGCAACATATTTGCAATAACCACAAAGCAGGGATGGGTTGTAAGAGCGGCGAAGAGGGCCAATGATATTTCTGTAATTGGATTTAAGGATTAGAGAGAAGCAACCATTTTAAGAAGTTGATGATCAATGCAACCAATATGCCGATTTACCTAAAAATGTAATTTATATATTGCGGATTTTAGATACCAGAGATTATTACACATTTCAATTAATAATATCATTTTTTTAGTATTTCGAAAAGTTTTATTTTATTGGCATTTACATTTTTATTATATGTATATACATATACAAATAATTTGAAGTTACCATTTTCAGAATTACGTAGACTGGTAGGTACTGCACTGTATTAGTTGCAGGTTCCGTTTTTAGCAAAATCTCTAAATATATTGGGATATTATTTATTTGAAAAGGAAAACATATAAAAAATTCAAAAGAAAATGTATTAAAAGCAGCGGCTAAAAGTGTACTATATTAAGAAATAGAACATTTCTTGTCCAAAAATCACAGAGTGTTCATAATAGTTTTGCTAAAGTACAAAATAAATAAAATTTTATGATCAATATTGAGATAAATTCTTAAAACATATTTTTAAAGTTCAAAGATCAGTTCCAAGATAATTGTTGACGAAATAATGGTCGTGATAGCTAATTTTGATGTTTACATGAAAAACATAACTCTCTGGTTAGCACGTGGGCCACAAAGTTGTACATTTTAAGCCATTTTTCTACGAAATGCAGTTGGGCAAGTCATGGGGAGGAAGCCGAATATAATTCCTCAGTGAAAGATTTTAGTCTGAGACTTCTTCCCAAACTCACTACTCCTGAGTGAGCATCTGTTAAGCTCTTTGAGCATTTCTGGGGAATGAGTATATTTTATCTACTCTCTGACCATCACATCTTACCAAAAGTAGTTCAGAGGTTTTTTATATATTTATAATATGGCCATTTGATTTATTATCTATCCATATAAGTGCTAAATGTTAACATATGCTGATAACTCGCTCTTGAAATGGACTCTACATTCTACGGAACAAATAATTGTAATGATAATTTTACCATTAGTTCATAAGATAATTTCACTTAAAATATATTGCGCCGTTTTTTTCCCAGGTAATGTTGGGGTTCCTGGGGGAGAGGGTTATCAGGTTTCCGAGCATAAGCCATTTTGATGGTAACTATTAAAAATATGTATTTTGTTACCTAATCCCTGAAACTACAGGATAGCGGGGGCACAACCAAGTATATTAAAGGTAAAAGTGGGTCCGCCCGCTCGTCCGGATGGTAAATACGGGTTTTCCAGACCTTGATCTTTGGCCAGTTACCCATAAAACTTAATATGTTACTAGCCACTCATTGGAATAACAGAGTAACAGGTGTACATATAAGTATTTAAGGAAGTAGGCTTGCCTGCGCTAATCTGGGTAGAGGTGCTACCGATACCTTAGAGATCCTATTCGTCAAGAGATTCAGTAGAACTTGGACTTGTCCTGCCTGGACTTGTTATTGGCGAGGGAACAAGTGGTGACTGAAGTTGAAAACCAAAGGTGTGTATGAGGAGCTACGAGCCGGATTAGTAGATTTTCAATGTGCTGATAGTGATCGTATTGAGTGGTCAATGATAGGGGGACTTTTCGGAGAAGGTTAGATAGCTCCAGCATTTCTGCAAAATGCACAAAATTCGCTACCATGTCTGCCCCATCTGGTTACTCCCCCATGTGTGCCTCTAGAAGGGACAATTCACCCAATGCGAAGAGCACTGTCAGTAAGTAAAAAGAAATTTTAAACAGTTGTTGAGTAGTAATGCATTAACAAATATTTACTAAATGAAGATTTTAAAGTAACCACAAGCCTAAAGTTTATGTTTTTAAAACAACATTTTGTAGCTAAAATATCTTCCTAAATGTAGCAAATAGGGACTCATGTTGCACCTTATGTTAAGGATTAAAATCTTAGCTCTTAATGACAGTTTATAATCTCTTTCATTTCATAAAAAATTTCTCTAAACCTTACGATTTGGTTCAATACCACACTAAAATTCATAACGAAAACAAACAAAAATATAAAAATAATTGTGACAAATAGAAAAAGCGTGATATTAATATACTCTCTTCATTCGAATAAAAATAATATTGTAAATTCCCCTTCATTATATTGTTGTTAACTTTATTTCATTTGTGCGCTTTATTATCGTGAT
This sequence comes from Germaria angustata, assembly GCA_963681545.1. Lineage (NCBI taxonomy): Eukaryota > Metazoa > Arthropoda > Insecta > Diptera > Tachinidae > Germaria > Germaria angustata. The sequence continues at coordinate 22,696,374 of OY813001.1, read as the reverse complement.
AGATATTTATTATCTTTGAAAATAATTGATTTCGCTTCAAAATAATAACTATTTTTCCTATATTTCGGACTACTCGATTAAAACTTTAATCGTTCTTGCGTTGCTTATAAAATTCCTTAAATCATAAAATAGTAAAAGTAGTGCTTCGAATATGATTTTTAATAAACATCTGTCACCCTTAAAGCGTTTGTTAACGAAAATTAAGCTTAAAGCTAAAATAAAAAGTTCCTTTTGAATATGGCCGCAAATCTTTAAATTCAGTTTAGTTTATTTTTTAACAGAAGCAGATCCAACTATACGGGGTTATCAAATAAATACTAATACAATCAGCGCTTCATTTCTTTAAAGACACTGCCTTGACTTACCTAGACTTGTTTTTGCCTTAATAATATTTTTAATTATATAAAATTAAGAGGTTTGACCTTAATTCTAAATAAAATGCTACTATAAATATTTCAAAATACTATTTATAAATTGTTGAAATTTAATTTTTCTTTTGTTTTTAAACATTTATGGCTTAACATCCAGTGGTTGTAACTTTGTTTTCGCATATAAAATATTAATCATAGTTTTAGAATTTCTTTTCAGTTTATTTTATTACTTTTAATTAATATTTTTTTAATATATTCACTAATAGTTTATGTGCATAATTTTGTTTTTATTCAATAATAAAAAAAACTTCAACAAATAAATGAAAAAAAGCAACTGAATCTAAACATTTGCACATGGAAAATATTTTAAATAAACAGGAGGTATTAATATTAATTTCAGAGTAGAAAATTAAACAATTTGATTACAGTCATATCAGTGGTCATTAGAGACAGATCTTGGACCTTAAATGAATATATAAATCCTCATCCAACTGTTTGTGAGACAAAGAAATTTGGTACCACAAATTCATCCAAGTTAATGCTAAAACACTGCTTAAATATCGCCATGAAAAACTGTACATATATCAGAAAGTCCTGAAAGAGCACTTATCAGTTGAGACTTTCGACACAAATCCTTGTGCGTTACTGGTAAATTTAAGAAAATTTAAGTTTTTATTCGAATATATCTTGAATTTAGAGTATTTTACTCTCACAATACGATATTCATGATATAAACTCTGCAATAAATTTTATTACAACGTGAAGCTTCACTCCATTTCTTAATAAGAATTCTTTTTTGCTGCAAGGGCTCCAAAGTTTTCTAAATTAATGCAAAGAGTGTGTTCAACATTATATTTATTATATTTTGTTATTTATATTTTAATAAATGTTTCTCTCTCAGGTATTACTTTAAATATATTTTTTTTAGAAATATTTCTTGACCTATTCAAATTTAAATAAAAGTCAATTTGATTTTATCAACAAAAAAATATGTGCCTTATTGTAACAATTTAAAATAATATTTTTAGGACAATCATATTGGACATTAGAATAGTAATGATGATACAGTAGTCGCTCGGTTATATGAACTAATTCCAACAGAGCCTGTTCACTAAATGGAGAAGTTCACATAATCGAGAGAATATAAAGTAAGTAATTAAAATGATTTTTATTACATTAAGTTTTTTAATAAGTTTTTTCATAATGAATGTACATGAAAGTAGTCGCTATATTTTTTTGTACTTTTTCTGCTTCAAGAGATTTCTGTAGTGCCTCAACAACTCAACACTCAAAAAATTAAAAAAAAATCAATATAAAAACATACTTCTAATAAGACAAACATTTAAAAAAATCAACGGTTGAAAGCTGTTCAAATAATAGAGATAGGCTGTGTTCACTCTTTAGAACCTCCTGTGTTTGAATTTTGTTGTTCTCTATTCTGGAAGTTTACATAACTGGATATTCATATAACCGAGCGGCTAAAAATTGTCAAGCTAAAAACACTGTTTTAATAAGAAAGCTTTTATAGGTTTATTAATAATGGGTGTTTCATTAAACAAAATGTGCATGGAATATCATAAAAAATATATATATATTTATTTCATACGCCTATTGATGCTCTTATTTATATTGGTTATACGTATGCCGCGGCTTTGCTGGGTGGAGAGCACACGAAATGTTAACTTTTCCATGACTCTGGCGAATATATCAGAATGTATTTGACCGATGGCTTATGGGTTACGTTGATATCAAATCTCAAGATATTTTTGGCCATTTCGCATATCCTCCATATGAAATGACCATGCGCTCAATTTCCTACTGAAGAATGTCCATTATGGCGTGAGCTGTATAGCACTTAGCGCTTTCCTGTTGAAACCACATGTCGTTGGAGCCCATAACAGCCGATTCAGGCCAAACAGATCAAATAAATAAAAATCAATTTAACAAATATAGCATCAATATATAATAATATTAATATTATTATTGATTCTATTGGAAGAGCCCAGAAACGAACACAAAATAACTGCAATGTAATTTTAATTTGCGTCTCATTCCAGATAGCTTAAGAATTTGCCCAAATTTGAAATATGTAAGTTAAATAATGGAATGTATATCGTTTGTATCCTTTTTCTTTTACTTCTCAATAATATAAGCAATTTCATAAAGTACAATTTCCCCATAGTGACTGCAGTTTATACTCGTTCCTCGAACATTTCTTCAAACAATTACTTTCGTCTCCACTTTATAATAACTGTCGCATACATTTCACTATTTTTAATAACATTCAACAAATTGCTTACACTTACCAACATTTCACTTCAATATCAATTTCCTTCAACATCCCCTCAATTTAAAATGTTAAACGATTATGGCAGCATTATATTAACACAATAATCTTTATCCGGTTATAAAAATAAAATAATTTACATCATTTCAAACGACTATTTTAAACACGAAATAAACAATAAAATAAAAACCATTCATTTTTATAGCGTTTAAGTAAAAAAAATTTGAGTATTTCTTTTTCTAAGTGTTCAAAAAAAAAAAAAAAAAAAAAAAAACTTGAAAGATTTAAATTTCAAGCCAAACATCCGGTCTGTCTTTTCTCGAAAATTGTTTAACAAACCATGAGGAATTTTTTGACTTAAAAAACACACAAAACGAGAGGCTAAAGATGAAATTTTTACTTGGTGTATCAGAAGAGTTCGTTCAACACATTGTTTCGCCTTAAATTTGTGAAGGAAGACAACAGAAGGAGCAAAAAAAATTTGTATCAAAAAGGATGTTGACATTATGCTTGTCATTTATATGTTAACACTTGTTGTTGTTATTTTAATTTTACTTTTCCTTTTCTTGTCTTTTTTTTTTCTTTGCCCTTATTATTTGTTTCGAAGAAATCTAACTGAACAGCAGAGACCGAAGGATGAGAGTGTACCGAAGCAATCATTGACTTGCCGCTGTAGGAGCAAGTGATGTCAGTAGTTGGGAAGCAATTAAAGAAATAAATAGAAAACTCAATAAGAAATAACTGAAGGGTTAAAACAACTTTATAATGATTAAATTGACAATGAACAGGCAGGAAAAAACAAAATACAGGACAATTATTATTATTATTTTCTTTGAGCGAAAACGAAAGTGTAATTAGTGAATAACTAAATGACGAATAATTGTAGTATTCTTTCTTTATATTGTGTTTAATTTGTACATGAAGAAAGATGTAAGAAATATAAAAAATTTCAGCAGAATTTTCAGTTATTTTTACAATTAAGTTTAAAAAATGTTGTCATCATATCAGTTTATTAATGAAATTTTATGCACCACAGTTTCTTAGAATTGTCAATATAAATTGATATCAGAGGACATTTGGTTATTAAAAGGATATAAGTAATGTTAATTTTTTTAGAACTATCATAAACAATTATGTGTGTGAAGATAAATTTAAATTTAACTAGTACAGACAAAAACCATATCTTTTAGTTCCACAGGCGCTTATGACAGCAGATCATAGCTATAGTTTGCAAAAAAAATTTTATATTCGGAGATTTAATGCGGGAAAATATATGAAGTCATTTGTTTAATGATTCGAAAAATGATTTTGACAACTCTAATTGTTTAATGTGTGTGAAGATAAATTTAAATTTAACTAGCACAGACAAAAACCATATTTTTTAATAATGACAATTTCCCAGTTAACAGATCCCAAAATGGACTACGTTCACTTAAAAGGCGATATATAAGAACTACGACAAGGATAAAAAAACTATATATCAGGAAATATGCTTTAGAAATTTCTTAATGAAACTGTGACAATACGGAAGGCAAAATACATGTTAGAGCAGCAATATAGTTCGTTTAAACAAATGTAATTTCTTGAGAAGATTAGTGGTCGTATTGGAAAAATGGGGAGGGGCTGGTACTACACACTATATAGAAATGGTAGTAAAGGGAGTGCTTAAATGGAATATAATAGTGGGACATCTGAAATAATCTTGGAAGCTTAATCTATAATGTGTAGTACCAGCCCCTACTCATTTTTCCAATATGACCACTAATCTTCGCCAGAAATTCAAAAAAAAGGAAAATTTTTTTTCAAATCCCATTTATTAAGCTTCCAAGATTATTTCAGATGTCCCACTGTTATATTCCATTTAAGCACTCCCTGAAATTTAAGAAATATTTCAGTCATACCAATTTTCTTTCGATGAATTTTAAAGTATTAACTTTTTAAAATTTTGTTTAGGCTTTAGCAATAACGAATTATCAGTTTTCGATAAGTTCAAATTTTAGTAATTAGTCTTTGGTTAATTTTCAGCAAATGTTTTATATTTAATGTTATTTATTTATTTCATATAAAGACTTTTGTTATCAGCTAATTTTCAAATTTAAAAATTGTATTTTGATGTGATGCATTTGTGATGCTTTCTTTATGAAGGTGGTGAAATTCGGCCACTTTGATCAAGAATTTTTAATGGAATTGTTTTTATTTTCACTACAATTTCGCCACAAAATTATTTAAAGTTTTCCTTGGAATCTTAGAAAATTCCAATCAGGTGAAATTATATAGTATCGTCGTGCTCCGTCGTGTAGGATGCGTTATACGTTTTTCTATTACACCATTTTTTTTGTTTTTTTTTTATTTTTTTTTTTTTGATAGACCAACACTCAGATAATGATCTCTAGTGCAATGTATTGTGGTAGAACTAGTAATATATGTTATGGGAAAGGAAAGAGGGAGTAGTGTCTGTGGACATTCGATTTGAACCTATTCACGTTGAGGTTATTCCACATACAAATTGTTCACTTGAAGGATGAATTCTACCTGTAATACGCAGTGCTATTCGATGACACATCGACCACGAATGGCCACCTTCTTAATGAAAAACGTGTAATTCGTAAAAAGGAGCGGGGTTCGTGAACCAGAGTTTTCCGTAAGGAGATAGAAAATTGTTTAGCACGAAAAAAAATATTTGATCCGAAGATATACTGCTCAGTCTACCTCTTGAAAAACTCTTTTTAAGAGGGTCTTAAAACATATTTACATCACTCGTGTTGGGGGGTTAATTATGGCAGCAGGTAAATGTATGAGGCATGTGGCGGTAAGCGGATGTCATAGATATATCTAATCATATAATTGCTCGTGGTCAGTCGTTAATAAACTTTATTTTATTGAAAGTCTGAGGTACTTATAAGAACTATTTATTTAAGAATTAATAAATCTCAACCTGTTGGGAATCACCAAGATAAAATTTGCAGAATAAACGGAAGTCTGGAGTTTAGCAGGCAGTCTTATATCTCAAACATTTGCGTTTAATATACATTACAGAGCAGGTGCTGCAAAAATTTCTAATTTTCCCGATAAAACTCTGATTTATCTTGAAAAACATAGAAGGTGTGGGTAGATATTGACTAGAGTTAAAAAGACATCTCCCTAAATGCGCAAAGGGAAGTACTCATACCTTCATGTGTATACGAGTATGTGTATGTGTGATAGATAAAAATATTAACACAAATACATTTTCTTTAAATTGTTATAGAAATTGACAATTTTCTTATGATGATACTTTTGAATTGAAACGACGATACCAAAGGGAATTCTTTGCAGTTTGAAAAGAATACACTTCAGCATAAATAAATTTTTAGTATATTTTTGTGACTATTAAAAGGCATTCGCACGTATATGTCTCTTGACACAAGTATAATGCCACATACTGCTGTATTGAACTGTATTGTGACGCTGTTCATTCGATTACAAGTATATTGTATATAGTGAATTTGAAGTTGCCTTTTTTTGATACATATACCATAAAAGTTAAAATGTGTGTATTAATATTTGTATAGATCGCTTTGTCAGTTGCTGCTATAATCCCCAAATGTTTTTGTGATTCTATTAAATTTCTAAGCCAAGAAAGCAAACGAAAACTTTATTTATACTGCTTCTCCTATTTTCCAATGAACACGACAATATTATTGTTATCCTTGATTCTTGTTGTGTATTTTTTTTCTTTACGTTTATGACGTTAAGGATATTTACTCTTGTTAACTTTAAATGCTGTAAATGGTTTAGAAAATGGTCAAATTGTTATCTGGCAAAAAAAAAACAAAAAATGACAAAACACAACAACAAAACCCAAGTTAACACTAACAAAAACTAACTAAACAACAAAGAGAGAAAAAAACGACCAACGACGTTTTAAGAAGAAAAAAACCTTTTATTGACACACTTTGTCAAAAATGTTGATTGAGTGGTTCGAGTTAAATTTTGTTTTGTTTTTTTTTTATTGTTCTGCACTCTACCTCTGGAACTGCAAATTATATCAGATATTTGGATGTGACATCTTTAAATCAGAAGAAAAAATTGTGAGTTGGTGCTGATTGACCATTTTTGAAAAGATTCTTTAACGGACCCGACTAAGTTACCGACTATTTTGGGTTTGCTTTATATATGAGAATATCGATTGCGAATAAAAGCATGAAAATACAAATAAAAATCTGGAACCAAGTGGTAATGGGAAAAGGACACCACTAGACGTAATATGGAGTTTTTAAGTTTTTCTGTAGAGAAATGAAAGAAGACAGGTTTTACTTTTTGCATGAGTGTGTCTGTCAATCTTATTACCAGAATTGCAAAGTTTTAGACTATTTATAATTAATTGTTTAGGGACTTTTCCGATTATTTTCTAAATAATCGATTAATACTTGAATAGTGAAGAGAATTTTTGACATTGTTTTTAATAAAGAAAAGTAACGCTCAGGCAATTCATGAATTCTTCTTAAAGTGGTAGTTGTTTGTGAAAGGGATAGTGAAAGAAAGCAGGGGGAACAGATGGTGAAATGGGAAAGCTTAATTCTTATTCAACTGTGCTACAACGCATTTGATTAATTTTGTATAGCAATGTTGCAGCGTATATTGTGGCAAGAAAAAGAATTAACTTTCTTTTTTGTTAAGGTCATTTTATTTAATGTTTCACTTCGCCGACGATTCTATAAACATTATCGACAAAGGTGGGGTGCTGTGATGTACATTACCAGAAGAGTATCAATCGCTGCTGGCACTGCATAGTCACCAGTGCAATATATGCCTTTATCTTTTAAAGAGTCCAACAACAAGTAACACAATGCCACATCAGTCCACCTACTTTTAAAAACTCATCAAAGCCATTTGATTAAGCGGACACTTCTTTGACACAACATCCTCTTTTTATAAACATTGATTCCAGACTACCTTTTGAGACGAATGACTTCTTCATTTTCATTGATTTTTGCGGCCTATGTCCTGTCAATATTCAATCTTAAAATGTAAAACACATGCAAAAAAAAATTAATCGCTATGCGTAATTTTGCACATTTTCTTTTGGAAAAGAAAATTTTTTTGGCATCCTTGGTACGAGTACATGTTAACAGAGTAACTACCAATTTCATTGCCTTTAACATAAGTATGAATCAAAGTAATATTTAATATACATAACTTTTGTTGGTGTATTTCAATGCTTCTGTCCGCTTATGAGAGATATTTTATGACAACTTTTAAGTTTTTAAAGTTTAGTATCCACGTCCGGTTATTGAAGCGTCCGGTTATAGGAATGAATTTTGTATAGAAACACTGATGAAAATATTCTATTGAAAATTTTTTTCTGGTTATGGGAGATGTCCATTGTAGGAAATTTCTCTGTACATGTACATATATTCAGGTTTGACTTTTTAAAGAGAAAATTATATATTATCAAACATTGTTTTTCTACTGGTTAATTATAAATAGGGCATTTTTCCCTAACGATTCCAATCGAAGTTCGGATAAGATAGTGAAAAACCAAAATAATTCTTTAAATTAAAAAGACCTGTGGCTAGAACGTCAACAATTTTGACCTCTAAAGTACAATCAAGCATCAAGAAAGTACCCTTTAGTAATGCATAATGTATAAATGCATGGTACTAACGAATGTGTATATCAATTATTTTTATTCGTTTCAAATGGTACTGAATAATATTTCCTTCATTTAAAGCACTATTACGATCGTGTTGTTAATGTGATGGAAGCCAGAACTACCCGCGCACTGAACACTACAACTGTTTTAATTTCCACGGGATATACTATTTTTGGATTAGAGTGATTGATAAATAGAGTTCGTGAAGAAAATATGATTGGTTTTTTTAAGGAACATTACATTAGTGCCTCTTACGAGTTAAATATTAATACACAATATTACTTAATTGAAACAAGTAGATTTATTGCTTCAAAAATATATTAAAGATCTTTCGTCTAATATAGAAACATTTTTTGGAACACATGATATGGATTGATGAAAGTTATTTATGACATTCTCCTTAACATTTGTTAAAATTAATAAAATAATTTTTTTAAACGAACACTTGTATTATCAAGTTAAAAGGCATTTCAAATCCGACCACTATACACTTATATTCTATAGATTCCCATGGACTATATTAAGCCTGAAGTTCTTTGTTTATTTATTTCTTCGAATTAACTCAAAATAGCTGGAGGTATTCTGGCAACTTCAAACAATAGTGAATGATGCTGGGAACAGTTTGGTTTGAAGTTCATGTCATTTACTCTCTTATTGACTTTGATAAAGTGTTGACAAATGTGCTAAGGGATTTGTGGTTGATTGTTTAGGACATTTTTAACCTTTTTCTGCTTCTTTTAATTTCTTAACAATTTCACAAAAGAAATCTCAAACAAAAACAGAGCACAATCTATGAATTGTTGCAATATAGACATCCAAAATGAACAAATCAAATACACTGTAGTAAATGAAAGACTTTTAACCCAATAAATTTAAAAAGATCAAATATCTAAACACTCTATAAGTTTGTGTTCTTGTAACTTAAACGAGTCCAACTTTAATAAAAATCATTATTATTGCTTGTATTTAAAGATTCCAGTAACTAATAAACGGGCAACGCGATACGTTCGTAAGGGACTTTAAATTTATTTTATCGATTTAGCCAGTTCTGTGAATTTGTATGACCAGTAATAACACTATGCACATATACGAATAAAATGTTATCAAAAATGGCAAACACGCCTAAAAGAACATTAAAATTTTTTCAACATTGGGACAGTGTTTTATATTCAATAAAATTTAGTTTTTATTTTCACAACCGAATTAAGCACTGACTGGGCGTCTTCTCTAATATCTTCACTATGACATCAGAAGTAATTTGGGCAAAAAACTGACTTCAATACAAGGAGCCAATCGAATAAAGTACGAGAACAAAGCAACTATGGGTTAGTTTAAAACCCATTTCTAGTTTATATGTTACTGCCAGGAAAGATTGAAAGTTTTGAAAATAGGTCCATACATGGCAGAACTATAACCATTATATCGGGAAGCTACTCTGTTGGTCGGATTTCCACTTAAACTTCTGTGAAACGATATAAATTTTTTTCAAAATCGGTCCATAGGTCGGGAGTTATGCGATAATCAATATTTAGGGGTACAAAAAAGATTATGCAACGAAACTATAAGCAAATTCTTTCAAGCAAAAAAATATTTTAAACATCGGTCTATAAATAAAAAATTTATTTATCTTTCGGGCAGGCAACTCGCCAATCCGATTTTCAAAAAAAAAGATTATGGGACCAGCCTGTAAGCAAACAATTTCAAATAAAAAAGTTCTTTTTAAATCGGTTTTTGTGTCGAAATCGAATATCGCCTTGTCTCATCTAAAAACTATTTACTTTAATGAAATTAAGACAATTGAGTTCATTAGATTAAACAGATAACATCTCTACTGTGCAAAAATGCTGAAATTGTTTCCACTTCAAATAAGCAGAACGTCTTTATTATAATAACAAAATGCAACTTGAGTTATTGCCCCAATAGAAGATTTTAAGTCACTCACCCCACTGTCACCGAGTTGAAGTGTTTTACAATTTGAAGTAATTTCTATTTTTACTCTTATTTTCCAAGTTGTGTGCCGTGTCACTTGTTGTAAAGTCTCATATAAAATACATTTTATTTTTATTCATACATAAAATACAATCATTTCTATTTTCTTTTTAGCTCTTTTGCAACATTTATGCTGCTCTTTTATACATTTTGTAGAATTTTAAGTGACTTGAAATTGCAATTTATTGTTGCATGTCTGTCGTAATAATTGTGAGTTAAAGTGAACATTTTTGTTATACTCGTATTAAAATAATGCTCATGTTCGTTTGTTGCCTGTTGTTGCTCCTGCTTGCTACAAGTGCACGTATTGGTGTTGTTGATAGTTGTTGTGATGGAAGTTTCTGATGGAAATTTATACAATAAATTTTTATACAAATGTCTGTCTATGTAACTTGGATATATAACCTCAAATGGCTACTGATGAAATATGAGTGTATTACAGCTTATAAGAAAATGCCAAAAAAAGGATCCAAAAAATATAATAAAAAGTAAATAAATAAAGAAAGAGCAGCAAATTTGTTTTGTTTTTTTGTTTTTTTTTTTTTTTTCTTCGACACATTAGGATGAATACAACAGGAAATGCTTTCCTATGTGCTAACAATCAACACATTTAAATAATAAATTTAAATAGTTGTGGAAAAATAACTTTATAAGTTTTTTAGAGAAGTTACAAAAAATAACTCCCTCAAGGAGTTTGGATGTCCTTAACACTTATCGACTGATTCAAACTTTTCAAACATGTATAAATCGATGATACATTGAATACTAATTCTCATAATTTTATTTATTTATTAATAAATATAGAGGTGAATTATTTGGCCCAAATTCCAGATCCTAAGGAAACCACTCAACTGCTGGAATGGGTTAGCCATCATTATTTGGCCAAAATCTTGTTTGGGCATTTACAACTTGGAGATGTAATTAAGTTGAATTGAACCCCATGCTGGATGGCTTGAATAAGATCTAGAGTGTTGTTGCTCACGCTACACTTTTCAGGATAATCATCTCCACACACCTGCTATAATGCTTAAGTCATTGGAATACGGCGCCCAATTTAAAACTTTAATGCTCTTGCTCTCTAAATTCTCGTAAGCTTTTATGGTGCAGTTAGTTAGCGCATTAATCTGCTGAAATATATAATGTAACAGACCTAAAATACTATTTGTAATCAGAGCTTTCCAATGCATTTATCTATGTATGTAAAAATTTAAGGACTCCATTATAAGAAATTGATCCCTGTATCATAATGCCAAGGGCATGTCGATGATCCATATGATGGGATTTCTTACGAATATTGTAAAGGTAATAGATGTAATCATCAAAGCCTTCCAAGTGGAATTTTTTCATTTGAGATGACCACACTGTGCCATTCGGTAGTCCAAGCCATTCCAAGGCGACAAAAGCTTTATTTTTTAATGCCAAGCTTAAAAAAAAATTCAATTTATAGTTGTTGAAGTCTCAATAAGTTGTATTTTCACACATTAGCGATCAAGTTGTGAGAACTTTTCTCAGAATAAGCCACTTGCTTGAAAACTGTATTAAATTAATATATACATTTAATACTTTCTTAGTTTGGGCTAGTGAGCTAAATAAATTAAACTTAAAAAATTAAGAATTTTTATAAGCAAAGCTCTACATTTGGCCAGCAACTATCCTGAAGGATCTCCTAACATAATTACAATCAAACAAGGTACATCTTTGTGGTGGTATAAAACTTTCAGATATCTTTTCGATATTATACTCCAGTCAAAATAAACAATATATGGATAAAATTAAATTCTGCATACCAAATATCCTCGTAAAGTACAAGAAAAATGTATTTACTTTGTCGATTAGTGTTTTTGTTGACCAAAATAAAATCAATGATATAACAAAAAGTTTTCTTTTAGTTTTGGTTCGTTTACTTATTGCTCTGAATTTCGCAAAATAGAAAAAGAAAATAATTTGTTTATTTGCTTGGATGTCCATTATTTTGCCAACTTGCCACCAGTGTTTGTTGTCTAAGGTGCCTACGTCAATGTGTTTATTTGTGAAACCAATTGAAAAGTTTTGAATTGTAAAATTTTTTCTGCTAACTAAAAAGAAAAACAAAACTTTCTCGACATAAAGAGAAAACTTTTTATACCTTCATTATTTAAAGCATAAGTCTTTGTATTCCTTCTATTTCTTTGCCCCAAAATCTTGATACTGATACTAGCAACAATAAATGACAGCCGCTAAGGTATTTTTTATATGTCAGACATGCAGTTCAACAAGAAAAAAACTTGCTAAGAGACATTAATACTTTCCGCAAAGTATAAACTTATACCAGTGCTGGATGCCAAACGATTGTCTTTACAATAATTTAAAGTTGAAGTAAACGAGCATCATTTTGAAGTTTCAAAAATCAAATTTTGTTGGCTAGATTTCGCTTTAATTTTTACTTATAAATGTATGTGAGTGTTTATGTTGCTTGTTAAACAAAAATAGTTATAATTTCAAAATTTTACCTTATTCTTCTACAGGATAATAAAACAACTTTGATTGAATGGCTTGTAAAGCATATACAGTAAAATCAGGTTCATTACTTCATCCCAATTTCAGGATTATTGGGTAATTATTCGGGGAAAGTATTTAAGTGTGTACACTTAAATACTCTCTCTGTGCTTAGGTATGTCTGTAATGACTCTAAATATCAAGGAAGAAAAAATATGACGGGTCTATTTGTTGCAACATTTTATTAAATATTACCCATGCAATTCACAAAAAGAATTAAATATTTAGAAGAACGTAACTTAACAAAAAATTTTGCAGTGTTGTAATCATAATATAATTTGGGTAATTAAACGAAGGAAGTTTTATTTTCGGTATAAATCATTTGAGGTAATTATGTGAATCGGGTTATTGTGCGAAAGTTTGTTCAACGTGTACTATTATTGCTACTTCTATTGCTCTTTTTCTAGGAATTTCTGAAAATTTAAATTGAAAATACTCCTTTTTGTAATCCTTTTATTTAAATTTAAATAGGCTACTTAGTTCAATCGTATTTTATAAGCCAAATTACATGTGATAGTTATCAAAGAACAAATTACACTAAAGACACACGTGTAAATCATTCTGACAAACACTAGCAGAACGGAACAACATGCTGTTTTCGAAAGCCGCTACACTTTCATCATCAGCGTTCTTGTGTTTGGTCCACTTTTGTGGTGTCAGTTGATGTGTATTTTAGCTATTTATACAAACTTTTTCACTGTAAATAGAATACGTGAATTTTTTTTTTGATTCATTCGTATTACAATTTGTGAAAACTTTTTTTTGTAATGGAAAGCCCAAATTTCACCTCACTAACTTACAACAGTGTGGCCATTGTTATTTATTCTTTATCAACTATACACATGTTTTTTAATTTGCTTAGTTTGTTTTTAACTTATGACAAACTTTTTTGGTTTGTTACTATAAGTATGTATATTTATTAATTTTTGCTACAAGCCATTAGCTTTGTTAATTTATATTTTAGGTTTAAGATTTCTCTTTATTTATGAACATTTTTCTTGTTTGTAATCCTTTTATTTAAATTTAAATAGGCTACTTAGTTCAATCGTATTTTATAAGCCAAATTACATGTGATAGTTATCAAAGAACAAATTACACTAAAGACACACGTGTATTGTTTGTTGCGGCTTTAGCAGTTTATGTATCGACATTTCATTGGTCGCTTAACCAAATCGTATTTTATAAAAATCATTTTAATAGAGAATTCCCATATTGTATTTATTATATTTGTTTGTCACAAACATATAGAGTAGAATATTTTAAAATTACTTAAAGTTTACTATCGTTTTGGTTTGGCAACCAATGAAATGCCGACATAGAGGCAGCGAAAGCCACAGCACAGACAATAAATATTTTGAAGCTGTAATTGTTTAAACGATTTTAATATTAAGTGAAAAAATATATGGTTAGGTTAGGTTAGGTTAGGTTGATTGGAGGGGTGTGATAGCCCATGTCATACGACATACACTTAAGCCAGTGAAGGCTTGTTGTGCGCTCCATTTATTGATCAAACACAAACTGCCAGAGTTCTGCGGCAGGATTTGAACCTGGGACCTTCGCACTATGAGTCTAGTACACTACCTACTAGTCTACGAAGGTCAGAAAAAATTTATACTTATGTCTTTAAATCTACATGAAAACATAATTACTTTCAAACATTAATGATAAAATTACTTTCACATAAGAAAAAAAAGATAGATATGGAGCTTATTGCCGATGGCAATACTAATTGATTATAAAATTCGTTACCATGCAAAGAAGAGCACTAAAAGTTAAATTTTCTCAACACAGTGAAGATGGTTTCCAAGTCGGTGAATAGGAATCGAAAAGGAGAACATCCTGCAATGACACGCCTTTGTTAAAATCGCTTGAATTGAACCAAGTTTGCACTACCTTCAGATCTTTATTTCAATACTTTCATAAATCTCTAGAAACTCTCTTTTTATTGCTTAGATATGTATTTTATAAAGGTAAAAAATCTTATCATGTAATATTTTACTGTCATTGGTAAATTATAATTATAAAGAAAATTCGCTTTTAAATATGGTACTTCAGTGATTCATTAACCATGTCTATATATATACACAATTTGATCCTCTAATGCAAAACAGATATATCTCAGAAAAAAATGAACTTGGCAGAATGCGATTTGGTTTTTAAAGTTTCAGCTTTTTCTTCAGTCTGTTTTGAATAACCTAAAATTTTAAGTATTTGAAATATGACCATGTTGAGTTTGGTAATAGCTTAATTTAAGGCAATATTGATAAATTTTAGTCTAACTTCTTTTAAGCTTCAGATATGATTCCAAAAAAGAATTTTTTTCCTAAAAAATATTGCTGTTTTGCTATAAAGAAGATATTGAGGTATACTTTTTATCAATAACTCGAAAATTTTGTCTGCATAAAAGGCGCGACATATACTTACATACATATCTATTTACATACTTAAACATTAAATTTATTTGCTACAGCATTCTTTGCAATCCATCTTCTTCGTAAACTGCAAAAAAAAAAACAAATAAATAAGCAAAATGACAAAACTGACCACAATGATTTACTTTCGAATATTTTAAGATTTTTGCAAATTATTTATGGACATCCCACAAAAGGAATCAACAAAATAAACATCGACAACAATCGATCGACCAACATACATAATGCTAACGAGACGACAATGCAAAAACTCCATAAAGTATTTCATTGAAAATCACAACAGAACAAACAGCAACAACTTCAAAAGCAAATATCCACAATTCATTCATTTCAATTTATTAGTTAGTGGCAGTGGTCAGAATAAATATGAATGGCTTTTGTATAAAATCGATCCCTTTCTTGTTCATCCTTTATTCATTCCCTGCTTTTCCGGTTCCTTTTATTTTAAAAACAAGTGCATGCTACAATAGCAACAACAATAAGAACAGCAACGATGAAGATTGAAAAGCAAAAGTTTTGTTTTTATTAACAAATAATTTATTACCGTTACATGAAAAGCCAAAGAATTTCTCTAACCAAATAAAACTTCCTTGAGGTTTTTGATTTACAGTGGTCAATACGAGTAGATGTTTAGATTTACATAGTTTTATTAATGTTTTGAAGATTGTATTTTACTTTTGCAGCAAAAGCTCGTAAATATGAGGAGAAACTATTTGTATTGTCAGCTTTATATGGCACGGGAAATGTTTTTATAGACTTTAGATTTTCCGTTCTGAATGATTTTGTTGCCGAAAATAATTGTTCTTGTTGCGCAAATAACAAACAACCAATTGTTAGGAAGTCAGCTCGCAGGAGTTTCTGTACCCTCGTATTAAGCATTCATCTAAATTTCTTATTTGCTGTTGCATACATTTAGAATGACTTGTCAAAGTGGAAGAATTGATATAAGATTTTAGCAAAAGTTATGGAATATATAACTTTATTATAAACTTAAAATATCGTTAGTAAAAAAGCTTTAAAGAAAATAAATACTCAACATTAAGATAAATTATTTAACTAGACGTATAAAATGCTTTTTGGGTTTGTTCTCGATATTTGGAAGGCAATTAAAAGAAACCAATAGCACAGTAAAGAACTACATTATTTAAAAAAATTATAATATTTTGTTAAAAGGACATTAACAACAAAATTCAATGTGATATATTGGACTAGACATTTGCAAACAAATCGTCAATTATTTTTTTTTTTTATTATCACAAAAAATATTAGAATTTTTACAAAACAATAAAACCTCCATGAGCTGTTTGTTATTGTGCGACTATTGGTTAATATTTCTTATGGCTTTGGTGCCTAATAAAGTCTGAAAATAAATTCAGTCAACAGGATGAAGCTCATAATTTTTGTCGTTTTGATCTATATCTTTACAAAATCATAGGCTTTTTTATTTTCTTATTTGTATTTCTTGAGCAGAAATAATTACATATTTTCTGATTTTTTTTTTTGCATTAATATTTATTTAATTTTTATTTCTTTACATTTTTAAAGAAATAAAAGTTATAAATAATATGGAATTGATTTCCTATCTCTATTTTTCACTAGCTATACCAGAACGAAACTCAGTCAATAATATTAAAGTCTTAAAAATTAAAACCATTAAAAACTTTAAAAAAATTTGCAACGAATCAAACTAATGCTTAAAAATTTTTGTTTATTGTTTGAAAGCTTTCGTAGCCTATTTTTAGAGTTGGTAAAAAATGCATTGTTTGTTGTGGCTTTAGCATTTTCCAAAAGCTCTAATTGTTTCTAACGATTAGTTGGGAAGAATATCACAAATATGTATTAAATTTCAATATTAAGTTGGTAAAAAATTTAAACCAAACTATTTCGAGACTATTTTTGAAATTACCCTGAATACGAACTTTGAATACTCTTATAATTATAATCAGCAAGTTAATTAAGTATTACCTTGTTTGGAAGGTACCCTCAATATTGCTTCTTCTACATAAAGTTCAAAACGGAAGCACCAACAAAATTATGAACACTCTCAATATTATAGTCAAATATACGCAAATTTAGTATTAATTTTCAAGTGAGATGCCACTTCCATTATACTCAGTCAGTTTTTTTTTGAGACTGAGACTGCGTGAATTTGCTATAAAGTAACCCGCATCAATCTTAAGGGCTTTCACTAATATATTCAGCAAAATATTAGAAAACTGAGTATTAATTTTTGTGAAGAAGAAGCTGCGCCTTCCCTCGACGTCGATCATGTTCACAAATGCTGGAAAATTTTCTGAGCATGTATAAATATATATGCTCGGAAACCTACTTTCTTGATGATAAAAAAATTAGTTTGAGAAAAATTTTTGAAATAATTTGAAAGACTCTGTGTCCAAAACATATCGGCAATAATATCTTATAAATTAATAAATCCATTTTGATAAAATTGAGGCATACACTAGAGCTTAAAAAAACTAAAAAGTTACCGAATTTAGAAAATCGGTCACACAAGAATATTTGCAGAGATTTGGAGGATTTAAGATATAAATCTTTCAAAGATTAAAAAAAAATTCTTAAAAATAAAATGAATATGTTCATATTCATGCATTTAAGTTAAGCTACTTCTTTTAATATTTTTAAAAAGTTATGAGAGATTTTATGTACACACATATACACACACACACATACAATCAAAATGTCAAGATCTGATGAAAACTCATTTTTTGAAAGTGGGGCTGAAACGCAGTTAAAATAAACTGAGAAAAACTCGAAGAAATAAAAAAACAATAAAAATAAAAATAGGGCAATTGTATTTTGCCTATTTAAAAAATTATCTTATATGATGTACAACCAAGATTTTTATTAAATATTTTTTTCGCAGATTAAAATAAAAGGTCAAAATAACACTTGTACATTTATTCCCTGAAAACAAATTGAAATAATCGAATTTTTTAATATCCATTTAAGTAACAAAATATTTCTTAAATCTTTTCAAAAAATTAAACCCCTTGAATATCTTATTTGAAGACATTATATTACAAATTGAAGGTGCAAGGACCACACCTAAATTTTCATACAAAACTTAATACATCTACAGTGAGTAAAAAATATTATCGTTGCTGCCTAGAAATATATTTTAATGTTTGTAACCACCAGAAGAAACATGCCAAGCGGAAAGTTTTTTATATCAACCATTTATTAACCGATTTTTCTGATTTTCATAATCAATATATATCAATATATGTATATTTGGATAGGCATTCATCAAAAATGGAGCTGATTTAAATATATTTGGTACATCCTTTGAAAATGTTTAAAATTTTCAATTTATGTTTTTAGCCACCTGTAACGCAAAATAACTACAGTCTAACGTGTAATTCTTTTTCTATTAAAATTCGCAATATCTCATAATTTAAGGCGTACAACAATTTCCATTGTACATATAACAAACATTTTATAACTAAGATACATACATACATATAAACACAGCCGGCTGAATTAAGGTAAAAAATATTTTTAGGGGTGCAACGAATCAGGGGTGCGCTTCTGTTCGCACAACCAAAACGAACAATTTGAAAAATAAGCCGCCGGTTATTTATATTATCTAAAAATTTCAATTTATAATTTCCAGCAAAAGTCTGTTTCATCAGTACCCTTTTAGCCAAATCATGATTGAAAAGCATTCAAGCCAACAACAAATAATAAAATATTAAATAGTTATTTAAAAGAATATCTCGAATAACAAATTTAATAAAAAGTCTTTTTCTTTTAATCGTATTGTAAGGAAATAAGTTTAGCTTAACAACTCTTCAGTTAAATTATAACTTTCATTTAACTTAAAAATCAGTCATATCGATTATATGCCATAGAGAACATTTTAACAAGACTACGCGTTTATTATAAAGTAATAACACAGTCGGCTGTAAGAGCATGAAAATGTAGTATAATAAACTTGACTACCGACAATATTTTTATTGCAGTTGCAAATTGCTCTGTGGAAAATTGTGCATATCTGCACAATGGAAAGGTATTTCAAAAAGAGGTATTAAGACGATATTTTTGGAAAACAGTATCAATAAAAGAGCTAAAATTTAATGTTATAAGGAAATATGTATGTAGATTCACATAATTTGAAAAAATTTATAATAAAAATATAATTCGTACTTTAAGACGTATTCATTGGAGGAAAAAAGTGCTCAGTTGCTTTTATTTTATTTGATGTATAATAATGAAGTAAAAAATTCTTTCTAGCATGAAAAATTAAAAAAAAAAAATTATATAACTACTCATATATACATGTATTTATGTTAACGATCTGACGAGAAAACAACATCTTATTCGAATCAAATTAAAAGCCTATGTCGAATATTTATGCTTGAGTGTGTCTATAAGTAATTTTTACAACTTAAAGCAAAAACATAAGCACTGTAGTTAAAATTCGATCATATAACATACATCTAAACTATGTATACCGCGAAATTCTCGTATTCTATTTTCATTGCTGGAAGAACTGGTGTTAATTTTACACAAATAGTGAAGTAAAACATAAGAAAGCTAATTAAGAAAGTATTAATCTATTTGTGCTTGCTAAAGGTTATCATACAGTAGCCAACAGAAGTCCACGTACGAATGATACATTCTTAATTTAATAAATCCAACAACACAACTGAAAAATTCTTATATCCGATTATTTCTGTTCAAGTTCAATTCCTGCCGAAGACTTTGAAAGTCTCTGCATTAGAAAAAAATAGCTTTGCAGTATATGTTTGTTAACTTTGTTTGAAAAAAAGCTTACAGTGTTGCCAGTTTTGTCAAATTGTTCTCTATAGGTTGAAATTAATGTTGGATTATTTCTTGTTGACTTTTGAATATTACTTCCGATTGAATTCTATCTAAATTCAAAAAGAAATCACAAATATTAGACCATTAATCTACAATTCAATTCACTTTTCTGCTAGTGGTGTCAAAAAAGTTTTTCAGAAATAAAACAGTGATCATTTGTTATAAAAAATGGCAGTATAGAATGGAAAGAAATAGTTTAATATAAAAAATACAATAGTGCTTCATGAATACCTAAAAAGGTAAAACATTGTAGAGTGAAAATGAAATTTTTTCTGACTAAAGCAAAGAGAGGCATGTGATCTCTTTTTTGAAAAACAGTTTAAGCAAAAATATTCACGTTAGAAGTAATCTAACAAAGCTTAAACTAGTTTATGCCAACTCCCAAAGAAATTAGAGCTTTGGGACAGCTTTATCCATAACAAATAACAATTTTTAAAATTTAAATTACTTTTATTAACTATTTAATTCGGAAAATAATAACCTTCAACTATTTTCAATTACAAAATTTGGTTAAATATATTAATTAATTACTTCAAAAAATAAAAGATATTTTTTTCCAATTTTTAAAATATAAATTTAATCATCTCCATTAAAAATTTGCTGAAAACATATCTTTTCCTTACACTCTTTGGCTTAATATGCACATACCAATACAAGCACGTTTCATTCTCGTGTTTGTTATTACATGTATTCGTCGTATGTGCAATTATTATATGTTTAACGTAAATGATATTAAAAAGCCCAGGATGCAGTTGTCTAGCAGCCTGTCACTGTAGTTGACTCCTGCAACCCAAGTCAGTCAATGCCTGTAGAGTTGGTCATACAGTCTATCAGCTATGAAAAAATTAAAAGAATACAATTACAACTACTTCTCGCCTTATATAATGTGATGAAAGAGTCCTGCTGTATAAGCTTGCAGCAGGATTCTCTGAAATATACTTAAATACTTAAACACATACACGCACACATATACACATATGTATATGGTATTAAAAAATTATCATGTTTTTTTTATAAAAAAGGTACAAATGCAAGGAGTACGAGTTTATTGAAATTTATATATTGGTTTCACGTAGAAAAAGAGTTGCCATGTTAACACATATTATTAATATAATTATAATTAAACGTGTAATTAGTACTAAGTAACTTGTTTAATTTTTTAAAATTTTTTTCTTGAATTTGGACAGCAAAATTTATTCGTATATTTCATCGACTACAACATAGTCCGCATAGTCCCGCTTTGAAAACTCTGTTCCATTATCCATGTATGTATAAGAATACTTTCATTTAAAATTTTTCATTTCTTCATACTTTCATATTTTGTTGTTCTTTAAAAAAACAATTAAGAGTTTTGAGAAATGATTTAATGGGAATATCTATTGATGAAAAATTCACAATTAACAAGGAAACTTTTTCAAGTTGCTTTAAGGTGGCCTGTATTTACTGTGAATATAGAGCTGAAGGTAGAGACATCACGTAATATATTTAATTAAAAAAAACCTTAAAACAAAAGCAATATTATTGCTAGGTCTAATATATTATACTGACTTTCTTTGATAGCAAGATTTGTCGAATGTGGAAGGAGTGGATGTCCAAGAATAGTAGCAATTATCTAGAAATATGTTGAGGAGACTTTTAAGGCATTAAGATTAAGAATATTTAGATATGAAAATTTGGGTAATATAATTAATGCCTTCTAATAATTTGGTAGAATCAAAACTGGGAAGTCATGTCGCTATTATAAAACAAAATTTAGTTCTATCATATACTTATTTAAAAAAAATATACTTAAAAAAGTTTGCTAAAAGCAATCCATTATTTTTTCAATTACTTAATGTGTGGGCTTAATTTTATAATTATTAAGTTCGTGAGCATCTATATGTTTATCGATTTTTTATGTTTTTAGTTACTAATATATTAAAAAATATATAAAATTTGTGTGTTAAAACACAACTTCTAACAGCATAAAGTATCTTCCAATTTGAAAAATTGTTTTTAAGAATCCACAGGTGGCAAATATTTAACTTTATGTGAATAAAAGCATGCTGGCACTACTAGGGAAATATATTTTATAATAGTCGTATGTGATAGAAACTTCTCATATTGTATTTGATGTGTTTGATGAGGTTAAATATTTTCAAACTGCTAAAGTTCACTGATGATTTGGTTTAGCGATCAATGAAATATCGGCATATGAACAGCTAAAGCCATAACAAACAAATTTGAAAAGTTAAAATATTCTTTTGGTACAATGTTGAGGTTTATTATCCCATTTTTAATCTCCGCAATATTTAATTTTAATCGTGCAAAGTATATCTATGTATTCATATGATGGTTTCTAATAGATATGATATTCGATCTAACGCTGATCTTCTGTCAGCCTGTCCGCTTTTCTGTTAGTAAGACTCCACGTTTTCGAATGTACAGATCTAAATATTAAACAGAATGTCACAATTTGAATGAAATTCCTTATTTTCAAAAATTAACGCAATTGAATGATAAAAAGCTGCGATCGAAACCGAAATCGAACCATAGTTTCTACTACCACAAATCCAACCACTACTGCCACTGTATCATTCACGATAGCTCCCTGAATTCTTTGGTAATTTGAAGATGTAAGTACTGCATATGAACATAATTTAATATAATGAAAAACATATTTACTTAAGATGGGACACGAACCAAAGTTCCTTCCATTGAAGCCACGTGTCTCCCTACATTTAGTTTATTCATGCTGATTTAATAAAAACTACAAACGTATTTATCATTCACTTGTCTTTCAGCGATCATGTATAGATTTTAATATATATGACCGAAAAACTCTCCATTAATTCGGTTTATTGAAAGATCTGAATTTTTTTTTTTAAATTTTAGACGAAACTACTATTTTCGAAAATCTTAAAAATATATTTATACAAAATTCCTTATTTCTAATTTAACTATTATTGGTTAGATTGTCACTTATTAAATGCTTTGATGAATTAAAAATATAATTTCTTTTAATATTTGATTCTTCTTTCTTTTTTGTAAAAAATTCCAATATGTTTCTCATGGTTATTTCCACTGCAACTCAGACCACCAACTGCTGCCAAATTCATTGTACATTCATACTAGACAAAATATATGTCGTATTTATTATCTTATATACGCTTCGATAGCAGAAACAGTAACCA
The DNA here is from genome assembly GCA_963681545.1 of Germaria angustata. NCBI lineage: Eukaryota > Metazoa > Arthropoda > Insecta > Diptera > Tachinidae > Germaria > Germaria angustata. Next base: position 22,673,110 of record OY813001.1, on the reverse strand, counting down.
AAATGTTCGTAATAAAGTCATTTATAAATCTATTATGAACAACATGCTTAAAAGCTCTTAAAAATTAAAAAGCACTTAAGCTTGTTCAATATTGAAGTTTACTACAATATCAAAAAAAAAACCCCAAGTAACAAAGAGGACTATTCTCAAACAACTGCCAGTAATTCTGCAAACTTTAAGCTGTTTGTGTCCTTTGTAGTGATGTTTAAGATTGCTGCACGTTTTTGAAAAAAATAGACTGAACAGTGTGTAATTCTCCTAAAGAATTGGTATGGGCGGCACAAACAAAATTATTATTACTGCTTTTTTAGTTAAAGATCGTCATCTGTGCTTAATATGCACATATACATACATAATAACGTATCCATATACAAGAACTTTACTTGTGTACAAGGATTGTCTCGAAAGTCATCTTTTAAATCCAAGTTTTTTTTACTGTTCATAAAACCAATCAAAATGCTGGTGGCAATATATGTAGGTGTTTTAGAATTTTTGTTGTAACTATTTCAATCGCAAATAGTTTAAACAAAATGTAATATATTTATTTAAAAAAATTTGTGTAATTAATAAAGTTTATTGTGAAATCTGGAGCTTTATAATAGAACACAAAACATTTATATTTTGTAGGAAATGTCGAGATCACTAATATTACAATCTTATAAAGACTCCTATAAGTTTGGAATTTGATACACTGATTTTGAACTTATTACTTTATCGGCTGCTAAGCTTTATCTTTTTTGCATGCACACAATCACAGTAATATAATTTATAATCATATTATAATCGCGTGTAACACTACATTTGTGTGTTTTATTATTAAATTATGATTATAAATGCAACATTTTTATTGTCATAAAGTACTCGTATTATGATTCTGAAGCCGTGTGTTTCCTAGACATACTTAGCCCCTATCATATATATCCTACTGCTCATAGAACATGGTCACACAAGTCATGTCTGAAACAGTTTTCTTGCAATAAAGTAGAGAATAATCAGAAACAGGGTAGGAGGGTATTATGCTTCACATATTGTAGCATAGAGTATACGACCACCAGATAATGCACTTAACCATACAATATGAGTATGAATTGAGAAAAATCCTGAAGAAAATATTCATGTGATTCTCAACGACTACAGTTCTGTATAAAAAATACTTTACTCGTATGTTATATAAAATTTTGAGACACTACTGAAACTGATGTAGAAATCTTTTTAAATTTCTATGACTCTCCTCGTAGAGAAAACACATATACATCAGATAACTACCTTACAAAGGCAATAATATGCTTATATGTCTGACTTTTACCTACACCATCATCATCAACTTCTTTATTATTATTATTTTTTTTAATTTTCCTTTCTATATGAGACAACATTAGTTAAATTTTAATAATGTTTCTTCTATAGCGAAAAAATAAAGAACAAACTATAATAACAAAACGATACAGAGCAACATCATTTTGTTCCACTTAACTACTTTAACGAACTAAAACACAAACACATCTGCATCCACCTAAATGGATGTACCAAGAGGAGATGTTCACATGACTCAAGTTATGCTAGCCGTGATGTATTTTTACGAAAAAAATGTGAAGATAAACTATTAAATTTTGCTATTTTGTGTATGTACACAAAATTTCTTTTATCATGTGATAAAAGCAACAGAGGTCTCTGTTTGAGATAATAGGAAAATCGTTTCTTTTTTCTTTCAAAAGCTTTCCATTTTTTATTCAAATGTCCCTTAGGCTTTATATGTCTGGTTTAATTCGATTTATAACTTCATGAAATCCTACAAACCCTACAAGATGATATTGCACGATATTAGCGGCTAAAGCATATCATATTCTTTCTTATTAAGTATGAGAGAGATACACAACATCCCTTCAAACATTATTATTGTGGGCATACATATTTCATATATAAAAAATTTTATTTAGAAAATTTTGTAAGCTTTTGAAAATATTATCGCGACACTTTTTTTTAGTTTAAATAACACGCGTGACTATTCTCGTATTTAACCACGAATACGCGAGAGATGCACAAATCAAGTACGAGCAAAATAACGAATATAAAAATAAGCAAACAAAAACGTATTTAAAAAAGCTACAAAAACATACGAAAACAACAGAAGCGGCAGCATCAAACTATAGCACCAATGACAACATTAAGCCTCAAGTAGGGAAAAATACTCTCAAAATAGCGTCTGCACAGTTGTTGGCATATGTCCGGGGATAACGTTTATATTCCTTTTTTTTATCATACGGTACATATTTTTTAGGAAAATGTTTTATGCACGATGTTGTGTAAATGAAACTTGTGTTTGTTTTAAAAGTGAAAAAGTGTCGTATAGAATATTGGGTAGGATTTCAAATAAAATTCAAAGTTATTTTAAAAGTAAATTATTGTAATAATCAATATAAATATTTGCAAAATAAAACATGTTTGGCCCAAATACCACTAAGCATTTCAAAGACAGATAATTTGAAAATATTTAGAATGCTAAATATTTATATAATATTAATATTTGTAACATTCAAAACAGTTTTAATATATTTATATAAAGCCCTTCTTTTTGTTTATTTAGGAATCCGGCAAAAAATTACTGCAAAGAGGTCAAAAGAATGCCATTCAGTATCTATAGTTTTTCACTTGTAGTATAAGGGTCAATTTCTTTCTCAATATCTTTGCAATAGCTTATAGTCTTAGAGGACTAATGGAATCTGACTTTATGTACTCAATGACGCACTAAAAATTTAAGATTTTCAGTCAATTTTAAATATTAAGTAAGACAGAACGAAATTTTTCATGATTATTAGACATGAACAAAATAAAAAACTGAGAACGAGTATGATTTTAAATTTTCAAATATCTTTTTTACAGTAGCAAAAATAATAATGAAAATAAATGTTTCTATTGCATTTATGTAAATTTAGGGTAATAAAAAAAACAACTCTCTCATTCCAGACAAATCAACATGATAAAAGTTTTTCCATGCCACTGTGTCGAAAATCATATATGCAAAATAATTTAATATTGCCTTTAATAAAAATTGCTCTTATATGTAGTAGTTTTACAAAAACTAAATAACTTGCATAAGCACACGTTTCAAACAAACTCTTACACACATCTAGAACATTAAAAAATAGGGAAAAATAGCAAATATAACAACAACATCATATAACATTTTGATGTTTGCATGATATTAAAACACATTGTTCTCATATGTTCGGTTGTTTCATTCCTCATTTTTACAAACAACACAATATAACACAATGACGACTACATCCCAACAAAAATAATAATAATCACGAGCACAGTCAAGTGTGTTTGCAGTAGCAGCACTAGTAGTAAAAAAAAGAATGTTTTTCATATTTCCTTTAGATGTAACAGTTTTAAAATATGAAAAATTATGAATAAAAGGAAAAATAGAATATTTCCTGTTGTTATTTTCAGCAACAAAATGCAACACTTGCATTATGAAATGTTACCATGTTTTTGTTTCTTTTTTTAGTTTCCATTCATGTTCTTTTCTTAATAATCATTAACGTTTACCGTTAAACACGTACGTGAGTTTGCAAATATGTATGTATGTACACTTTCGTGTACGAGTACATGCATGCTTAAAAATGTTGTTTGTGAGCAAAATAAGATAACAAGAGATCTACTGTAATGAGTCCTTCAACATGTTCCTTACTTTTCGTAAATTAATCTACTGTGTAGAGTCGTTAGTTTTGTGAATTCACACTTGTACGTACATGTGATTTTAACACACACATGTACATGCGATGCGTATGATCAATATTTGTCCAATGGACAATAGATTCTAAATATTAAGTATACGACAAAGCTTAAGAACCAGTGATGGAAAATGAGGTTTGCTTCCGGTATCAAAAAAATTTAGTACTTTTTTGATCTCAAGAGTTCCAATAACTATTTTTTAAATATAAGTTTCACTAAAAAACTTTATAGAATTCATTTACAAAAAAAAAAAATAATAATAATAATAATAATAATAATAATAATAATAATAATAACATATATGTATATAAAATTAATTAGTAAATATGAACATAACAAATATTTTTGTTCATTTTTGATAAAAAAAATAATGGTATTTTATACTATAATAGCATAATAGTATTCTATAACATAATTTATTATTATATAACAATATAATAGTATTTTATACTATTGTAAGATTTTGGTAAGAGAAACCCGTTTCTAGATTTACAGAGGAGTGAGGTATGAATAAAATTCCATAAACAACTCTCGAAATACATATCAGGGAACATGTAATCATTTAATGCGTTTTTAGTTCTAGCCATTGGAGTCCAGCAACTGCACATATTTTCTGTTGTTAATGGTTTCAGTTTTTCCATATCAGCCAATGCTATATACATATCGGTTCTTAATATTTGCAAGAGGAGAGATAACACACATGCGTACGTATGTATGGAATGTATGGAGTATGTTTAAAGAATAAAACAATACTGTACGAGAAAAAAAATGCCAAAATGAGTTGCCATTAGCATTAAAAATAATAATAAAATGACAAAACATTTTTAAACGAGTAAATATTAAAGTTTTAAAATAAAAATAAGAATATATATATATATATATATATATATATATATATATATATATATATACATACAGCCATAAGGACATCCTCGAGAACTTAGAATAGATTCCTAGTTCGGATAAAAACTGTACAAGTAGAAATCTTGTAATATAAATAGTTTTCTAATCTCTATCCGAGAAGTCAAAAGTACATTTATTTGTTAAATTAATAAGAATTATATAAAACGTTATTAACAGCATAAACTATTAAACAAATTAACAAAGCAAATTATTCTTGGACTTCATTTCAATATTTCATCGTCATACAAAAATTTTTAAATTAAGCACATTAACTTTTGAAATCGATTTATTCCAGCTTAGAAAAAAATATAGTGCATTTTTGGAGCATTTTTACTAAAGTTTTCAAGATTTCTTAGTTTTACAAATAGAGTTATAGGCGTAAAAGCTTTAGTAACCACCGAAAATGAGAAAATAACAATAAGAAATTAATATAATTTCCTTAAATGTTTTTATTATAAATAAATCGTAATTCGCAGATGATATACGTCCTTTTTCATAATATTGAAAATGATTCTCAGTAAAAGCATTAAGAAGTCCTAACATCGTATTTCCACTTTAACAATAAATTAAGGAACTACACTTAAGCATTATTGTTAAATGAAAAATTTGTCTCAGTTTAAGTCTTTAAACAGAGATTCACAAGACTTGAGCATATCAACTTGATAGAAAATAATTTCATAGACACTATTCTCCAATGAACATCATTGGGAATTCAAACTTTTGAATAAGAATCAAGTTCCAAAGGATATAATGCAACTCGCATATATAAAGCGTTTGGTCTTGCAATTACTGGAAAATATAAAGCAGTAAATAAAGACCTCTTTTGTATTGCATTTACATTTTATGTGTATATAAGCATGTCAGCGGAAAAAAACGGAAGCAAATAAATGATTTCATAGTGTGAACATATTTAATTTAATTAATGAACTTGATTAATACCACATTCAGTGAATGAATATTTTAGAGGAATTATTCATGAAGCATTCCAAAAGAGGAAAAAATATACAGTAAACAAATACGTAAATATATATCAATTATCTTTGTATATGATGTTTTTATGTTCGTCTGCATACCCATCTATTTGCTTTATCGGCTGTCTGTTTGTCTGTCATTAATATCGTCTGTTTTGCTGGGGCCTATTTAATTTGTTATAGTTAAATTAAACGCAAATTTATTTCATAATGACACTTAATGTTGTTTTAACCGACAAGCCAATGCATAATTATAATACAAAACTGTTTATGGGTTTAACTTTTTTTATTATAAATTTTGTGGTTGAATGGATGAATTGAATGGTTATGGAACAACTTGTATTTTGCAAAACAACTACAATTCGGATGAAATAATATCAAGTGGTTTTTATATATATAAATCTGTTATTTTTTCTGAGTTGCATTAATAATTTGTTTATTTAATCAATGGGGTTGTTATTAAATAGCAGTGAGTAAGTTGTAAAAAAGAAGAGTATTTAATATTAAAGTAAATCAATTATTATTTATTATATCTGGATAATATATAATTAATGACAAAAAAATAATTAAATAAAAATTTGACAGGTTTTTAAAATCTTTAAGCAACTCTTTAATCATTAGAGATTGTTACTTTAATTTTAATCCAAATCGCTGCACTGTAAAAGTATTTGCTGAATTGAGCTTGTTTAGATATAAATATACCAGATCCAATGATATAGTCAATTGCTATAAAGCTGTCTTGAGGAGGGCAACAATACTTTCCCAGTTCTATTTTTTTTTTTATTTTTTTTTTTTGTAAATCACGATTCAACGCTTTTATTTAGAATTTCTTCTTGTTTTTAATCGACTTGAAAAAAGGAGGAGGCTATTAATTCGTGTATATATTTTTACTTTTTTCTAATTTTTGTACACTTGTTACTTTAACGTTTGTGAACCGATTAAAAAAATTTTTTTTCAGGTTGGACCCATAATTTTTTTTCGAAAATCAATAGAACAATTTGCCCAGCTAAAATATTGATTATCGCATAACTTTTGCATTTAGGGATCGATTTTGAAAATAATTCCCATCGTTTTTTTCCAAAACTGGATGGGTAACTTGCCTCTGAAAAATTGATTATTGCATAACTTCTCAATTTATGCAGCGATTTCCAAAACTATTTTTGTTCCAAAGGGTTTGTTTGTAGCTTGGTCCATATTTTCTTTTGAAAAATGGAATCGGAAATTCGTCAACAAAATATTGATTATAGCATAACTTTGAACTATTGACGCAGTTTGCACTGAATATTAAGCGGAAATTGGACGAAGAAAGTGGTTCCCCGAAATAATGATTATATTTAGTCCAGACAATGTTTTTAAGGCCTCAGGCTTAAAATTTTAAAAATATGACACATCAGCGTACAAAACAAAATCATAAAGCTTTCAGATCTTGTCACATCACTATGATCTTTGTGAGAATACATATTGATCAATTCAGCATTTTTTTGGGGTCCAGGGGGTGTAATGATAAGGCAAAACTTCTGATTGGTTCTACTTGGTGAATCCAGAGTGACCCTTATCAATTACACTTCAAGTCGACTCACAAACCTCCACGTGGTGGTCCCTGGGCGATGTTCCTGACACCCGTCAAACATCGGCGAATTGTGAGAGGCACCTGCAACGTCTGTTCTCCTAGTTAGGGCGGTTGCAAGCGGACGTCTGTTCTTATACTAAGCGGTTCGCTATATAAAATGTATTTTACACTCAGTCAGTCTGTTGGCTTAGATGGCAGCCCCATCATCAGACTAGGATGCAGTAGACTAATCATTTGCTCATCCGAAATATAATGATTAACGAAACCTCAAACAACATAAATGAACTATCGAGGCCCTATGCTCCTTATAGGATCGATGGGAACATATATATATATATATATATATATATATATATATATATATATATATATATATATATATATATATATATATAATTCAGCTTTTATAAAATATTCACACGAGCAGTATCCAAAACGGCGTGTAATCGTATCACCCAAATGATAGACATAAATTATTATCGTTATTGTTGTTATTATTATTTCTTATTGTTTTCACTATGACGATAACTATCTTGATGATTGCTTTATTGTTAATTAAAAAAAATGTTTTCTCATTATAATGAAAACATCGCTGAAAGGGATTACATCCACATTCAGTTAACGTGCTCGTAGTTAACATACGTATTAAGATGTGCCCCACACACAAACTGACACCTAAATATTATGGCATTTACAGGATAAAATTATTTATGAGAAATACAGTTACATGGTTTCTATATATAAATGTACATGTAAAGTTTTGTGTACAAACATTTAAACGACACTAACAAAAACAACAAATTTTTAAACAATGTTGTGGTTATTTAATTATGTGTCGGTTGTTACAACTTATTTTTATGGATTTTATCATTGTTGCTGTTGATATTGTTAATTTTTTTCTATTTTTCATATCGTGAGTTTTAGCCATTATTAAAAACTTAACACTATTATATACAAGCGTTCATATAAGCCAAAGCAAATTAACATCCATACACTGAGAAGACATGAGGAATTTTAAGTTGCAAAAGCCAATATTTTAAGCGGAGTATAGATAAGCTCGATGGACCAAGGAATTTTAAACTACTGTTTAAAATTCCTTGGTCCATCGTGCTTATCTATACTTATCTAAAAGTTATCTTTCTATTACTATAGAAAGATAACATTTAGAAAAGCCGTAACATAAATTAGTCAAACTAAATATTTCAAGAGATTTTAAGCACAGCAAAACGAATGATGTACACTTCGCGTGAATGAATCGATGGTTTGATTATTTATCGCGAACTTGAAGTATATTTTAATGATCGTATTATGTTACCCTTTCAAGATTTTCTTTCTACAGCAATAAGTGACAATCGTAAATAAGTAATATAATGGCATTGAGCCCAAAACCGTAAATCAATTTCAAAAGGAGAAACAAAACTGTTCTGCGAGTATCAAAAAATCTTATTCGACTTGTATCACAGGCTAAAGTCTCATTCAAGCACTGTCTACATACTGATTATACTATAAGCAACTTAGGGAGAAATCTCTGTTTAAAACTCACTGTAAAAAGTATAGTTATTAAAAAAGCATGTTGTCTTCTGTCTTTCCACCGTGTAAAGATTTTCCCAATAGTTAAAGTCTATTTCTTTTTTAGAGTCCTTTCTGCTACCACAGAAACTATTTATTAGAATTTCGGATCCTTAATCCTGTATATCATTTTTATGAAACGTCTTCTAGCATTCTTTGGTTTTTGGATCGTTCAAAGCCCTTCCTTCTGTCACAGAAACCAATGGACACTCTGATTTTTAATTCTGGATTTTTTTTATGAAACCTCTTCTGAGTTTTTTTAATTGACTTGGATGTTGATGGTGTTATGAGACCTTAAATATTTCCAGCTATATGTACATGATCCATGAACACAAAATATGTCTAGTCAGCATACAGGAGCTTAGATGATCAAGTGAATTCACAGTAGTCTTTTATATATTAATATACTACTTTCGGATATTCTCCATAATTTCTCGGAGTGTATATCACTACTTCCTATTAGAATATTTTATATACATACACTCATGTATATACGTATGTATGCCTTCAATGTTTGCGATGTTAATGAATATGTGTTGGAATTATAGTTACAAGAGCGTATGCCAACACTTGCATTAACAAACTTTTATATATTTCATATGTTTGATAAAACAGATATTGTTTTTTTTTTTGTATTTTGCAAAAACTATGAGTTCATTAAAGCTAAAGTAGGTTCATATTTATATGAAAATATAAGTTTATTATTTGCTGCAGCAACAAGTGCTACTGCAATAAAGTTTCTCATTCAGTCATATAATCACACACACCCGCACACACACATATATACATATACATACACGTATATATGGCCGTATTTATAGCAAATGAGTTTGAGATGAGGCAAATGAGAGTAAAATATTTTATTTATGCATTTTTTTAAGTGTCTGCTTGAAAAGTTTAAAATTCTTGCCTTTATTTTATTGCGAAATGATTAAAAGGCAAAGTTTTTAGAGCAAAAACCAGAACTACTGGTGGTTAATATTAGCATTTTGGAGGACATAACAAGAACTATGTTTGTAAATATTAACGGCGGTTACTTTTTGATTAAAAGTCAATTAAACTTTATTTAAATATGCAATACATAATACAATGTTTCATGAATTATCGTAGTAGTTTAAATTTTTGCATTGAATTAACGAAAAATATTCATTTGTGAGGAGAGTCGCGAAGTTACTCGTCCCAAAGTTTTCATTCGGAAGTTTAAAATAGAAAAATTTAGTTTATAGCGGTGCGGGGAAAGATTGCCCCCTATACAAATTAACCATTTATTACTCACTATCTGGAGAGCAACAAGTGTGATAAGCTTCAAATTCGGCATACTTTACTATAGCAAAACATGAAACATGAACATGCCTGTCATATTCTATATCTGGAGAACTACAATGGTGACACATCCTAAATTTGATGTACGTTAAAATGAGAATAAAGTATGTAAAGTATGTTATAATGAAACTAAATTATATTTTCTTTTAATAAAGAAGGAGAAGGAGACTTATAAAAAAATCATTAACTATCTTTTAGCTGGAAAACTGCAACAAAGACGCTCTTTAAATTCGATCTAAGTTTTTAGGGAAATAGAGTGTATTTTCTAGCCAGAGTTTGGAGGTATAGGAGGATCAATTTGCTACCCCTCATTACAGAGTGATTGACATTGTCGTAAAGTTAGAGGGCTATAATAGTGAGACTCTACAGATTTGATGTAGATTGTTCTGACAATAAAATGCATTTTGATTGAAAAGCTGGAGGTATGAGAGAAACAGTGGCATAGGAATAGGGAGAAGATAACTATCTCACAAACAAATTATATGTTTTCAATTTAGTTTAGATTTGCAGCGTGATTTTCTCTATATTACTAATTTTCTGTTTAAGTAAATTATTAAAATATACATTGAACTAGATTTTGCGTATATTCCACTAGTTACTCATGAAGAAATTTTGACCCAAATTTATGAAAAACTTAATGAAAAGCCTGATAAAATATATCATAACAAAGATAAACTGCTATTATCTATTATTAATTTGCTGAATAAATATCGTCAATTAATAATATGGAGAAAACATCGTCATAAGTTTTAGCTGAAGTGTAAATTACAAGATGCCAATGAGACTTTTTAATTATTTTTTTTATTAGTAAGATCGCTACAGTTAGCAGAGAAGTTATGGTGTAAATTTGTTTGAAGACAAAGGTGCTAGTATGAAACCACAGGCGGAATAATCTATATTTATTGTTGTATTGTTTATGTACTTTTACTTGTAAATATATATTTTGTTTCGTGACAGTGTTGAGGGAAGCATATCGAGTAGGGCTAGTAGTTTATAATTAGCATTTTAGTTCGGGCAACCTTATGTTGTGCCTCGGACAGAGAGCCATCTTCATAAGCTACCTGATGATCTTTCAGTACTACCGTTTTATATCAAATTGAAATACTCCCTTTCAAAGAATGATAATACAAAGAAAATAACCAATACATGATTGTTTACATTCTATATTTCTCTATGCAGTTGTATTGGGGAATATTTATTTTCAAGCATTCAGAATAATTTGTTTCTTCAAACACTGTACATGAGTTGAATAATTTATGAGTTTTTATCATTTTCTAAAAAAATTTCATTCAAAATTAATGCCTAATCTTAGAAGCAAATTAACCATCAGCAACAATAAACACATATGAGTATGAATAAGAAATAGTATATTTTCTACAATTTTCCTGTTAAAATATTATTTATTTCTTAAATATTATTATATACATATTTTGTAATAATGCAGAAATATTCCAAATTATGTACTCATATTATATAATATAAGATATTTATTCAGAAGCATTCCTCTCCTCCATATCTTATGCTCCACATCTTTTTGTCTATTCCAAGTATTATTATGGCTGTAGACAATAAAATATATGTATCTCCATAGTCAATAACGGATATTGTTATACAGTTCAAAAGTTAATTTTTTTATTATAAATATATTAAATTTACACATGCACGAACACAAAACTATTATAAGAAACAAAAAAAAAGGTTTACATCATCACAGAAAGCAAAACGCTGATACACGCAAAACATCCATGAATGATTAAATTTGTGTCTTCAAGTTTTTGAATATTTTTTTCAGCAGTTTTTCCTGAGACTGAGATAAAGTGTCATCGATAAATTCTCATCACGTTCTTTAAATATTTTCTATCACCTCTATTGTTTACAAAAAATATATTTGTATGTGTAAACAAAAATATTGTTACATACACTACGTAGTACTATATGCGGCACACAAACAGCTATTGCTGCAACTTTTATCATTTATATTGGTTGGTTGTTTTTAACAGTTTTAAAAGTATTACGAATAAATATTTATTTATATTTTAAGTTTACTTCTCTTCCATTGTGCGTTAGACAGTGCACTAGAAGGGTTAACAGTTTCGTATTCTCAGAAACGTATTATCTTTCTAATTTATTAATTTATTTTTTTTTTAATTTCCAAGTACTAAATATAAGGATTTATATGTGCATAAAACATAAATAAATGTTTATATCCGTAACTCATTAAAATACTATTTGTGTAACACAACAAATTTAGTGCATCGAAAATAGTTTCTGCAACAAAAAGGAAGTGGAAGCTTTGGAGAGTGATGCAGTTGATACAATTTAAGAATAGAAAATTTAATACTAGCAGTAGACATTAGACTTCGATCGAATTAAATTCGTTCGATTATACGTTGGGTCTAACTTCATATAATGAACGATTTCGAGCTGAGTCTGTTAGAAATACAAATTTAAAGTTAATTAAACCAAGTTGCAAGTGAGCTAACCCAGCACAGATGTCCAAAATTCAAAGCTGACTTGAGTTTGGGATATAGAAAGATAAATAGAATGATAGGGAAGGAAAGGGAAAGTAAAGAAAGACAGAGAACGAATTCTACTAAAAGAAAATGTTTGCTGCGTCACATGGAATTTTGTAAATTGAAAAAAAAAATTCTTTTTATCACAAAAACTTTAAATTGAATGCAACTAAATGAAATGTGTCTTCATCTAATCATTTACTTTTTCACAAAAAAGTGTTTTAAGTACTATCCTTTTCTTTCCCAGTATTTATTAAAATCCTAAGCAGATATTTCTGATTTTCCTTAATTGTTGCCAAATAGAATCTAATTAGATTTAAACTTGAACTGTCAAACATAAACATACAATAGTTTTTTCAAAGCATGGACATAGAATTAAAATTTTGTGACCAACTGTGTCTTATAAAAACAGCAAAACACAAACACGGGAATTTTTACAGACGATCTACTCTTTTAGATATTTGCAATGAATTTCCAAAATATTTTTACTCTGTCCCACTGTGCTAGAGCACATTTCTATTACACACTACAAAGTAAATATTTTTAATCTTTCGTTATTGTTTCATTGTTTCTCTTTACAATAAAAATATCTCAAGGCATCAATATAAGCAAACGGCAAAGAAGAAAGTGACTGAAGTAAAGAAAAAAAAAAAACGCGGCAATAGAACCTTTTTTTGTTATTTGTTTTCTATAGATGACATTCATAGATGATGTTGTTGGCTGAGTTTAAATGTTTTTTTGGTTCCAGTATTTCTGAAGGTGTGTTATAACGCCAGGGAGAAGGATTTAGATACAAAATTTTATTTTATATTTGTGTGTTTTATAGATTTAAAACTTTTAAACTGCAGCAGCACTTTAGTCTGGTACTGTAATATTTTTACTACACTTTGCAGACGAGGATGTTTTACGGCCAAAGAATATTATCAAACACATGAAAATATTTAGGCAGTAATGTTCTACATATATCGGTGAGAGGAAGGAATTAACTTTATCTATTTTTGTAGGTTAGAGACGTACTTAAGGACTATTGTGAAATAAATACAAAACTTTAGTGAAATTTCCACGGATTTCGATAAATTAACGCCGTTTGAAATAAAAAATTACTGAATTGAAAACGAAAATTTATAGCTAATGTTTTTGATTAATTTCACAGCGTTTTACTTTGCCTAAAAGAAAGTCCTTTTAAGCGAAAAACTGATTAAGCGAAACACGTTTTGCTTGTAAAAGTTTAAGATGATAGTAATCATATATCGCTTTGAAAAGGAAATTATTGATTAATGGCCAACGAAACCTCATAGAGCGACGGCTAATTTTAATCAAATTAAATGATAAAATCTCAGTTTTCAAAATAAATGTTAATTATGCTTTATGTTCAATATATACCAAATATTTTGTTATCGTTTCATAGAACGAGTTTTAATATACCGATTTTACTTATTCAAAATCCATTTAAACGAAAATCTTCTTTGAACGAAGCACAACAGCTGAAATTATTAATGTTTGTTTATTCAAGTTCGACTGTTAATATGAAAGTGCAATTTCTTTATAATTTATTTTCCAAAAAAAATGTAGGACAGATGAATGGAATATTGGTAGAAAAATTTGGCTAAAAAAATATATGGCCAAGGCTTTTTATGGAAATATAAAAGAATATAAACTTTGCATAATATTGATGCTTTGAGTTCTATTGGTCTTGCAGCTGGAGTTATTTTTTTTTAATCAGGACTTTACTTTGATATCAAAAAAGGATATTTTGCAACACGTCTGAATTTAATAATAAGACCAAAGAAGAAAAAGGGAGGAATAACATCTTCAACATTTTAGCTCTTCTATTCCATTTTTAATGTCCCCTTAATGCAAATATAAGTCTTTATAATAAATTTCTATTAAACTATAATACGAGTATTTTATTTCAACGAATGGTCCTGACATAATATTTTACAGGAGTAAAGATGGGATAACAAATATTTAAATAATTGAATATCATAAATTAAAAGGCAAAATTATGCCGTTTTCCAGAGGCCGACAAATCTTTAAACTAAATTTTTTTATTGTTTTGATTAAAACCTAAATCTTTTAATTTCGACCAAACCCAGTACAAATCGAGAAGAATAGTTGTCTGCCACATAAGCCCTTATACAGTGACATTTGACGAACTGGCAAATGGCGTTGCTATTTATTAATTTTATGATTTAACTTTATAGATGTGCTTATTTTAAAATAAACTTTTTATTTCAAATAAACGAATTTTTGTTAAAAAAAATCCACACAAAGAAATCTAATTGTGAAAAATATAGCATATCCTAAAAATAATAACAAATACTTTTTTTATTTTCTCTCTATTTTGTCAGTTGTTTTATTCAATATTTGTCGTTACTTTTATCTACTAGTATGAGTTCATCGTTGAGATTCTTTTTTATTGAATTCAAGTACATGGAAGTGGATTCGCTTTTGTTGCAAATAAAATTAGAAAAAAATGTATCTTAAAAAGGTGTTTTTATGTTTATTTTATATAAATTTCATCTTGTTCCGTATCTTCCCTTTTTTCTTGTCGCTAATAAATGTTTACAGATTAAATGATTATGGTATTTTGTTGCCTCGTTTATTTACTCTCTTTCTATTAATCGTTATACCAGATAAGAAGATTAAGTTTTGTTGATTTAAGTCTTCAGTTTTTTATAAAATAAAACCATGAACGAAAAAAAGGTTTTTTTTTACAAATACCCGTAGTGAAGTATCGAAAAATTAGGCACAAATAAAATATTTGTAATTTTAAATTGAACAAAAAAATACAATTTGATATAAATCTTCTGTTTAAATTTATATTCCCAAACATTCATCACCACTAGGGAAATTTCTAATGATTTGACATTCTGCGAAGAGAGAAAAATAAGTCACGGGGATTCATAATTGTCATTTTTTTCACCAAAATGGCCGACAATAATCAATCACGGATCCTATTCCAAAAAAAAAAACTTATTACTTCCATTGCATTGCCTGGTTTGTTTTGGCACAAAAGACCCTAGGGAAGGCTTAAATCGTATTTGGATGCTGTTTTAATTAACCATCATTAAAAAATGAGTTTTTCGACCTGCAAAACCATAGTTAGCGTTATCGAAAACTCGGATTTTATTAAAGGCAGCCGGGATACTAACTTATAGGTGATAAAAATCAGCTTTCTTCTTTCAACCAATGCTTCAGTCGCAGTTCTTTGATCACGATAACTGGAAAAATTACTCTCACTCCTCTACGCAGATATTTCTAAGAAGTTGGTTATAGACCCTCAGCCACCGTAACAATATCCTACGAGGTCTGCGAAAAATCCAAGAAAATATGTAATTTAATTTCCATATGTAAATGTTTGTAACCAAAAAAAACCCACTTTTATTTAAAAAAAATTAACATGACTTTTAGGATGACAGGCTCCGAATACACAAAAAATATTTATCGGTAACATATTTATCCTTCACTTAATATTCGCCTCAACATTCAATACAAATTATGGTGGACTCGCCACTAAAATTAAAAATCCGTAATACAAAAAAGGGACGCGCCATTTATTTTAATTGATTACATCACGGAGAAAAATGTTTTGAATTCAAATATGATAAGCAGCAGCCACTTGCCGTAATTAAAACAGTTTTAAATAATTCCAACAACAAAATTTTAACTCAAATAAGTTCTCATAGAAGATTATTTCGTCCTTATTCCTTGGTATAATATACTAAAATTTAATATTATGGCATTTTATTTAGTGATTTTTATAATTTTTTACATTTCCCATGAATTGTGTTGCATGTTGCTAGTTAATTTGTTGTAATGTTGACAAGTCTACAAACAATATTGAAACACGCAATGTGATTTTTTTTATTAATGATAAGTCAACGAAATAAGTTAACAAAATAATTTGTAAACGTATAAGGTTTTTTCTAAAAACTTATAAATACATATAGAGTAAAAAAATAAATATTTGTAGTCACGTTATTGTAGTGCTGCTTTCAAGTATTATAGCAATTAAATAATAAATATTGTTAGTTTTTATAAAAAAGATGAAAAAAGATGCAGCCACGAATTCGTCTGCTTCCGGAAGTGAAAACTTAATGCACACGGGCATACATATTTCAATTTGAAAAACCTCTTTAGACAATATTTGATAAGGAGGCTGGTCCCCAAATGAATCGCTGACACTTTCAGCGCAATGTATTCGGTAAATGCCTACTTTAGAGGAAATCGCAGACTCTTAAATGTTAACTGCAAGCTCTTAAGTATAATTATAATTGTATGACAAAAATCATCAACAAATGGAATTTTAACCATTTATGTATGTCTATTAAGGAGACATTAAGTTATTTAGAATTATAGTATTCCAAAATGGGCTTAATCATTGTCTTTATTGGAGACAACATATCGAGCCTTTGGTGCAATAACGTAGTAATTCAAAAAAGCTTGCTTTGCAGAAATTGAGTTTAAAGTTTTGAATTTACACGCAACTTAATGGTAAAAGAAAATTTGGTTCTTTTCTCAAGAGCTGAGTACACAAAATATTTTTATGAAAATTTTACAGAATATAAAAAACGACAGGGCAAATAACTTCGTAATATAACCTTAAAAAATTCAAATTTTGAGTTACTACGGTATTGCACCAAAGGCTCGATATATTCATTCCATAAGATTGATTGATTAACACATACGAAAATAAATTTTTTTAACAATAGTCCATAAATAGTCAAGCCGAGGACTTTACCGTGAGCCAAGGTATCTTAATTATTATTAAAAACAAGAAATTCCGAAAATAAATAAAAATATATAAAAACGTCTTCTTTTAAATTCGCCTGCAGTTGGAACGTAATGATAATGTTAAAAATCTAACTTAAATCGAACATTTTATATTCATTCACCCACTTACAAAAAATAAATAATTTAAGCAAAAATCTTTATAAAAAAGTTCATATAAATTACAACAAAAAAAAATTATATCACAGAAAGTATCCCGTAGACTAAAACCAATATTTGAAAATAAAACTGCTGCCACTAATTTTTAGTTGTCAGTCTCAGTTTCCAAAAGAATCGTACATTAACATTTTTTAATACTTTTCCATTCGATTTTAATATTCTGTGCTCTACGTCTTGTTCTCTGCGTTATCATTTTTAGCAGAGACGTAAGCGTTTGACAACGGGTAACCGAATTTTAGTTCCCCAATCAAGCCATAAATTTTGCCAAGAATGGCAATATAGAAAAACCCATTCAGTTCCGACCAGCCCTCAACATAAACGTTTTATTTAAAGCTATTCCGTGATTTTCTATGACACATCTGTCATAGATTATTTCAGATATCCCACTATTATATTTTATTTATTTTAGTACCAGACTTTCTCCCTTGTTTCAATATGGCATTAACATGTATTTCGCCATGTATTTGTTATAATTTCATTCAGAAATTCTTTGAGTATGTTTCCCGTTTTATTTTTTTATTCATTTTTTGTTCTGGGCCTAGTTCTGATAATTCCCCTTCCAAATGAACCTAGTCCAATTTGGGATTTCTATTAACTGTTGTATTGGCATTGCTAAAAAATATATGGTTCTTGTCTACGCTGGTTAAATTTTAATTTATCTTTTCTCACATGAACACTTGTGGCCCTTTCATTATATTTTTTAGACACAACAGAATAGAAGGAAAAAAGCGTACATGCACTCAAAAGTAAATTCAAGTCATCCGTATATAAATCAACCAATGTGGTGTTCAATCCTTAAACTAAATACGGAATGCTTGACTTGGGCTTAGTTTTCAACGCACAAAAAAGTATGAATTTAATATAAGACATGAATAGATCTTTCGGCTTATAATATAAGCGACGACATACGGGAAGATTTTTTCTATTTCAATCCTCGAACTCGCTTGATTTAATATTTTTTTTAATACTAATTTTACATTTTTGGTTGCTTGATAGTGCTTGTCAAGTTCAATTCATAGTCTGTAGTACACACGGTAATTGTTTTTTTTTTATTATTTTTCAATATTCAATTGACAAATAAACGTGAACATTTCCTTTAAATTCACTTTTAGTTCTTTTGTATAATTTTAAACTAAAAAAATGGTTTAATTTTAACATTCAACATTTGCACAAAAAGATTTGTTCAAAAATTTTTCTAACAATATCGATTGTAATTTTAGCACAATAAAGTAATTATATATCATTATAATTTGTACACTATTGAAGTATTAATTAACTATTCATTGAAAATTATTCACAAAATATAATTTCTCAATAACAAATTTGTCATATTTGTCATATTTTTTTTTTTTTTTTTTTTGTTTCATTGAAGACATAAATAAATATGTGTGGCCAATTTAAAAAAAAAAATCACAGAAATGTATGATTTATAGATGATTTCTATGAGATATGAAATTGTGAAAAATAAACCTTTCAAATGCAGTTAGTGGGAGTATAAAATAATACAATAAAAAGTGGAAATATTTTGAACAAAACAAAAAAAATAAACGAACACAGTCAGAGCCAACAACATAAATTAACTCTTCGAAACAATATTTTTCCTTCAGTTTTTTGTTTGCAGTTTTCATGCCTCAGCTGTCAATATGACAATATTTGACACATACACAATTTATTTGTGTAATAAAAAAATGGAAAAATACTTAACAAATTTATGGTCGACACTTCGAACATAAACAGTTTTTTAAATCCCAATGTATACGTTAAATAACATGTACTTGGAAAGTAAATATTTAACTATCTCTTCCTCTTTAAGGACAATAATACTCGTAAAAATCAATTTATTGTTAAATGCATAAAAAGTTTTTTTTTCGCAAACATTTTTCCAAAATAAAACTACCACCGTAATAGTGATCCTTTATTCGAAAACCCATTTTCCAAATCTGTTTACTTGTACTTCAAGTTTCGGTTTATATTTATCATAAATTTGATGAGTACATATTTTAGAGACTTGCTTCATTTTCATTTGTACTTGTAGTCATAATCTGTAAAATAAACCATAGAAATCCTTAAGGAACTTTATAACTGCTATTAGTATTTTACTTCGTTGTTGTTTCCTTTAGTTTTATGATCAATATACACACATACATACATATATTAGACAAACAAAAATTGTTATGAATTTCAATTTTGCTTTGGAACATGCACTAGTTTCTCTGCAAATAAACTGATGTTGAATTTTCAGGGTTAGCGTGTTGCATTTACGGTTAAATGACTGGAAGTAATAAAAAATTTGGAAATTGTAAAGAAAAATTTAAAACAAAGGTTGCCAAAATACATAAAACTACTAAGCATAGTGTATTAAAAATGGAATTTAATTATTCTAGACGTTAAGGATTAATATCCTTTTCTATAATATTCGAAATCATTTACTAAAGAAAAAGCTAAGCAATTTTAAAAAATCAATTTAAGTCAGTGGTAGAGTAGAGCATTTCAAGAGAATGTGTCAAGTTTTTATTACTGAATATATGGCCGAATTAATACAAAACTTTTGATGACTGATAATAAATTTTAATTACATATGCCTTGAATACAATTGCGAATTATATTCCAAGTTGTGTCCAGAGAACATAGAAGCCAGAAATTCCATTCATTTGCAATGCAGGAGCCCAGAGTGTCAGATAGGAATCGAACCCAAAACCTCAATACTGAATACAATAGTCTACCGAGGAACTCTTATTATATAACTTAGGTGATTCACAAAAGATAATTTATTATCAAAAACAACACTAAGATCAAAGATCTCTTTAACAATTTGTATACTATGATTGTTCATCAGATAAGAAGTATTAAAAGTATGGCGGCATCTATAAAAAATCATATGCTTACATTTTTTAAAATTAAATGGAAGGCCATTTAATTCAAACCAGACTACAACTCGACTAACATCTTCCTGCAAATCCTGAAAATCACGAATACAAAAAATAGGCTTAGAAATCTTTAAGTCACCAGCATACAGAATACATCTAGAGTTGTGGAAACAGTGGAAAATATCATTTATAAAAATGTTAAAAAATAACGGACCTAAAACACTAATGATTGTATTAAAGTGACAATTAGTTGTTATCATGCATATTAAGGCTAATAAGTCTTTGACCACATAATGCATTTTGATTCAATTGTCTTGTAAGCAATTTGAATACTTAAAGAATAAAACAGAGCAAACTCAAGGTCATGCACAGCTGTGCAACTATCCTAGTCCGATTTCCTCTCTACACATTTTTCTAACAAAGAATTGCGTGCAACAAACTATGCGTTATGCGTTATAGACTTGAAAATCAGCAAAAAAATTTAAATTGTTATTTTTTACGTATTTTTACACTTGCAAAAATCCCACGAACGTTGATAACCTTTTCTTGCAACAAACGAGCACATAAGAGAACGAAAACTTTAATTCAAATATCCAGTAACTTTGGCAATCTTGTAGTTGTAAAATTTTCACTTACCAAAGCGCCAGTTTACATTTAGCCAACACCTTTATATACTTCTTAACGGAAGTTGACTAGAAAGAGGTTCTCAGGAATCAAGGAGGGGTGAATCGCAATATGTTGTAGCTTTTTAGTTTGAACAGACCATTCAGCACATTTATATACATATACATACATGCTATACATATCGTATATATATATTTTACTAGAAATTCCCCACTGGCATTAAATGTTCGGGTTAAAAATAACAACAACAAAAAAACTGCAAACATTGAAAAACTTTTATACCCATGCCAAACTATTTGTTTAAACTATTTGTTATTTACACAGATACGTTTGCACGTAAATACATGACTCATAGTGGAACACGGGCGTCTAAAGTATATTTGTTTGTAGTTGTAATTTATAACGATTCCCTTGGTATAACGACTGACTATATCCATGCAGTTGATTTATAGATGTTATTGAAAAATAGCAACTACGGCTTTTAATTATGAGGAATGACATTAGTTTGTATTTTTATTTTCGTTTTGGACTGTGCAGCAATTTTACTTAAAAATCCATACCAGTCCCCTAAACAATGTATACATGTATGTCCTTTACGTTTATGAAGAAGCTTGCACTGACCGTTGGTTAAAGGTTCGATTTTAATATTTGATATATTTCTATGGCAGTTTCTTTTTTAGCATTTTTTGTATTTCTATTTTTATGCTATATAAAAATGGGAAGGTTAATATTTTAGTGTTCAGCAAATTTTTGTTAAACGTTTCTGCTGGCAATTTAAGAAGAAAAAAATAATAATAATTCCAAAGCATTGGCAGCCGAAGGGGATTTAGGCAAACACTGTTGCATGGGATATTTTTTGGTGACAAATCATGATTTTATATGTTTAAAAATAATGAAGTGAGTGTATTTTAATAGAACTTACAATAGTTGAGGGAATCGAAAACAATATATTGTGCTGCATATAAGCATTATCTGGTGAAATATTACAGAATATAAACAATAAAAGATTTCATATAGAAAATAGATTTCATTCCTAAAATTTTCAAACACAAAAATATAATTTAAAAAATTTTATATGACGCGGGTTAAGCTATTAATATTACTGCATTTGGCAGTGATTATTATAACTGTTTAGTAGACTTCAGCCATTATGTTTGCAAAACTTTCAACCTCAAAAGAAATCTTTCAAATATAATAAACTCCCTTTGGGAGACAAAAATTTTATTAATGTGGACAAATAATAAATTTTAACAAAAAAATTAATTTTCTATTGTTTGTTGTTGGCTTAGCTAGGTACATGCCTGCATTTCATTGGCGCTAACCAAATCATCAGTACCCTTTTAGCCAAATCATGAATGAAAAGCATTCAAGCTCGAATCACTAGACAAAATGCGACTAAACTTCTATAGTATTTATTAGTATAGATCACAGAACATTGTATTTGATGTTAAGAAATATACTATTATTGACTGCAAAAAAACCATTAAACAATTAAAATGTCAATTAAAAAAAACCACAATAAGTGATCTTTTAAATTAACGTGAATTTTTAAATCGACTAAACTAAATTTTAAAATAACATTAAAAAAAAACTAAATGAACTTGTAATAAAATAATTTTTATAGTGATATAAAACTCCACATACAGACGAACATTGTGCCAAATGAATTATATTAGGGAGCGCCAATTCTTCAATACAAAGCGAAAAACTTTTGAAGATTTAAAATTGTAAATATAAAACCGAATTGTAACAACTTGAAATTAATCGCAAACAATTGCAGTGACACATTTCAAAGAATTATTAAAATAAAATTACTGAAACTGAACCCGATTTCGTAAAAAAAATAGCGAAACCTTAATTAAATTAAAGTATACTGAATATTTATTCAAATCAGCACAAAATTTATTTAATTATACAAAGTTTTTTCAAATAAACACGACCGTTTTTATTAAAAATATATTTTTATATAATCTGTTAAACTGAAAATGGTAAATGTGTTTTTTCCTCGCATCTAAATAAAACATTGCATTATTAATAAAAAAATTAAAACAGGGGAAACAGCAGGCACATAATAATAGTTTAATTAACATCCAACATCAGATTAATTGTAGATCTTTTACGATCGAAAAACAATTTCTATAATTTTCCATTTGTACTTAAATTTTGCAATTAAAAAAATGCATTTAATTGTCACCACCGTAATGTTGATTTGAAAAAATTGTAAACTTAATTTACGATAAAAAATGACCAACCACAATAAAATTTTTATAACAGGAAATTAAAAGAACATTGTAAATTTTTATATCTGAACATTGTAGACGGTCGTGTTGTCGAGTATAAACCTTAAAAAATTGTTTTTGTTAATGCGACCTTTTTTTTAATTTTATTTCCCTACACTGAGAAAAAAATGCTGATAAATAACCATTATAATCTAATTTGAAAGAATAATTTATATCATTTAGAAAAATCATTTTGTTGCAAAATTTTCGAAGCTGTAGAGGATAAAGAAAATTATAAAAAAACAGATTTAACAAAGTTCATATAAGACATATACTCGTATATTAAAATATATGAAAAAAGTGAAAAACAACAATAATAGAAAAGGCAAACCATCTGCATTCGGCTCGACCGAATATTATGCACCCTTCACAAGTCTGCCACAGACTTTATACGAATGTGAAAAAATTGTATTTTTCAATTTGTAGTGCTCCCGCATTCTGCTTCGCCATTAACGTTTATTCTTATGAACTTTTAAAATAAGTCTTGCTGTAAAAATCGGCCATATGTTTTACATATTACCGACATCCTCGCAAGGTAGTGCCGTTTTAGAGCAAAAATAGTCGTTTAGCATTGCATATAACATTAAGGCGTATTTGGGGTTTCGATTATGGATAAAAATCGTGGATTCTTTGAAAATATTAAATCCTTTCAAGCGATTTACGTGTAAGAAATGCAATTATATATTGCAAAGAAATCTTTATCACAACAATAAGATAACGAGTATGTCAGATAACGAGTATGTCTGCAATAACTCTTAAATTATGAAAAATTTATATTAAATTTTATTAATTAAAATTAAACTGACCTTCGTAGACTAGTAGGTAGTGTACTAGACTCGTAGTGCGAAGGTCTCAGGTTCGAATCCTGACGCAGAACTCTGACAGTTTGTGTCTGATAATTAAATGGAGCGCACAACAAGCCTTCGCTGGCTTAAGTGTATGTCGTATGACATGGGCTATCACACCCCTCCAATCAACCTAACCTAACCTAACCTAAATTTTATTAATCGTCGATTTTTGTGATATTCTTCCGACGGGGTTTGTTTGAATTTGTTCTCGAGAACACTGAAGATGGCACAAAGCCGAAACCGGTCTGTTCATAAACCAAATTTGAAGTGGGATGACGGAAAATCGTTCCAAATTTATTAATCGTGTTTGTTTTTTGAACAAAAAAACAAATATTCAAACGAAAATAAAATGATATAAACTATATTTGCTTGTTTTACATACATCATATATAGAAGAAAAAAGCACTATCGCAGATTTTCTTAGAACAGAAACAAAAACATTGAGAAAGTGCGAAATATGTGAAAAATTTTTGTGAGAAACGAAAACGCCATTAGTGAGAATTATTGTAGTGAATTTTTAAATCTTTTGCCTTTTTTAGATTTTCAGACATGTTTTATTTCAATCGCAAATTTGTTGTCAATATTAATTAGTTTGCTAATCTAAAGGATTTCAATAGCTTTTGGTGATTTCAAATCTCAAGGGAATAAAATCTAGGGAATAATTTTTTCTATTCCCATGAACAATAACTTGGCATCGCCAATTGTTAGAAAATAAAATAAAGATCTGTGACGAACATTCTATTGTGAATTGATGTAATTTTATTTTGTACGCGTACTTTTGTAATTTTCTTAATAAATTGTTATTATTCGGTAAAGTATTTCGCTTCGATTTATCTTATTAGAAGAAGAAAAAAACTTATTGGAGTAAATAAAAAGACGAAATTTGAGAGATGCATCAAATCCTCGAATGTAATGTAAGTGAAAACATGAAGAATTCTCGGCAGTACGTATATAAATAGATTCTTTGTAGGTTCCAACAACATTTTACAGTTAAGAATGCCGCTTTTAAATACC
This sequence comes from Germaria angustata, assembly GCA_963681545.1. Taxonomy (NCBI): domain Eukaryota; kingdom Metazoa; phylum Arthropoda; class Insecta; order Diptera; family Tachinidae; genus Germaria; species Germaria angustata. The sequence continues at coordinate 22,647,938 of OY813001.1, read as the reverse complement.
TTTTAGATATATTAGTCCACAACTGCTTACCAGAAAGAAAGTCGTCAGCGATTCCGTCAAAGGAGAAGCTTGCAGCATGTCTAACTAAGCTTTTCTTCAGAAGGAAGTTATCAAAAATGTGTTGGGATGTCGTTGTAAAGCAATTACTTTTAGTGAGGTATTGGCAAAAGTTTTAGGGATTTTTGAAAACAAACCTTGTTCGGGGTGGATTAGTTGGAAAAATCCAGAAGAAGAAAAAAGCTATACATTCCTTTTCTATTCCCAATCAAAATATTTGTGAAAAATATCATATGAAAGTTATGGGAAACCCACGCTAATAAAAATCGGCGATGACATATTTTTTCCCAGCATGCGATTTTTTTCACTGGAAAATAATTAACGATTGCCACTTTAGGGAATAGGGAAATATTTCTAGGAAAAAAATATTCGATGAAGTTTTGTCATATTCATTATGGATTTTTGATATGTTGTTGAGTGATTTTTCTTTTGAAAAATTTTCGGTGAAATTTGGTGAGTGAAATCACCAACTTTCGATTTTTGGTGAAACATTCATGTGATGGTAAAATTTTAATTTTTAATTGCATTTTGTTTTTTTTTTTTTTTATTTAATTTACTTTTTTGCCATTTTCGAATTTTGTTATTTCCATAATAAATTTGATTTTTCCATGATTAATTTTTTTTTTGCAAAAATATTTTTTTCAAAATTAGATTTTTTGAGAAATAATTAATATATTTGTGTATGAAAGCCACACTTTTGTCATCACTTTTAAGATATATTTGACAAAACGCTCCAATATACATATATGTATAAAAATGTACGAGTATATTACCCAGGCGAACAAAAAATTTCGTATAATATGTTTATTTCTAAGTCACATATCATAGTTTCGTAAAGTGTATTATATTCAAAGAAAAAAACTACTGAAAGCACATAAATAAATATAGAGTTAATTTTTTAGTTCTATTTGGTTTTGACAATAATGTTGATATATGTTTTTTAGTTTCATGTAAGAGAACGTGTGCTCCAAAATATATTGAGTTTTTTTTATATCTATTTGATATAATTTTTTTTTTTTTTTTTTCATTACAAAAACAAAAATCCAATTGTTGTAGAGGGACTGTTTACAAAAATTTTTTTTTTGTTTGAAAAGTGAACAAATAAAACTATTAATCTGTATACGAAAACATGTGTGTCTATATTAATGTTTGTTTGTTGTTTTTAACAGTAAATTTTTATAACCTTTAATACCACATACAACTACAGACGAGTATTTACTATTACATGCATCCATTCATGAACTTGGCGATGCAAGCATTGTTCATGCTATAAAACGATGACACTACTGACACCGGAAATGAACACATTTTCCGGTTTTAGCGTATAGAATGTGAATGTGCCTGCATGTGTTTGCAAGACTTTACAATAACAATTACATAATGCACTTTTGTGAATTCATGAGGGACTCTGGGATAATAAAAGAAACTGCATTAAAAACAAAAATAGCAACAGCCAACAAATTGAAAAGAAAACATTAAACAAAAGTATTATTACTCCATTTTTAATAACAATGTAGCATTACAGCTCACACGTAAGGAAATGTATAATTTTTCATTAAATTCTTTATTGCAGAAATTTTTATTAAGCATCAACATTTTTACTTGGGATAAACCGATATTTTGTTGCACGTTGCCAAAGTTTACTAAAATTCAAAAGCTTCTCTTTTAACACTTATTTTAATTACATTTTAATTTATTATTATACTTTTCACTTGTTATTTGTTCAAGAGGTATCCCTCGCTGGATATTTCCACTCATTAATAACATATTGCTTTAATTGTATATGAAGTATGTGCTTTAAATAAAAGTTCTTGATGTCGACAGTAGTATAAGGCAAACAAACAAAAAATTATAAATAAATGTGAAGTAAGTACAAGAGGAAATATTAAGTCAGCAGGTAGATAAGTAAGTGTCGGTTGTTGTGGTAAAATAACAATTTGGTTAATTACTTCCTTTTTACAATTTATTATTTTATTACGAAGGGGAGATTTTTTTAAGCAGAGAAGTGCCAAAATAATTCTGCGAATAGTATAAAGTAATAACTTGCATGATGTTTCAGTTTTATAAATTTATTTTCAACTATGAACTTCGTAAAATTTTATTTCAATATAAAAAATATCTAAATGCGCTTACCTTAGTGAAAGTAGTATAATCTGAAAATAAATCGAAAAGTATTAGTTATTTAACATAAAAATTGTATTTTAAATCCAATAGTAATATAAAGAATTAAATGAGAAATAAAAACTTTTCATAAAAATTTAACCATTTAAGTTGTATTTATAATATTATGGATATGTTCAGACATACATTTTAATTGTGCAATTAGGAAAACATTTGGCCAAGAAAAAAGTTCTTTTCTACCAGGACAATGCAAAGGTGCACACATGTGCAGTTTATGTAACGAAGTTCCATGAATTAAACTACAAACTACAATTATGCCCTCGTCCACAATTATGCATTCTCCACCTTTAATCTCAAATAATTATTTCTTATTTCCAAACTAAAAAAATTGGCAAACAAACATATACCAATTTTGACGAGCCCAAAAACAAGTCTTATTTTTTGCCAGTGATAATGTTGGAGTTCAATGGAAACTAAGTTGGAAAATAAAATGATTTCTTATTAAGTAATAAATGTTTTATTCGAAAAGTCGCGAAATTATTGGCCCGCCCTTGTATTATTATGCATTTCCTTAATACAACAAACAAGTCTTTAAATGATACATACTTCGAATATTTTTTATTAATATTTTCCATGTGGCCTTTCAATTGCACAATTAATATGAAAATTTAAGCTTTTCTGCTTTTAACTGACTGACGGAATGGCAGTATTCTACGATTTAATTGACATCAATGAGACTGACAGATGAAATGATACGATGATGGATTTTACAAACAACGCTTTAAGCTGATTAGTATTTGTGAATATTACAGTGATATTGTATGCTTAAGCAAATGTAATGTAATTCAAGTTAATAAGTTGGGATTTAAATACTATTTCTAGTTGTTTGTATTAAATGTCTCATTTTGCAAGAGTTTTTCATTTATTTTAAAATATAAACTAAACTAACGTTTATAATTTCTGTGGCCCTTTGAAACTAATCAACTTGGACAAGCCAGTTAAAAAACTAAATTAAACTGGGTTAATGAAAATTGCAAAAACACAAAATACGAAAGTGGAAATGAAACCACAGACGGACTTTTCAAGCAAGAAGAAAAAAATAAGCGTCGAGATTAAAATTTCTATAAGCACTTTTTTAATTTCATTTCAATTTGTTAAAAAGCTTTCTTTCTTCAATTCTTAAGCGTTGAATATAGTTTCAGCTGCTTTTGTAATTGTTGTTGTTCATTTACCAAGGGGTCAGAGCAATATTCGTAAAGTGGAACGTAGAAACGCAAGACCTAAAGCCCATTGTAACCAACAACAAGGAAGCCCAGTTTAACTCAAAAAAAATTTGTATTCAAAATTAAAATAAACACATAAAAAAAACTAAAAACGCTTTAGTAAAACATGTGGTTTGCAATTGTACATCTGCAACAAGGCACCATTTTCATCCTTTTCGGTTTGGTGCTTCGTCACCTAAACGTGTTTCACACTTTCCTTGCTTCTTTATTTCGGTTTCGTCGGCTTGCCTCAGGGAAGAGGTTGAGTTGAGCATTGTTTTTGCTTAAATGAAATTTGCTGTATTATTATTGTTGTTGGAGCATGTAACTGCATTAAAAATTGCATGTTGTATGTGTGTCGTACAGGACAATATCTGCAATACACACATTTTCTTGCAACCATGTTGAACTAAAACTTTACAAGTGTAAAACATTTTGTTTACTTTCGTCAAACAAGACAAAACAGGTGTAGATTTTTGTTTCTGTTTGTTTTCCTTACTCTACGGCTTTTTACTTGTAGAAACATTCTTTTTATGCAAGTGAACAACGAGGCTGTATTGATAAGTTACTGTATCAATATGTATTATGTAGAAATTTTTATTTAATTATGCTATATAAATTCAAGTAAATGCCGACACCATCATTTCCTTAGATTTAAAATTTTTATTTCAGGCAATATCTTTAAGCGCGATATTAAATTGAAAGGAATTGTGAGACAAGTCCACGCTATTCCAAACTTAACTCTATAAAATATACATCCTCTTATAAAAGTGCTTTATGTACATACTTAAATAAATAATATATGAATGTTGTACCTAGAGGTGTTGTTGCACAATATGTTGTTCGTGGAAATACTTACACAAAAATGGTTACAAAAGCCAAACTAAAGAAAGAAAAATCTTCATTCTACCGCTAAAACGTACCAAAATGAAATGTAATGAAATCTCAAAAGTGCAATCTCATTAACTAAAATTTTTCTTTGCGATTCCGTGCTTTAGCATTTCGTAAAATTCAAATTTAAAAGAGGTTAAATAGAACTTTTTATGTAATTAAATCAAAATCTATATATAAAATAGGATGTGTGTATGTATGTATGTATGTAATATAATGGCTCCAAAACGGCTGGGCAGATTTTGACGAAATTTTCAGGGAAACTTCAGTTTACTCGGGCGGTTGACACTGTGAAGTCTGATTTTTGATTTTCGGTCTGTGGGCGGAGGGGCGTGGCAAAATCCAATAATTCATAAAATAAGAACGGCTTGGCCGATTTCTGTAAAACTTTTTGTCAGTTGTTCGTATTTTCGAGGAGAAGGTTTTCATGGAAGAAAATTTTGGAAAATCCCTCCGGAAAAGTCGGAAAATTGAAAAAATCGAAAATCGAGTTTTTGTATGAAATTTTGTTTTAAATTATTACTTGATGGCTTTTCAAATTAAAAAATAGAAAGTTTGTCTGAAGGCTTAAAATTGGGGCGAGGCGAAGTTCGCCTGGTCCGCTAGTTATTTATAAAAATCAAAACGAAGCTCACACGATTTCTTAAATATAAAATTATTAATGGCCATAAATTCTGCTTTATTTCCGAACGCAAATTCCTTTAGTTGTCGATTGATTCTGAATGGTTGAGGGATTAATAAGTGTCCTATTTATCGGACTTTTGACCATGAAAGTAAAAAATAGATTTTTAGTTTATATCGTTTTGAAGAGATCAGACTTTTTTGTAGAACTATGACCAGCGTCTTTGCTGGGTAAACATCATCTATGGAAAAAAGATCTAATTTAGTTCTTATAGAATCTGGATTAGATTATCTTTCATAAAACTTTTTAATGTCAAACTAATAGTTCTAATTTATTTATTTTACTTTATTACAATAAAATTTGATTTCGAGATAAAGTTGTTCATTTTACAAATTGCAAATGATTCACAGCGTTTAATATGGTCACTCTTATTTCAAGCACAACATGATGTAGAAGCCACTCAAAGACAAAGTACTCATCAATAAATAACGTTAGAAGTGCCCGAATTATGTGCGATAGAAATGAGTACTTTTTTTCATCGACATCAGTTGAAATAAATTTGACTTATAAATCATTTTAACCTATTTTGACTACAAAGCAAAAATTGTGAGAAAATAAATGGAATTAATCGATTAGAAAATTTGTACAATGTAAAATATAAAATAGTTGCAAATTGAAAAACGCAAAACTGTTTGGCTTGCAAATTTTTCTTGTCTGATTTTATATCCTGAATATATTCCAATAAACTTTTGATATTTATCATTATTATCTTACTACAATAATGCTGTCATAAAGGGTCTTGCATTAAGCGCCTTTTCTTTTTAAATTTAAATAAAACAAAGTGTGTGTATATAAGAGGTCATTGAAACTTTTTATCTATATGGAACACAACGTTATTTAAATGTCCCCTGTGACTTCGCTGTCAAATTTTCCTTAATTCTGGCACATAAATTCAGCTAAATTTGACGGCTAAATGGAAGTTGAGCTCCACTATGGTTAGTGGCTTATTTGCATAGACCAACAACTTAAGCAAACTCCACAAGAAAAAGTCTCACACCCCTCAGTCTCAGTCTCAGTCGCCAGTTCACATTATCACCACATGAGATGACTATGATCTCAAATCGTTCGTGCAGAATAACCATTGTGGCATGTGCTTGCTGTGTGGCACATAGCGCAGTCCGTCTGCATATAATTCAATTCAGGCCAAAAGAAGTTGGTAAAATTCGACCGTGCTATATGGCCGCTGACAGTGATGGCCTGGCCAATGTTTTCATCAAAGAAATATGCAGCGATGACGTACCCAGCCCAAAAATTCACACGAGACAGTGAGCTTTTCGAGATGCATTGGAAGCTCTTTGATATCATATGTGTTGGTCCCTCTTCGGATAGCTGTCCTATTGACAGCAGAGCTTGTAAAGGCAGAGTCTATAGCGTTGCGTTTGCTTGTTGCATAAAACTATAAAATTTTTATTATGGACTTGAAAACCCTTCGAAAAGCATTTAAAAATTATTTTAAATATTTTTATGAGCGTAAAATCAATTTCCTCTATTTTTGCCCCCAATTGAGGGCAATCGAAATATTCCATTATTGCAATTGCTTTAGGAAAGTCAATCCTTTAGTACTTATTTTTTCCAAAAATATATCTTAAATTCGTGTTTACTTGAATTTTATTTGTAGTTTGAATCATTGAAACTATTAAGACTTTATATTTTTTTGCTCATTCGGACTAGATCTGATGTTAAACAACCATAAAACGAAAGCTGGCAAAAAGCTTGGGACGCAAATATATTTGCTTTCGTTTTTTCGGTTCTATACAAGAAAGTACAACATTGCAAAACCATGTCTATTTAGTTGAAAGTTCTCTTTCTTATTGGAGAATTGGAGAATTTATACGCCTTCTAGATGTGAAATTTATTCTCAGTGATAAACATATGATCTTAATTTATAAAATTATTTTCCTTAAAATAACAAAAAAGTTTGCCTTTTTAATATAACAAAGATTGTTTCCAAATCGGTGAATAGGAATCAAAAAAGAGTACATCCTGCAATGACAAAACTATGATAAAACCATTGAAAATGATCTAAGTTTGCAGTATTTTTGGATTTTAATCTTAGAATTTTCATGACTTTTTTGGAAACTCTTTTTCTACTGGGATATTTGATGAAATCATTAGGCCAGACATTAATGAAAGTTTGCTATTGTATCTACCATGTTTTTTTTTTCTCTGTGTCCAAGTTTCCCTGAATATATTTCAGGGAACAAAATGTTTTTGCTCATGAATTTTCTTTCCTTCGCTTAATGGGTTAAAGCCATAAATGTGTGAATGCGTAGATGCACGAGTATGAATGGATGGATAGATGATGCTTCAATATTTTGTCTATTTTTCTTTTGTGTTGTAATAACAATGCTCGTTGTCATTTTCAAAAATAGGAATATTTAACTTTTCAAATACATGCAACGGAAGAAATACGAGTAGATAAATGGCGTCAAGATGTGCATGTGCATGTTAGTTTTGGGTTGATTGGTGCATTGTGGGTGGTAAATAAATTTGAATTCCTAAAACTGCGTAATTCATTTTTTCGATTTTTCATTGGTTTGTTAACAGTTGTGCTGATGATGCAGCTGTCATTTTCATGTAATACGAATGATTAGTTGCTGTCATAATTATTGCATTCTCAACGAAATGTTTGTTGGAAATATTCAAAAATTCTTACACAAAATTATCAATAGCTTCAACGTTTAGCAGGAAAATTGAAAATGAGTGAAATAGATATAAGATTTATAATAGAAAGTTATTAGAAGTAGTAATAAATAAAAGTTACTTAACAAATTTCAAAGATTGATTTGATTGGTTAGAATAAAATTGCAAAGAGTGAAAAAGAAATTGATTATATGAGTCATTTCGACTGTTTAGCTGGCGATCTGGAAATTTATTTCCTTTAGAAAACTAATTTAAGCCAAAACAGTTAAAGCAAGAACGCCGTTTATTCAATGTGCCATTTTAATAATGTTCACTTTTCATCTCAACACAAAAAATGTCATTTGAACTTTATTCTTAAATAATTCTTAAAATGTCTATGTATACAAAATTATCTGTGCAGAAGCGAAAAACCAACTGTTGTCCAAATCATTAAACAGCATAATTGCCAAATAGATATTTCCGGCTTTATATCAAAACGTGTTTTAAATTTTAATTTTACTGTCGAAGCGATTTCTTCTGTTTACTTCTGCTGCGACTCTGTAGAGATCATTTGTGTGTTTAATGAAATTTTAAATATTTGTAACATTAAGACAGAAATAAATGGCAACGTAAACGGCATAATGGCTTAAGCGTTACAACACGTTACGATTAACACGAATCTCAGCGTAAACGTGATAATAATATAAATCAGCCAACAGCAGCAGATTGGCATTTCTTGCCATCTCACGTTAGCATTGGCCAAGCAGAAGAGCAAGGACAATGATGGGAATTAAGTGTAAGTTATAACAGACATTGACTCCTGTCTTAGAGTTCCAGCAAAACTAGCAATCATACAAAACGTTGGATAGGTGGGAGGTAAATGAGAGCAGATACGAACATTTTAACAAAATGTTATTTTAAATGGCAGCTAAAAGTTGAAATCTATTTGAGAGATTAAATATCTTCCACCATTAACTCTGTCCAATGAAAGTTTTGCTATATCGTTTAGCTGAGAATAAGAAAAACAAAGAAATATTCCCCATTTTATTATTGTTTTCTTGTCTATTCTTATTCCTAACTTTTTGCCTTTTAGCAACATTAACAATGTGACCAATTTATATATATATATATATATATATATATATATATATATATATATATATATATATATATATATATATATATATATATATATACATATATATATATGTATATATTTCATTTTATTCCTTATGGCTCTTCCGATTATAGACAATTTTTATTGTTGTTCCGTTTATGTTATTTTTACCTTCTTCTACCCAACAAAGAAGACGTGATTTAAATTAAAATTTAACAGACTCCATATAAAATATTTATTGTCATTGTTGCTGTTGCTATTTTAGCATTTATAGTGCATCAATTTCACATCATCAACATCATTGGTATCATATTTGAAAAAAGGTGCTACTTTTTAATGGCACGCGATGTGATTTTTATTATATTATATATTTTTTTGCCAAAGAAATCATTTAAAATTTATTTGAGATATTTTAAAAGTCATTGACTTATCAAAGTGGCAATAACTCTTTTAAAGTATCTTTTATTTTAAAGCGTCGAATATATTTTTGTAAACAGAAAACTTTAAAACAAATTATACAATTCTCCAATTTAGACACATATTCAATGCAGGAGTTTTTGAAACTGATTTTGAACTCATTTAAAAAAAGTATTAGTTTAAATAAAGTTATATTTTTTCTAATTACAATAATATTTGTGTTTATTTTTGGGCCAAAACTGATCTGGCAAATCGTATACATATATACTATAATTTTTTTTATATTAATTTGGGGAATATTTTACAAACACCCACACAAACCAAATTGTTTAAGCAGTTTGGAAATATTCAATCTCATATCTTTATGCGAAAGGAATCAAATACAATATGAGAATTCTCATAAAATTCTTAAATTATACTCAACATGAGTCGACATCCTTTGGGTGTCAATGAATGTTTTTATTATGAAAATCAAAATACAAAATATTTGTTTTATTTCCTTCTTATTGAAATTTTTCGGGATTGTTTCCCAACGGCTAAAGCCACAACAAACAAATTTGTAAAGTTCAAATGTTTTATGGATACAATCCTGATAAATTTCAATTAAATTTAATTTGACGTAAAATAGTTCATTATGAAATTCTGTATATTTTTGAGTTGAAACCAATAAAGAGTTTTATAATCGAAGCTTATGAAAATTATTAATGATATTCTCCAAATTAATAAATCAAATAATTAATTAATTGTTGTTGTGAGTTAAGCTGTCCATATGCCTGTATTCCATTGGTACCGATGCCTACTTATCAGTAGACTAAAATCATCATTTTTGAATGAAAAAAAATCGAAGATCTATGTAACCAAGTCCACATCTAAGAGCAAATTAATGGGGGACATTTAATGCTGAATCAATGAAATTCTGCCATATTTATGTAAAATCGCTAATGAAATTTTTTACACAAGAGTTTGCATATGCCAGTTAAATTGTAAAGGCACATTTTAAAATATTTATCCATACATAGAATGCAATCTGAAAATAAGAAAAAACTGAATTTTCAGACAGCCTGTAGTAAACAACAGACTATTCAATACTTGTATTCTTGAAACAATTGATAATTTGAAAGGCATTAGCTAAAAAGCCATCACTATGGCTAATGAACGATGATTAGAAAGTTCTCGAAGACGAAAGGACTTATTTCCAACAAAACAGTAGTATTTTTGCAATAGCTTTCGCAGAAAAAATATCCCATAACCAGTGATACTTAAAAAGAAAACAACTCGTAAAAAGTATTTCCATACAAGGTGCCATTTGAATTATGATGTAAAAGCAGAATGAAGTCGAATTGTAAATAAAAGCTTTCGGAACTTTTAAATTCTTTGGAAACACTCAACTATTTGTTTGTTACCCAACTGCTTCCCACTTTAGTAATTATGGTTATACTTAATGAAATACAAACGAAAGGTATTTAAGGATATATGAACGACTTCAAAATGAAAATAAAAAGCTGACTTTTCATTACTAATGACTTTTTTGTTTCAGAAAAAAGTATGAACATTGTTTGCCCTTTTAAAGTGAAAAAGGGAAGCTTAGTGTTCTTTAATAATCGAAAACGTATAAGTAAAGAGCACGAAATCCTGTAAGGGAGTTAAATTGAATCAGAGCGATAGATATATTTTTTTATAAATTTATCCAAAAATTGTTTCACAATTTGTTCTGAAATATATTAAAAATTATTATATTATACTTATACTGTAGTTACTATAAAGAGCTCGGGGCCTCAATTTTCCAACTATTAATTATACTAAAAATGTTATTTTATTTATTGTGTATTATAAAGCCAATCTACATGCCTGCATTTAAATGAGGCCTACGGCTGTTTATCTATAGATCTTCAAACACATTTTGAAAAAGTTAAAAATGGAGAATATCATACACTACTTTGAAATATAACAAAAAATGTATTAAATAGAGACTATAAGGAAACTAGAGTAGCTGAATGCTAAGCATAGAGGATCAGAGAACATAAATCGCAAATTACAGCCGACCCGAGACCAATTTAGTGCCACGGAAACTAGCTATTGGTTGGACTTCTCCTGGGCCGACTTGTGGAACCACGTAGTGATTTTGTGTGACTCCCAAATCTCAGAGAAAAATTCGTTGGTTAAAAACAGTGGCTTGGCTGACTGCTATTAGCTGGCTTCCGAGCTTTACGGCCACCAACAGTTATTATTTCTAGATGCTAATTGCAAAACAGAAGACAGCTCCAGCTCCTCAACAAAGAGGCCTGTGTTTGGTCCGTAGCAGCCACATACATTAAATGCTTCCTGTGTGCTAGTTTGGAGTCCTTCATGCAGGTATATCGGTGACCATTTTAAGTTTACATGGCATTAATACAACAGTCAGTTGAGGTCATAATGGCAGGTACCGACATCTCCCTATACGCATGTAGGTGGACTTGCAATATTGGTTCTCTAATTATATGTTGCCATTTTATTTCTCTCCGTGTTGTTTTCTCCGTCTTCGCAAAAAAAATGTTGAGATACCAATTAACTCACTTTTAAGCGAAACTCTTAAACTTTTTCTGGAAAGTTTAAGCATGTTTGAATATTCATAATTTTTAAAAGTTGCGTATAAACTAGCTCGCAAAGTAAATAATAAACTTATTTAGCATACAAGTTCTTATCACATTAAACTTGTTGATAAGTTAATGCCAAACAGCACTTGTGCATCACACAAAGCCTCCTTAAAAATGCTCCTATCAGCCATTGTGATAAAACAAAATTATTAATATGAAACTTAAATTAAAAATTTGACTTGAGAAATATGCTTCTTAACGATTATTTCATATTGTGATCTATTCATTTTAAAATATTAACACATAGAACATTTTTACAATAATCCCTGCTCAAGAATTGCAGCTAAATGCGCCTTTGATTACAAATAAATGTTTTTCCATTTGCCACTACAGCCAGGAAAGAAGAGAAAAAATATTTTGTGTATTTATGTTGTCATATTTAGCATCATCATGATTAAAAACATTTTAGTAAAGACAAATAGAAAAAAATGCAACTATAAATAACGCAAAACAACCAAATGGGAAAGTTAAACAGCATAAAATTGCATTCTGAGTACATTTTCTGTGTGTATACACGGGTTGGCTTAAGTAAATTGTCATTTGGTTTAAAGGTAGAGGCATTAAAACGAAGCAACAACAGAAAAGAACTACTATGCAACTCAAACACAAGTTGCCTAAGACTCATGATGTGTGCAAGCGAAGAGTTTAAATGCATGCTAGATCTTGAGAACAGAAAAGTTTAGAGAAAGTTTATATTTGTACTCGTACATACCTAAACTTATTTCTTGTATTCGTTTATTGTCCCAAAGGAGCTGTGGTTGCAAATTAAACAATAGTGCAAACAAAAATACGTGCGCTTAAGATTTACCTTTGCAGGCAGAACTGTTTAATTTGAAATAAATGCAAACAACGAAATTTAAGGAGAACAAAAAATTTAAACTAATTAAAATACACGTAGATAATTTTATTACATTAATAATAAATTGTGTTTAATATCAATTTAAATGTAATAAATTATGTTTAATGTTAATATTATAATAATAGTGCAATAAATTAAGGGCGTAGTATTGTGTATCACCTTAGTGAGGAGTTGCGTTAATTCAGTGTGAATTGTTGTTTCTTTTAACAACACTACACGTTTGTGGAATTCTTAAATAGAAATTAAATTTAGTTATAAACCAGGTTTTAATTAAACATCCATTTTAATTTTTGTTTAGAATATTGTAAGCCGATTAAAGTAGTACTGCCAAATTTATTTATAAACAAATTCACCTCGGATATATGGTGAAGGTCACAACTACTTACAAAAAGTTTGAACAATCACCAAACTATGTTTAGGTTGTTGTCCACAATATAATAAATGTACTGGGTGCGCAAGATAAACATTTCGGTTTTACACCCTGTGTAGCAGATTTTTTGAACTCTTCATCTGCCAAAATTAAGCTCGGATACCATAAACAAAACAGACCAATTTTTTTGCAATATCGAAAATAAAAAATTTAAAAACTTTTCCAACAATTTTTATCTATATTTAATATAAATGGTCTTATCGAGGTTGGCAAATTTGGCCTACAATATCGGCATTTTACTCGACATACTAATTAGATTAAGGGAAAATGTTACTCGATCCTTTTAGTATAGGACAAACTACAGAAGTTGGAGTCGAAAAGTGCCAAACGTAATAAAGTTGAATATATATACCCTTGATCTATTTTAAGATTTTAAAGAAATGTTTCAAAATTTTGACAAATACTATACATATAAGAAAATTATTAGTTTTTATGATAAAAATATTTTCGTGAAACAACGATAAGCCAAAAACAATTATATTCTATAAATACATTCGGTGAGTTATTGGCGAAATACGGCCGCAATCGATGGAACACAGACATATGTGATATTTATAACTTTGCCACTAAAAATTATTATAGAAACTTATATGTATCCCATTTTCGGATAATTGCATTATAAAACAATATTATTTCAATATCAATCATAGTTTTTTGTACAAAAACAGAAAATAAAACTTACCAAAACAATTAGTTTTACGCTTCGCCGAAATATCTTTCATAATATTTTTATAAGCAACCTATTCTGAGGCTTAATTAAATTATATTATACCTTTTATTCACTTTTATTCAAATAATTATTAACGATCGCTTATTTATATTTAATAATTATGGCAAAACTAAAGTTTTCCTCAATTGATTATAAATGTTCCTAATGGGTAATAGACACACACGCACGTATGTACATGCACCTCTGATTGCAACAAGTAGAAAAGAAGAAACATGACCGACCATACATTTATTGAGCAGACTTTACACACGATTTTCTCCATAAATTTTAAACTTTTGAAAAAACCAATTGCATATGCAAAAAATTTGCACATTTATTTATTCAATTGAACACTTTTCTTTGAATATTAACAACTTTTTACCACAAAATTTTGCATTTTAATAAGAGATTTTATTTAACACCACTAGCCGCCATTTAACGAAAATAAGAAACTAAAGAAACTGACAAGCAAAGAAGGGTTGCATTAGCATAAGGTGGTGAGTAAAACGCGATAACATTAAAGAGAATGTGTATTAAATTTAAATCACTAGTTCTGCCTGTTTCCGCTGTCGATTTCGTTTACCATCTCCAAGGAAATTTAAATTTCTTATTGCTTATTTTTATTCATTTTAGTTTTTGTTTCTGGTAGATGGCGGTACTAAGTTAAAGAAAAGGTTTCGAATTGAATTCATTATTAAAGTGTCAAATTGTTATTTTTTTAAATGTGTATAGATTGTACACTTAAGATTGAGAAAAATGTACAGAAAATTGTTTACAGAAATTTATGAAATCGATTTACATTTTTAATGAGCCAACTAATCTTACATTTACTTTATTCAAAAATGTGGGCGGATGTTTTCCTCAGAAAATTCTAATTATTTGAAATAATTTATATATAGACGATGAAAAGAACAACACAAAAAATTTCCTAATGAGGAAATAAATAAAGTAAAAAAATCTCCCACATAAAAAATCAAATGCCTATAACTTTGAGCTACATTATCTGTATCTGTCATTAATTTAAATATTTGTGCTTATGGCATATTAATTATTTCTACAATTTATAACATCATATGACATTTGCAATTGTTTTCTGTATATGAAATAGTTGTTTAGTCAAGTCCGGGAGATGATATAGATTAAGACAATTAGTTATCAACACCGTTTTTTGAGAACAAATATTACTTATGTGTTTGGTCCGATCCATATCCTGCCAATCCTGTCATAGTTAATTCTTCGTCATATGTATATATACTTCCGAACATTGATCATTGTTATCTATTTTTTATGGAATTCGGTATACAGAAAAGTTAGAAAAATCAAATACAATTGAAAGCGAAATATATAGAATCTCTCATAAAATCTATAATACAACAGATAGATTATTGGATAGACCTAGGAACAAAATAGAAAGCTTAGGCATGACGAAACCGAATGTAGTATACAAAATTCCATGTAAAGAAAATAATAAATATATATGTTCAGAAATATATATGTATACGTACGACAAAGAATTAATTAAGGACAAGATTGAAAGAAAATAGATCGAACCATAAACATAAATAATATTTGTTCTCAATTTAAATCAATACTCGGATTTTGAAAAAACAACTGTTTTAGATATAGAAAACAAATACGACGATAATTCTTCGTTCGAAATGTTACAAATATTTAATAAACCATCAGCACAGAGAATGAATATTAAGACATATACACTTTATTTAAATCAGATATGGGCATTTGAAACTGGAGAAAATATTAGATTACTTTAGTTATTTGAATTTTTTATGTAGAAAATTGGGTGTTTTATTCATTTACTTATTTGTGTAAAAAAATATTTGAAAAGTATTCTTTTCATCATCTGTATTAAATTTTTTTAATAATTTGAATTTCCTGAAGAAATTGTAGAAATACTTAATATTTTAAAAAGAAATATATTGTTTTTATAAAAAAAAGACTCCGAGCTTAATAAATTAATTTATACAGTATATTTCATTAAATAAATAAATTCAATAAATTAATGAAGATAACGTGGAGTAATACAGTTTATGTAGGAAAAAGCTTAACTGAAGTTACATTAAAATTCGTCGACACGGAATTTAAATTCAGATATTCTTAAATGCAAGTCAATTTTAAAAAAATCAAAAATTTTAAATTTCACCTAGAAAAAGTAATTTTTAATATCTTCATTATGTCAACAAAAGAAAAATCCAAATTATATCTGAAGCTAAGCCGAAGTTATACCAAAAAATTTCTATGTGGAATTTAAGACATTAACCACGTTCGTTACCTTTTTTTAATTATGTCCATGTTGCATTAAAGGACACCGTCTGACAATCAATTTGAATATTAATAAATAAGCAAACGCTGGAGCAATACTTGCGAATTACTGAAATCTAATAAATAATTTACTCAAACGATTTTTTGATTAAGGAATAATTTCACAATATGCTGATCATTATTGCCTATTATTGATAATAGTGTGATCTAATCCCTTTATTGGCACACGTTTTTCTTCATTTTAGCATTAAGTTGTAAACGTTTAACAAAACACTATTTAAATGATATTATTTCCTCTAATTTAATGTACGGGAGTTTAATTAAATTTTCTTAGATGGATGTTGAGTATTATGTAGAATATATTATCTTTAATTAATTTAACATTGAATATTTATTTGTTTGCATAGTTCATACATTTTGTTAAGAATAAAAGAAAGTCACAATAAAAGTGCTTTGGAACAAGCATTTCTTTAATAGAACCAACATACCACGTATAAGTACTACATTGTATGTATGCGAAATAATTTTGAAATAAAATTACATGAAAAACACAGAAATGTTTCTACATTTAAGTAAAATAATTACATAAATATATGGAAGAAATAACTGATACGTTGCTCGTGTCATTCATATTTAACTATTAATGCGTCTTATATTTACATGGTATTATCAAGTAAATAAATAATTATTATAGAAAAATTACAAAATTAATCATGGTTACTTTCATATAAAAATTAGAAAATAAAACTTACCAAACTAATTGGTATGTATTACGCTTCGTCGAATGGCATTTTCATAGTATTTTTATAAGCAACTTATTCTGAAGCTTGATTATATTTTATTATACCTTTTATTCACTTTTATCTACATAATTATTTACTTACGATCACTTATTTTTATTTAATAATTATATCAAACTAAAGTTTTCCTCAATTGATTATAAATGTTCCTAATGGGTAATAGACATACAGGCACGTATGTACATGCACCTCTGATTGCAACAAGTAGAAGAAAAAAATGACCGACCATACATTTAATGAGCAGACTTTACACACGATTTTCTCCATAAATTTTAAACTTTTGAAAAAACCAATTGCATATGCAAAAAATTTGCACATTTATTTATTCAATTGAACACTTTTCTTTGAATATTAACAACTTTTTACCACAAAATTTTGCATTTTAATGAGATTTTATTTAACACCACTAGCCGCCATTTAACGAAAATAAGAAACTAAAGAAACTGACAAGCAAAGAAGGGTTGCATTAGCATAAGGTGGTGAGTAAAACGCGATAACAATGAGGAGAATGTGTATTAAATTTCAATCGCGCGCAATAAAATTTCTAATTTTATATAACCAAATGGAGGGTAGATAGCAATAGTTCCTATATATTTTCTCTGAATAAAAACTATATCATTAACACAACAATGTGTACATCTTAACAAGCTTATTTGTTAATAAGTTCCGGTCACATTCAAACACCGCTGATTCTGCCTGTTTCCGCTGTCGACTTATTCTACCTTCTCTAACTACTTAAATACAACTGTGCTTATTTCTATTCTTTTTAGTTTTTGTTTCTGTTAAATGGCGGTCTATGGTTATAAAAATGGTTTCGTAGTGAAATTTATTTTAAAGTGGCAAAGTGTTGTTGGTTTATTAAAGAAAAGTTCTTAATTGTTTTCATAGTGTATAGTTTGTGGTCTAAAGTTAAATTTTTGCATCGTTGGTTATTCATTGAGAAAATGTGTAGAAAAATTGTTGGTGCCATTTTAAGTTTTTGTGTGTTAATAATTTGTTCTTATCAAGGCATCGTTGTGTCTTAAATGTCTACAAGAAAAGGTTCATGAGAGAAAAAGCTTGTGCAAGATATTTTTTTATTAGTTACCAATACCCGTATATAAACATCCAAAGAAGATATAAAGCTGCTGTAAAACAGGTATGAATAAAGATTAAGGCACTTCAATATTCTCAAGCTAGGGAAATTACATATTGTACTATACCTTTTAATTATTAAAAATTTTGGACGTTTCCTCTGCCGGTGTCCGACTTGCCTAAGAAATTAATTGGTTCCATAAAAACTTGACAGAAATTGCGCCAGTTGTCGCCTTCCAGCCAACCAACATACCCAAATGAATCTCACTTCCCACAATAATCTTATAAGAAACCATTAGTTCAATTTGTTTCTTTATCCCCCTTTTCTCTTTATTGGTCACAGAAACATGGCATATTGATATAATTTTCAAGCAATTTCTTGTAATATATATTCAACTTTATATGCTGGTATGGAAAATGAGAATTTTGGATGCTGCATCATACATTTCAAGTGCTATTTTTACTAAAAAAGCTTTGCGTGTTAAAAATCAAATTAACGTACAACATTGTAAATAAAATTATAGCTAAACGATATCATTTCTTTTTGGCATCTTTTAGACCAGCACCGGCATTAAATTTGAAGAATATTATATCACCATCTTCCACTGTGTAGTTACGGCCCTGTTGGCGATACTTGCCAGCAGCTTTACAGGCAGCTTCTGAACCTTCCTCCTTAAAGTCCTTGAAATGCATGACCTCAGCCATAATAAAGCCTTTTTCGAAATCGGTGTGTATGCGGCCGGCTGCCTGTGGAGCTTTGGTGCCCTTCTGTATGGTCCAAGCCTTAACTTCATCAGCGCCAGCCGTAAAGAAATATTCTAGCTGTAAAGCTTTGTAGCCAGTTACAATAATTTTGTCCAATTGTGATTTACATTTAGTTTCATCTTCGTAAGCTTTTTGCTCCAAAATATCCTTCTCGGCCAAGGTGTGTTCGAATGCTCCAGAGAAGGGAATAATGGTAGCACCAGGGTCATGTTTATCAACCCATTCCTTAATCTTGAGCAACCATTTGTTCTTCTTACGTATGAAGTCCTTGTCTGATAAATTGACTAAATAGATACACGGTTTTGAAGTCAAAAACAAGTACTTGTTGAGAATTTCAATCTAAAAAAGAAAAAAAAAACAAGCTAAAAAGATTTTCCCACACATCTAATTGGTGTACGTTTCTTTACATCATGAGCATTCCAATCAGCAAATCGTAAATGCTTCTTCTCATCTACCAAAATTCCCTTAATCTTCAATAGTGTATCATATTCAGGTTTAAGTTTTTTGTCACCACCACGCGCAACAACTTTCTCTAATTTATCCAAATTTTGCATTAATTTTTCTTCATCCTTCAAACGCAATTCCTCACATATAATATCCAAATCTCGTATGGGATCCACTTCACCTTCAATATGTGTGACATCGGGATCGTCAAAAGCACGACACAAATGGAATATAGCATCACAGGCGCTTATGTGTGAAAGGAAAGCGTTACCTAAGCCTTGGCCTTCCGCAGCACCCTTCACTAAACCGGCAATATCGACAACATTTAAGAATGCTGGTACTTTACTGTAAAATAGAATATTATGACTTAGTGATTAGATAATTAAATAATAAAATATAAGCTGTTCTTTCACCTGACCGGCTTGTGGTACTGAACCAGGTAGTCGAATCTTTCATCGGGTACTGGAACCCTACGTAATATTCAAAAATTGGAAAAATTAATTCGTTGTATAAATCAATATATTAGATACTTATTCTCAAATTGGCAATAAATATATTAGCGGCAAAAATTTCTAATAAGATCGTCACCAAGTATCTAAAAAGCCAAATTATCGTATGCGTCAAGAGGCAAATACAACAAAAGTGTTTATTTTCCATTGTTTTTCTTTGGCTCACAACTTGATTACCAAATTTCAGATATTCTATAATAATGACCTAATTTAGCATCCAGCTGCTTTGATAAAAAAAGTCAGTAGTCAAAAATGTTTGAAAACATTAATCCTAATATTTTAAACATGTTTATTATTCAAATGGAATAAAATTTTCCATTAACACCTGCACTTTTGAAAAACTATAAGCGAAATTATGCTTAAAAGTTTTTAAACTCATTTCACCTCGTTATTAAACGGAGTTATTTTTAGTGTTTTTTTCAAGCGATTTTATTTTAAGTCTTTTTTCAAACGAATCATGTACAAAAATCATTGCAATTTTCTATAATTTTGTGCAATCACAATAAAGGCAACAGAAACCTGCTTAAAAAAGAGCTAAATGCCTTTAGCCATAGCAGCCATGTAGCCTTTTATATCTAAGTATATGCACAGTTACAATGAAAAGAAAGACAGAGAAAATGATTCGATATAATGACCGGCCAACTGAACCATCAACAAGAAGTATTCCTGGCCACTTTACGCAAAACGAAGAACAAAAATGTGGCAGGAAAAAAGTCAATGCATTTAAATGCAGGTTCAATAATAATTTGCATACGTTTAATAAAAATTTTATTTATTTTTCTTTTTTCAAAACTTTATTTTCGTCTTAGTGATTGTTTTATTTGCAATATTGGAAAAAAATATCTTGAATATAGAAAATAATTTAAGTATATAGTGGAAGACCAGCCAACCAACCACGCCTTGGTTACAGTGGCCAACGGCAGCTTATTAAATTGAACGTTTTTCTCTCTCCTCTTTCTTTGTCTTGTTTTTTTTTTTTTGAGCTGCTGGGCAGCAGTTAGATTATGCTTAATAATTTTCTTCATTTTTGAAATAAAATTACTATTATTATTGGTTAAAAAAATATTTATAGAGTTTAGGAAAAATAACACAAAATACTAAAAAAATAAAATGTGAACTTTTCGCTTAAAAACATTTTTTTTTTTGTAACACGCCTTCAACTAAATATTTAACGAAATTTGGCTTAAAATACAAGTTTGAATGTTTTTAATACAATTATTTAAATAACATTAAATAATTCATTAGAGTAGAAAATTACTCTCCAATAACACAAACGTTACATTTTTAGAAAACCAGGCTTTGAATATGCGTTCTTATAAAAAAACCGATTAATATATTTTGTGCAATATAAAATATTGAAATGGCTTTGTTATCTACACCATAAACTTAGTAAATTTTTATTAATAGGAAAAACACAGTTGAATATTTAATTATAAATTCTCGAAACGAAAACAATTCTAAATCAAAATAGATCCAAAATAATACCAACTCGAAAACATATAATTCACTGAAATATTTTAAAAATAATCCATATTTATCTAATTTTTAATAAATTTTTTAATGAAACTAAAATTAAGAATACACGTTCGAAAATAACAACTTTAAATTATTTCGTCTCTAGTTTCACTCATCCTCATAAATTTTATCATGTCATAAAGCATTTAGTTTGATGTCTCAGCTTTCCCAAAATATAGTAGAAGATCTATTGATGATCTGATATAATGCAAACATAAAGATTATCATCTTATAATCCATAACGCCTAACAAAAGTCGTCAGGATATCTCAAATAATTTATTTTAATACAACTGACTTTCTGTAAATTTCGTTCGTTCGATTGCTTATATTGAAAAAAATTTATATTTTTTTAACTATAGGTTTTTTGTTCAAAAACTGACTTTTATTTTACAATTGACGCAAAAATACTATTAATATATTATTTTTTTATTTAACTCCTAATAACATTCCAAATGAGCAATACTTCTTGGTCTTTGATAGATAATGAATTAAAATTTTGATTTGTTTTGCTGATTTTTAAAAAAGATTTTTATTTTTTTTTCGCTCTTCCATAACAATTACAAGATTATTTATTTTCATCTTCAATAATCCTCATAAATAAGCAATAAGTTTAACATTTTCTGCCATTAGGTGCTATTCAACACCAATAAATTATAAATAAATACAATAATTATAGTTTTTATGGAAGGCTGTAAAAATAAAAATGTTTTAATGGTTATCAAAGGACATATAAATAATTCGTCAATTATAATAGCTATGAAAGGCCTAATCGTTTGTAAATTTAATTTAAGTTCACACGATACAAAATTCCACGAATTCTGAATATATTTGAAAAACTATTCATTCTATAACAAGGTGGAGCAAAAGTGTTGTCATAATTTGAACTGACTGCTAAATTTACTATAAATAGAAATAAGAGCTGGGTTTTCATAAACAGTTTATAGATAATATAAAATTGATGACATTAATTGCAAAAAAAAAAAAAATAATAATAATAAATCCCTCAAATGGCCACCTCCCGAGTTCCTGTATAATCGTGCTAGTTTTACGGCAAATTTAAATTGTTACTCGTAACATATCTGACTCTAAATTGGCATTTTCTTCATCAATGTTAGCTTTTAAGACTTGCAAGGGTTGTGGTTTGCTGTTGTAAGCGCGAGATTAGAAAAAGATCCAAGGTAACAAGTATGGAGCTGTTAGATTTAAACGCTTGATTGTCGAGCACATTGGACACGACCACGAAATTCACACCGCGTTAAAACAACAGACTGAAAATTTATCTAACAAACATTAGCAATAATTCCACATTCTTGAGGTGTGTATTTCTCCAAGGCGTGTTTACTACTACTATAAAATTCTACATCATAAATATTAAAGCGACTTCTGCAAAAATTTGGAGATTTGACAATATATTTGTATTTTATAGGATATTCAATGAAATATAGAAGTAAATTTCAAATATATTACATATTAAAAAATATTTTAAAATTACTGAGGGAATTATCACAAATTTTCTCTGCAGAGTCCTCTGTAGGATGCCAGAAAATTTATATATGTACATAAGTACATATATAAAGTACACTAGTGTATAGAATATGTCGAAATATTATTTTTCGGAAGTCTTATTCTTTGAAATCAAATGAGATATGTAAGCATTGCGTAAGAGGAGCTTTCCAGCGCATATAAAAGCTTCAAAGATCGCCCATAAACTTATTATGCAAAGCACTATTCATTAAAAAGTCGAATCAACGACTAGCAACTGCTTAAGGAAACTGCAACTGATTTTTGTTCCTCTTTTCAAGATGTAGCCATCGAGACATAAAAAATTTCGAACCATAAAAATTTCGTGGCTTATATGATGCCCAAAAATATTTTGAGCAAATAATTATAACCTTTATTTTATTTGAAAAAGTATATCACTTCATCAATTTTTTCCCCCAATCAAGACTTTTATTGTCCTTGGTCTCCAATTTTATGGTAAACCTATATACATACATTTGAGGATTCTTATTTTTCCATATTAACCGCTGCCAATTATTGCAAAAGTATATAAAACCAAAATTGATACTTATTCTCATTTGGATCGATGGTACAGAAAGGGAAATTTTCTGCGGGCGCCGCACTTTTAGTCAGGACATTGAAAAATGTTGACTTGCCAACGTTTGGTACACCAACAATGCCAATGCGAAGATTCGTACCAATACGACCAATCAATGGTTTACGTTCAGGTTCCTCGTGTTTCTTGGGAGGCATGTTATTTGTTATTTTTTGTAGTTGTAACCTCTGAAAGAGTTTGCAAATTAAAGAAGTGACTACTAAATCCCACACATTATATTCTTAATATAAATTTTATTTTAATACAGCAAGACTTAACAAAAGTTACAGCAAATTTGAAAATTTATTTTTAACATTTTTTTAATTAGAGCCACAACGAATTTAGAAAAATTTCAATTGTCTGGCGAATTCATGGGTTGTTGCTTCTTAACATAACCTCACTTCAAATTCTATTCAACAATACTTCTTCAGCTGTAGCACTCAGATATTTTCAGTTCAAATAATATGTTTTAGATTTTGAACAATTTTATTAATTTTTCTTTGAGTATTTATCAAAAATATTTACTTTTTTTTCACAAGAGCAGTAACCGGCTGCAATCGTTAAATGCTCGCGTGGTAGAAGAAGAAAGAAAAACGATAAAACGTCAAAGAACATCTGATGATGACAACAATTCTTTTATTTTGTTTTTGTGTTGTGTACGCAATTCCCTTTTCTTGCTTTGCTTTTTACAGTGGTGTATTAGTTTTTTTCATAAATGGTGAGTTTGGTGAGAAACCACAAATGGATGGCTGTTAATATTTTCTTTAGGCTTTAAAATAAGTTTACAAGGTGAATCTTCTGTATTAAAGACATATTTTTTGAAATAATTACATAAAAGTGTGTAATTATAGTTATTAATTACTTATTTACCTCCTGGATGTACTTTTTTTAGTAATTTTTATGACAATTTCTCTCAATACAATCAGAAATGTCTAATATGCCTATGAAAAATAGTTATTAAAATCTCTAAACTAAAGTTTATTTAAGTATTATTACTAATATTAAATAAATGAATTTTTTTTGTGAATTTAAGTTTCTTCACAACATGTTTAGGCCCATGTGAATCGTATCATGCAAGAAGGCCTTCACACGGTGACTTAGTGGGTGCATTGTAATTCCCTCCATTACAATCCGCTTAATGTACTCGCATTCATCAAGAGGTCTGCACTTTCCAATATATTTTCCTCTATCTAGAAATCGGCTTCTATACCATCTGTGTGGGTATAACTGGCAATGACTCAAAAAATAGCTGTTGTGTTGTTTTGTTAAAGTTTTTACTGTATTTTTAATTTTGTTCAATAAAAATTGTGTTCTTTAAACCTACAATAAAGTTTTTATGAATACAGCTGTAAAAATTAAAATAAATTAAAGAACATACACATACTTCAAATAATTTAAAAAAATGTTACACTTTTTGTTACGCTTAGTTTTTAAAAAACGAAAATTTCACTCACATTTAAACGAATAGGCTGTAGATTTCACTTGAATTTCATATATAGGAATTTTATATAGACAGATAGATGATCTATGTCATCGAGCTGCTAATGCAAATTTAAATATTAGTTAGAACTTCTTTGCCCGATACTATAGTTTGTGGGTCACTTTTCGTTATGAAGAAGACTGCAGCCGGGAGTAAGACCAGTCGTAAAATTGTAAAAAGGTACATAAAAAATGTACTCGCATATACGCAATATTGATGAACTTAATAGTCATCATTTTGAAAAGTGTATACAAGTTTTTAGGCTAGAAGAAAACCGCTTTTTATATATGTTTTACTTCCTGTAAGAATAAAATCACATTGTCTTTGTTAATGTGATTGTAAATCGCAAGGGTTACAGATATCAAAAATATTTGTAACCATATTCACAAAAATTTATAAACCTTTAACCGAAAAATTTAATAAAACTGTATTTATAATCGCTTAGCAGAGTGAAAAACATTGAATAAGTCAATTATAAAATCAAATATATTATTATAGACCGAAAATAAATTGAAAATTATTAGGGCGCAACTTATTTTTATGAGCCAAAAGTTTCGTTTTGTAACTCCAAATGTTCTTCAAATCTGTTTTGCAAAGTATTATACTAATCATTTAACGAAACGAAAGTGCGGGAAAATTACATCAAATTCGCACAAATATTGGCGAATTTGATGTAGATAATAATGTACTAGTACATGTTATATGTGGTTCCGTTAATAAAATATAATACATTTTCAAAAAAAAAAAAAATGGAAATTGCTTTAACGATATCAAAGTTATAAATTCTTTTACATTATATTACCCTTAAAATTAGTATAGAAATGTGAATTTTTTATTCTGAAAATGGCTGATAACATATAAATTTTAATTTTTGTATTTATGTGCAGTCTCGCATATAAAAAAAAACTAATAATAAGCAGTCTAATGGTTACATATACGACGCAAAATAAAAATCGTGAACTGAAATTAAATTTAGTTTTTGTTTTTAACACTGATTTGAACACAACACAAACAAATTTGGTACCCGGATAGTAATAGATTTTAATTCATGTTTTTTAACACAATTTCTAGAAATAAAATTAGAAGGCAAAACGAAAAAAATTGCAATACAGAAATATAAAATGTTTCATAGCAAAAAGTCTTTTACTGCACGTTTTTGAACACAAACACAAAACAATTGTGTTTTTAAAAACTATAATAAAACTACAATACAAGCGCTAATATTCTGTTCTTACTTATGAAAAATATTGAACAGAATATTTATATTATTATTTCAATTGAAAAATTTTACATGCAACAGATAATATCCATTTGACAATTTTGTACATTTATTTACGTTTTTATTAATTTTATGATCTTCCTTGTAAATAGTAAGTAAATTAATTTTTTTGATGTTGAAAAGTTTAAATTTGATATGAAATGAGTGCCATTGATATTATTTCGCAAGTTGAAAAAAATGTTGCTGGAATGTTACTAGAAACATATCATTTGCTTTTAAAAATATAAACATTATTTTGTACGTTTTTCATATGAATTGTGACTTAAATTCGAGTGCAATTTTGAACTGAATACCGGGCTAATAAAGTTATATGAAAATAAACATAATAATTTGTTAACACTATTTTTTCGACCTTTTTTGTTTTAATATATATAATTTTTGTAATCAAGCGTTAGGTCTTTTTTTTTTTTTTTTAAAAATAATAATAATTTTATTCAATATTTCGACGCCTCTTTGGGCGTCTTCTTCAGGAAATAATAAAAAAAATTTCCTGAAGAAGACGCCCAAAGAGGCGTCGAAATATTGAATAAAATTATTATTATTTTTTAAAAAAAAGACCTAACGCTTGATTACAAAAATTATATATATCATAATAATTTGTAATATAATTTATTACATAATATTGAAAATTCATTATTTGGGATATTCTCCCCAACTAATCGTTAGAAAAAATTAGAGCTTTTGCAAAATGCATACAAAATCAAAAGTTTGTTGTGGCTTTAGCTCTTCATATACCGACATTTCATTGGTTGCTAAAACCAAATCGTCAGTGAAGTTTAAGCAGTTTGAAAACATTCAACCTCGGATGTTTATGCCACATAAATCAAATACAATATGAGAATTTCAATATTGCATATGAATTACAACAAATACATAATCATAGTAGGTTTATGTGGCATAAACATCCGAGGTTGAATGTTTTCAAACTGCTTAAACTTCACTGACGATTTGGTTTTAGCAACCAATGAAATTTCGGCATATGAAGAGCTAAAGCCACAACAAACTTTTGAGAATTTATTACAACAATAAAAGGTTTCTGCGTGCTTAATGATTTGTGAAATGTTTTAATAAATATGACTTTAATATGAAAATAATGAATTGTTTCACTCTATCTTTATCGTAAATGAATAAAGAAAATATATAAAAATTTTCGCAATATTTTCCATCTCTGAAAACAAAAGACTTAAGACACATACATTATTTCTTATTAAAAAAAAGTACCTTCCAGACCTTATCACAACCGCAAACACATCTTTATCGGTTTTTCTGGAACATGTTTATAAAAATTATTTTTCATTTAATGTAACTGACCACATAATTGTTTTACTTTGCTTAAGAGTATTTTGGCCTTGAAATATTTACTTGTGTTCGTGTTTTCTTCAACGCAAAACAATATGTATTATTTAAGTGTTTTGTACTCTATTGACCACATGATGATAATTGTTCTTTCGAAAAAAAAAGAAAAGTTCCTTAATTAAATTTCTATTTTCTGCTTGAACTCTCCTGTGTGTATTTTATTGAATATTAAGTCAAAAGCCGTTATCCAAAACGTTTGCCTTTTCAGTTTGTTGTTCTTTAGTTTGTGTCCGTTTCATCTTTAAGCCTTACTAACCACGCTGCCCAATTTACCAATATATTTATGTACACAAATTATAACACAAGTCTGCAAATGACCAGTACGTGATACACCTTTATGGTTATTTTTGGTTTTTTTAAAATCACTTTTATTGGAGTTTTTTTAAGGACCTTGTTCAATGCCAAATATTGCTTTCACTCTTTACATAAAAAACGAAAACTATAAAAATAAGAAATTCCAAAATGTTTTCAAACTTAAAACCAAAAGATCTATCTCATGCTAAGCAGACATAAAAATTTATTATTTTGATAGCGTAATTATTTCGCAAATTATGGATAATGATGAATCAATAATTTTTAAATGATTTGACCTTAAAATTTGAAATACAAAC
Source organism: Germaria angustata (assembly GCA_963681545.1). Lineage (NCBI taxonomy): Eukaryota > Metazoa > Arthropoda > Insecta > Diptera > Tachinidae > Germaria > Germaria angustata. The sequence goes on along the minus strand of OY813001.1, from coordinate 22,619,929 downwards.
TTGGCAGAAAACATAATCCAGTTTGTTAAATTTAATAAAAGATAAGAAGTAAAATAAAGACTTTTTATAAGACCAGGATTAAAAGACTCAAAGACAATAATCTCTAATTTAAAACTAAAATTAAAACAAAATAAATGCATTTATATTCAAAATGCATACTAACAGCATTTTTTTTTAAACAGTATTTTGAATTAAGAAATAATTTCTTAGGCATATTAAACTTTCATTATTCTTCAAACTTTTAAGAATTCTACTACATTTACTGATGTCATTCGTATTACGGAAGTCTATTTTTTGAATTTTTATTATAAACCAATAACGTATTACTTCCTGTTTAACTGTATTTACACTAAGGACTTTTAATGAAATTTTTTTATGAAATCTTATCTATTTGCCAATATAAGGTATAGTGAAACAGTTGGGTAAAAAAATGTTGTGAGAAATCGAATTAAATTTCATTTTCCGCAAGTGTTGTTATCCTGTTTACTACCATATCTTTCCTCTCAGCGAATAAAGGAAGTAGTATGCAACAAATTTCATGAACAAATGCAAGTAGATTAAAGAAATTTATTTTTTCTTATATATCACAAATAATTTTATTAGCAACTAATTTGTAATTTTAATACGATAAAGTTTGATGCTGTTAAGTAGAAAAATTTTAATTAATTTCAAACTAAAAATTTCATTATATTTATAATTGCTACCCTATTTAAGTAAAAAAAGTTCTCCCATACAGAACGAAATATAATATGGGGTTTTTATTCACCAACTCCTCCCTAATTTTTTTTATGCATTTTTCTATTTCAAAAATAAGAGCATGTCTAATCGCCATAAGCATTTATATATTTATATTTTTGTTTATTTAATTTCTCTCTAACTTGGCATTGTTATGAAATCAACCAGCAGAAAAATTTTATTGTTCATTTTGTTTAATTAACCTCCATTTTATATAAATTTATTTGGAATTCAGTTGATTATCTAAATAAATTATTCAACACATTGTGTACAATTAAACAAAAATTTACTCACTCAATATGAAAACCATCTCCTTTTCTCTTCTTTAAGATATTCATAGAAAATAATTGTTTGGAATAATACTGCCATTTTGATGTTGTTAAAAAAGATGCTGTCATGTCCAACTTTATTTTACAAGAAATAAAATTTCTATAAAATATAAAATAAACAAGATTTATTTTTTTTATAGATCTAAGACTATTGCTGTGATTTATTACTCAAGCTGGATTGAGTAGTTGATATCTACTTGATTTTTAATTCCTAATAATACAAGGTCCATAAGATCAATGCGCAAGTGCAAACTCTATGTGTTAAAAAGGAATTTGCTTATACTTAGTTTTACACAAAGTGACCTTCGTAGACTAGTAGGTAGTGTACTAGACTCGTAGTGCGAAGGTCCCAGGTTCGAATCCTGCCGCAGAACTCTGGCAGTTTGAAAGGGAGCGCACAACAAGCCTTCACTGGCTTAAGTGTATGTCGTATGACATGGGCTATCACACCCCTCCAATCAACCTAACCTAACCTAACCTAGTTTTACACATGGAGTTTGACAATGAGTTTCTTTATTATGATTCAAGATGATATGTTTCTTACATCTGACTTTTAAATCGCAACAGTCATATGCAATTATGCACTTCTGACCAAATTGCCAACTTATATGTACATATATTTTTTATAACTTTTACTTTCAATTGTACATGTGTAATTACATCTGCCATATATTCTGAGTGTTCACAACTGCATATTTCACGCACAATTTTTACTTCGTGTTGGCAATAAATAATTCAACCACAACAAAGTTTTAAAGCCGCCTTTTGTTTTTTAATGTTATTGTTTATAATTTTTCTACCAACAACCAAAAGCAACCGAGCTTTGTCACATGAAAATATAATATGTTGTAGTTAAAAATTTGTCATCTTACTTTTCATCTGACTTTTACAGAAGGAATACTTTTATACATGAACTTGGTTGTATAAAAAAACGCCTAAAAATAAAAACGAAATAGTTTTCAAAAGTTTTCTTACATTTTGGCAGTTATTGCACTATGAAGGAGCTCCCAATTTTCAATATAAATTTATTTCCTTTTTTTGAATTATTTAATTTTATGAAAATACTTGAAATGAAATATAGCAAAAATAATAATTTCTTGGTGTTATTTCTTCATTAGAGAAAATATTTGGGACTAATTTTATTTCTTTCGATTTATTAATGTTTCATGTATAAAAAATATTTGCATGCCTAAACTCGGCTTCCAAAGCATTTTTGTATTGCTGGCCTTAGGCCGGGCTCAGCGATATTTCCTCATAATCATCCTCGCTTTTTGTAATATTTCTGTATTGCCATCCTTTCGCTGGGGGGAAGGACTTTCTCGGACATATCGGAGGAAAATAAACTCTTGCGCTTGACCAAAGGCCAGAAATGCAGAAATGCTTTGGAGAGCGAAGCTGATATTGTACATATTTTTCTATGAGAAATTATTAAATTGAAGAAAGTGTTAAAAAAAGTATTACTGCATTGGTCAGGACTCAAGAATTTTCTTCTATAATTTCTAAAGCTTTTCCACAATTTTTATTTATATCATATTCTTTTGGGTTTTATTTCTTTGGGACAATCTGTTTCAGATTTGGAAATAATTTCATTAATTGTTTGTTATTTTATTTTTACTCTTTGGCATTATATCATACATCAATTAACTAATATACCCATTAGCATCATTTATATTTAGAGAGATGTTGTATTTTGTGAGCGGGATATCAAAGCGATCACTCACTATGGCAGATCATTTCACTGAAACTGCGAAATTCGCCAGTATCAAATTTTCAAATTTATTGTAGCGTTTATTTTATCGATATCAAAAAAATTGTTTGCCAGACCTGCTTTAAATGGAAAACGATTGCTGTATTAAATTAAATTCGTTGTGCATGTTTTATATCAGTTAAAACAGCACATTTGGAATTTCCATAATTATGGTCTGCATACACAATACGAATAATAAATAAATATGAATTCCTTAATAAATTTATTTATGCACAGCTTTTCTTTTTCCATTTAATTGTATTTTTATGCGTTGTTCCCCATTTTATTCCGCTAATTAAAATCATTATGGTTTTGCCGCCATAAACACTACGTATATACGCATTTGAAATATATAGAAAACACGGAATTAAGAAAAAAAAAATATTCAAAAACCAGAATTAAATGCAAACAGGTGAATTAAATATTGGTCTTAATTCTTCCCATAAACAAAATAGTATGGATTATTACAAAACCTAATAATAACACAAAATGCCATATTTCTTATTTTATTGATGTTAATTATATAGTAGTAATAAATGAAAACTTATACTTTTGAGCAGGGTTATTTGAATTTGCATTTTAATTTCATCTTAAATATAATTTAGAAACGAGACTTAGTTGTCGAACCAAAATAGGTCAAGCTTGACAGAACAAAATTTTTGAAGATTTTTGTATTATTTTTTGCTTCCTTATTGTTTGTGGTAATCATACATTTTTAATGTTGGCTTTCAAAACAATGTGGCTTAAACATTTGCTACACCCTAAAATTCCTTAGAATCATAACGAGGACATATTGAATTTCTGTCAGGCCTTGCAAATATATATGTATATGCGAATTTTGCATTCATTTCGAGCAATTATAAAGTGATTATAAATGCTCGAAATGTGGCCATTAATTTGTAAATTGCAAAACTGACCACATAATTCATATGGTGCAGAAGTGGCAACTAGAAGCACAGCAATAGTAACAACGACAGTATCAACTGGCAGGGGCAGTAGCTATAGATTGGAAATTGTTGCTGTTGTTGTCATAATGGGAAACAACAACTTTTAAGGTGATATTCTTGTTTATTAAACTCGGCGGCAGCATAACAACAAAATAATTAAGCAGAAGTATAGCTAATGTGGCTAAATGGTATCCAAATTTTCCTGAAATGCTTACGATATCCCAGTGGAAAATGCTTAAAGCCTCTAAGATTTCCATCCGATTTATTTAAAATTTGACTGAGATATAATTTTGGCACAGAGAAGAATTCAAAGTGCATTTGAGCACGTTCGTTTAGTATCCTTCCCCCAGCATTTACACAGTATTTAATGATCCGATTTCATGTTATTATAATTATGTTTTTTTTTTTGCCATAAAGAAATCATGTTTAGAACAACTACTCGTATAAAGAACCAAAAGAACTCACGGCACGAAAATGTGGAAGTTTTTGTTATTTTGCGTTACATTTTAATAATTAAACAATTATGATACGAGCACTTGAAGGAGAAAAAAATCACATTCCCGATAAACTTTTATAAACGTTTCATTGCGTGAATCCACATAATCAACGACATTGTGCTTAATATAAATTTTTAATAAAAAAAAAATAAAAAATAAAAAAACGCTGACCTGGTTTTTTATTTCTGTGCTATTCTACTTCATACACACTTGTAAGAAATTTATCAGAAACGATTAGAGATCATCCGACATTAAGGATTTTAAAGACTCTCGACACATTTCGGAAAGTGTTAATTAAATAATATACTTTATCAGATATAATATCACGATTTTGTTATTGAAAATCGATTCAGCTTGAGAAAACCAAAACTATGAACATAAAGATGTTCTATCAAAATTTAATCGAACTCTAGCAATTTTACATCAAACGTTCGATTCTGACTTCTTAAAGAAGATTAATAAAATTTAATAAAATAAATATCGGTAAACATTCGACTATATATTGGCTTTAAGCTAGCCTATATCGCTCCTTTCCATTTCCAACTATTGAATGTTAAAATCAATAGTCTTCGGTAGGGTGCATTTGCATGTGCATCTCTAAACGCTAAAAGTCTTTACACATTTTTCATTAAGTTTTCAGTCCTTTTTGGTATATATAGTTTCACATAATCGTTTTTTATCACATTCTCCATTTTAAATCTAAATGATTATCAATGGATTTTTCCTGACTCGTTGTTTCAAATGTTTGCCTTTTTGAATTGTATGTATGTATGTCTTATAATAATTTTTAATGTTTCATATTCAGCAATGAAAAAAATGTAAAGAATATTTGTACTTCATAAAAAAAAACTTCTAATTATTCTAATATATGCACCTTTTGAGGAACGCTATTTATGAAAGGATCTTCATTATTTTAGGTCGGAAATATGATGGACAAAATTTCTTAATGAACAAAATTTGCTCTCTAATTTTTATTAATAATGTATTATTTATAGTTTCTTATTGTAGACGAATTATATACCACGTTTATACGCACGTCTTATTTACAAATAGAACTATTTGCAAATAACTAATTCACTGTTTATACGGGAAATTGCATACAGAACTTATGTTATTATTAGTGATGCCATGTGACGAAAATATGATTGTTTGGTAAGTAACACACAAAAAACGTTCATGAAGTGGCAACGTCTTACTTTTTATTTGCAAATAGTGTCGTTATTCACGACTTGTTTAAGTGAGTTAATAAGTTACAATAAAAAAGTTATACGGCAACATTATTCTTTTTTATTTGCAAATAAGACGTGCGTATAAACGTAGTAATAGTGAAGTTATATATAAAACATCTCTCCTACACAATTTTATCCTTCAAAGTCCAATTTTGCTACAAATGTAAATATTACGAAGTTTCTGGCGTTCAAACTTAAATTTTCAGCTTTCGTTTATTTGAAGACTTGTGAAAGAATTGTATGACAAATATTTTTATAGAAACATTTAACCCGCCATATCGCACTTTCAAAAAATTTCTGGTCCTTTTCCAGAAAAGTAGAGAAAACATCATGCATCAAATAAGGTTAAAGTATAGAGATAAACAGTTCAAATATTCCACAAAAATGATCCTCATAGTGTTTTCCATACAATTGCTGAGCACAGTTAATGCCCAAAATGTAAGGACTAACTACAACTGGCGCTACAATTGTAAATAAATAAGAAATTACTTCTTTTGGAAGCTTTTTAGTTCTGACCTACGCATTTCTGGTGCTCAAGTGTAACTTTCAGCTTTGGCATATTCTATGACTTAAAATAACAATTCATGTTAAAAAAACATGGATATGACAACAAATCTTCTGTATGGATTTGCGGTTTTGTGGTTCAGCTCTTACATGGAGTGACTTTTTTCTCAGAAGGGGATAAGTTGCGCATTGGACCAAATATTTTTAATGTAACGCAATAAAAGAAGATTGTATGGATGTTTGGTTTTGGGGGACTGCCTGTTATATAAAGGAATCTCCTCTAGCGTATTCTTTCGATCGATCTTTTCTAGTCATTATTTGAAACATTTTTTTACCACGTTTCTTTTAATCATTCTTTCAAACGTAAAAGAAAATTTTTAATATACATAAATAAATTTTTCACAAAAATCCGAATATCGTAACAGAAAAAACTAAAACTAAAATAACCTGTGATCCTAAGGATAATTGAAGCATTAAACATTTTGAGTATCACAATTTTTTTTTGAACTAGAACGTCAGATTACAAAGAAAATTTCTAGAAAAGTTTCACTAAAATTGCTGTAATGTGATTGTGCACAGCAATTGTTAAATGAATTAAATAGTGTCGTATTACAAAATGAAAAGAAATCGTTTTCACTGTCTTGTTGTTTCCGTAATTGTATAATTTTTCTTCTTATAAAATATTATGTAGTTGTTATTTTTTTTTTTTTTATTTATTTATTAAACAAAACCAGAATCCAATCATCCTTGTTTTAACACGTGTTAATATTTAACACCTTTTGGTTTTAATTATAGCTGCCTCTCAAGTTCTTCATGCAACCGTGTACCTACAACAACTTGCATACGCATCTCCAAGATGTGCAACATCCATTAAGAAATGCAACAGACTAGTCTAGTACGTAACAAAAAAATTTTTAAATATTGATTTAAAAAAAAATTATATACCTTGCGCGACAGAGAGGCTAAACACATATTTTTGAAATTTAAATATTTTTACATACGAGTACATTCACATGCATTTTGCTTTTCTTTTTTCCCTTTTTCTTATTTCCTGTGTAATTATCATATAGAATTAGAATAGAAGATGGTTTCTTTTTTCACTTCATTCAAGAGTTTCAGACTTTTGTTGGCTTTTAAAGTGTGATTTGAAATATTTTTAAGGGGTTGTTCGTTTACATTTTTTATATAAATTTTTATTCATTCCTGTTTTTTTTTTTCTTTTTTGTTTTGTTATTAATAAAAAAATTATTACGCGTTTTTCCCCTCAATGGCTGCTTTGCACCCTTAGCAACTGAAAGTGTCCGAGTACACAGGGTGTTATTGTGTTAGTTTGAAAATAGAATGTAGCATGACAACCGTATTAGGAGGCGGTAACGCCTTCCTTCTTTTTAAGTTTTTTTTTTCAACTTCATTCATACTTTTTTATAATTCATTTTTGTGAATTTGTTCTGTTTTGTTTTATTTCATGGCTGCAATGGCGTTTAAATATTTGTAACGTTTCTTCTCAATTTTACACGCACCTTTTTGATTAGATTTCGTTTTTGTTTTTGTATGTTTGGATACAAATACTCGTACAGTATTTTAATATTGTTAAAAAGGTGTTTGATGTTATTGGCTAAATAAAGGTTACGGTTACTTGTTCTATTAGATGTATTTATTTCGACTGCATTTATAAATTTCCCTAATGATGAATTAAATAATATGAAAAGTTTTGGGGGTTTCACCATAATAAATTGATGATCATTCATGCAGCTGAAATAAGGTCAAAACTTATATTATTTATAAGCAAAAGGACTCCCACGTTGATAAATGGTAGAGAAGATTCTATTGATTTTGTGGTAGATCTTAAATTTAATAAAAAATTAATCGTTTTTTATTGATGATCTTGGAATTTTTATTTTGGATTTAGTATTCAAATACTAAGATATACCAATACGTATTCAAACTAAATTAAAGTCTCACGTATTTATTAGTTTAAATTTGAAAGTATGTTTTCAAATAGCTTTATCGCGTTCTGGAGCGAACAAATAGTATCATTTATGATATTAATGTATTTGATGATGTTTCTTTCTGCCCTTTCAAGGACTTATGTGTTGTTAAGTGAAAATTTAGTAAGTTAAAGCGAAAGAGACTAAAAATTTGTAAATGACAAGGATAAAAATAATAATTTTATATTTTTCGAGAAAAACAAGCGATGCATTATTTGAATTCATGGTGGTGGCAATTAATGGAAAGTTTATGAACTTTTGAAATTTTTCTTAATCAATTGAACCTAATTTTTATTTCTGAGTTGAAATCTCAACACTTTCCATTAGAGTATAATGTTAATTGATTTCAAGTTATTTCAAAAATAAAAGTGAGAGGAAAAGAAAATTTGAATTTGGGCCGTGCTGCCACACGCTTTATCTCCAGCAGAATATACCTCTCGGCCAGATTTTTTCTAACTTCATTACTATTTAAGTCAAGGATAATATGGGGATTTTCTACTCCTCATCAGTCTCATTTTTAGTCTTGAACAAAGTTTGTATACTCTACATATTTTCTTATTTAGATTTTTCATACATATATTTTTCCATGAGACACACTCATCGAATAAGATTTTCTGTTTGTAGTACAGAGCTGGAGACATATATGTATTTTGAATTTGCCTCATTAAGTTGAAGTGAACATTGCTCGAATATGAATTCAAAAGAAATATTGGTTTGTTAGTGGTAAAATTAATTTTACCAAAAATTTCAACCGAATTCAAATAAAGTTTAAAAACCTCAAAATAAATATAATATTATTAAATCTATTGCCTACAAAATATTATAAGTGTTAAAGCCTGTGTCTCCGGATGTTTATTATTTAATCAAGAAAAGACGTTTCTAGGGATATGAGTGAAAAATGATGCTTTATAGACTGGATAAATAAATAAATAGAGGAATAAATATCAGTATATTTATATAAATATATTTAAAAGTCACGTGTGTATGGCTGAATGTATTTGAATGAAATTTTGCACACGGATAGCTCACGGTCTTTGACGTAGCTCCAAAAAAAAGGTCTAACGGCGTCAAATTGTGTGGTCTTGGTGGCCAATTGACATCGCAAAAATGAGAAGTTAAGCGTTCTGGATACAATAAAGCCGAAATCAGTCGTGTAGTGTGGCTGGTGGTATCGTCTTGTTGAAACCAAATATTGTCCAGCTCATAATATGTAATTGCAGGCCAAAAAAGTCGGTTATTATGCGGCCATAGCTGCCTGAATTGACGGTAACGGCCCAATGGAACTTTCTGACCATAATACCCACCAAACAGTTACTTTTACCGGATGCAACATATGCAACAATTTAGCTTGTGAGAATTGGGCTTCATCATTAAAGAAAATTTTGTCTGTAAAAATCATTAAATGAGTGTTGCTCTAGCACCCAATCAGCATATGTACAGCGTTGTGAATGGGCAGATGGCTTTAATTGTTGCGTGAATTGGACTTTAAATGGATAGAGGTGTAAGTCCGAAGACCTAATATAGATCCAGTTACATATTACGGCATGTAATCGACAAATCTGGATTATCCGCAATACTTTCACTGACAGAAACGATGTTTTCGGCAGTGCGTACATTGCGATAATGCACAGGCTTGACCACATCTGTAACGCTTTCAACCTCTTAAAATATCTTTATGATCTTGTTAATTCCTTGCACAGTAGGTCGATTATGACGACCATAATCACCCCGCAATGCTCGGAAAGTGACCACCACTTTTGTAGTAAATTTTAATTATTTATACTCGTTTTGTGGTTAATAAACGATTCTTATTTGCAAATAGCAAACCTTTAACTAAATAAATTATATTTTAGATGACAGATATTTAATAGTTGACAGCCTTGCTAGACGGGTGGTCTTAAAACCATTAAACGGATAACCCGATATAAATAGACACATTTTATCATATTAAAGGACTTGGTTTGCCCACTTATAGACTAATGCCATAATTCTGATACATGAGCTTCAATCATAAAATGACTGGATGGAACTGAACGGAAATTGTGTCACAGATAGTTTATCGCCTGGATTAACATATTGGGCACATTTTATCGTGGTAGAGGTCTTGGTATTACCACTTATGGACTAACACCTTAATAATTATATTTATTATATTCTCAATCACGAAATGAAATTTAAATAAAAGTTGGCACCCAGATAGGTTTTAGTACATTTTGGGACTTCACCACAATTCTAAATAATTTTACGACTGCTTTGTAAGGGATGATTTTTTAAGAAAAAACATTTTTTTATTTGTGCACCCTAGTAAAAAATTGAATCATTGGCAGATTCATGTGTGTCTGAAATCGTCGACACTGTGGTCTAAGATAAATATGATTCACGCAGTATGCGGGCTTAATAGAGAAACAGACATAAATGGTCTAGTCATGTTTATTACAGATTTTTGTCACCTCAGTAGCGAATGCGAACGTTTTTCCAAACATAGAAAATAATTTTAGCAGAAAATGCGAAAGCAGATAATATTAATGAATAATATTGGATGGGTAAGCCGGCGAATCAAAAACATTCATACGAGTAATCATATCAATAATGTAATGATCTCTGATTAATTTCGTAGAACTTTAAAATACTTTGCAAACACCAAACATTTCTTCCCATAAGCTCAAGTTAAGGTTTGGTATCCCAGCCCTATTGATACGTAAAAGTTACTTGTCAAAGAACTGGGAGGAGGTATCATACAAACGACAATTCTCAGCCAAGAGGCTATAGAAGAAAGCGTATTCATTCTTCGAATCCTAATTATGCTTAAGTAAAACGGACACTTACAAGGAGCATTGATAAGTTCCACAACCAAAGGTTGAAAGTAGGATCTCCTTGCTTATCATATTCCCAACTTTATGTCGGCTGCTCAAGATTATCAGACATTGTCTATATGGGCATATTGACTTAAAATATGTATTTACTTGTATGCATGCAATAATGAAGGCCTATTGTAATGGTAAATCAATCCCGAAGAAGGCATTCAAGAAGGTGTTGATATACTATTTTAAGAAATTTTATTAAAAAATCAATTCTCACGCTTCATAATAGTTGTTTATAAAAATTTTTAATAAAAAAACACTATTATAAAATATTAAGGAATTTACATCTGCTATTTGCATACCACTGCTGAATCAAAATAAAAGATGCTTTTTCAATTTTGTAGACTATGTTTTTTTATACTATTGGCAATTCGTACAAAAAATTAAAATAAAAATTTTTTGTCTCTAAAGTCCAACGCTTTTATATGTTTTTCTGTTGCAAAATAATAAACTGCGACGGCAATCAAAACTATGGTTATTTTTAATTAAAGAAAAGTATTTAAAAACTATTATCTGTTATCTATCTACTTTTTGTATTCAACTAATCATATATTTAGTATATTTTGATTTGACTAATAATTTCCAAAGAATTAGACAAATCATCTACGACTTCTATCACAAATACGCAAAACATTTCAATTTATAGTACAACTAAATTACTTGTTAAACAATTGCCTTCAGGACAAAAAAGTGCGTAGAAGAATCTGTTTGAGCTCCTAACGAACCAAAAAAATCAAGTTTATATCGGACTTCTAAGCCAAAATAGTAATAAAAAGTAAAAAGATCAAGAAAATATATTCACTGGGACCGCATTCATTAAATCCATTTATTGCAACTGCAAATTATTAAATTAAAAATATAAAAAAGCAACAACTAAAATTACAACAACAAACATAATTGCAGGTATGAGTTTTGCAAAAAAAAAATAAATAAATAACAGCAACTACTGCAAAATATCAGCAGCAACTTACAATTGCAATGTTGGTGAACAACGCGAATGACTGCAGAACGGATGCTAAAAGTAGCCACCATTAAATACAAATACTTGTACTACAGCAACAAATGCAAACGAACGAAAATGGTTGGCAGAAAAAAAAATGAACCTACAAAGAGAGTTTGTTGGTTGGCCAAGAAAATGGTCAAAATTCGAAAGAAGAAAAAAAAAAGCTGAAAATACAAGTTAATGTGGAATGCAGTGCGGTAGCCAAATACAGAACGTTATACGCTTATTGTGGTTTGTTTTAGACCAGCTGCACAGTGGGACATTTTAAAGAATTTTTCTCTTCAAAAATTAAATAACATAATGAACAAAATGAAATTATTTAAAACCACATATTGAAAAATGCCAGTAGCGGCATTTTTCATTTTAAAGTATCCACTAGTGCACTTAGGAAGTCGAGTTGACAAAATCTTAGTAAATTTTTTTTTTGTAGTTCTAGAAACCAATGGAATACCTATTTTTTAAGTATATAATCTTATGTCTATGATATGTATGGTTTTATAATTGAGACTATTACATTCATAAAGAAAAAAAGGAAAAAAAGAAAATTTTGACTGTTGGTATAATTGTATTCTTTGCAGTCGTTAGATGATTTCCAATCATAATCAACTTATCATGTTATTGAAATTAGTTGTGTATGAAAAATTCACTTTTCTCAACATATTGGAGATAGATCCCAAAAAAGATAAAATAAATGGTGAAACCATTATCAATTATTCAAATTCTAATTGTTCATAATTCTAACTGTTAGAAGATATTTTAAGGAGTCCATTTATCCTCCTTGAATTATTTCAATAAAAAATTTTTTTGTGTGGTGGCGGAAAGCACTGAAGAAGAATACTAAAATTCAAATTTCATAAATTAAAGTTCTCAGGAAAATCAGTGTGTCCTTGCCATTTTTCTGCCTGTCTACGAAACGCCAAAATTGTAAAAAAAATTCTCACAAAACCAAAATTTTATAAAATACTAAATTTTAAAGGAAAAATAACACTGGTCAGCAAAAAAAAATTTAAGTGAAGCATTAGTCGTCTTAGTTAATTTGAATACATGTGGTGATAAGATTCGATGCCTCTAAATAGTTTATTTAATGGACTCTGGTTCTCGATTGAATATTAAGTGGTATTAGTTTATTTAAAATAATCTTGCATAACGAAATTTTAATTATCGTATGACTTCCCCTTTTATAGACCGATTTTGAAAAAAATACTATTTATTTGAAAATGTAGCTCACAGTTTTTATCAATATTTCTTAGGAGTAACACATAAAAGAGAAATGAATTATATCGGGTTTTAAATTAAGGAAAGGCTTCTCCGGTTATGAAATCTGTTCGTTTTTGCCAGATCTATTATTTTTTTATTTTTTGTGTATATCTTAATAAATTATCTTATTTATCTATTCGAATAAAATTTAACTCCCTTTTTTTAAATATAACTTTAATAAATTTAATAGCTGGTTTTCAAGTTATGCCAAATTACCAGCTGCAACCTTCTAAATTTTTTAACAGAGTAATTCATAAATTATAAAGTAATTGAAAATTTATTCAGAGTTTCGATCAAAATTTATGAGTTATATAAGTTATATACGAGGTCTGTTCAATATAAAACGTGAAATATAAAATTTCTCGGGCTACGTGCATTCGGTTAGAGACTTTATTAAGTTGGCACACTTTTCTCGATCATATGTTCTTAGTTGAGCTTGTTTGTATTTAGATTAGTTTGTTTGTGAGAGGCATAACAGTTAGACGTGTTTTGCTTGTTCGGCGATTTTCTGCTGTGGAGAAAAAGGGATCATAGAATTTGCATCAAATTTTACTTAAAAAGTAGAAATAAGTGCTAAAAAACACTTGAAATGTTGAGAGTGGCATATATCGATTGTACTCTGAGTCAAAAACAATGTTTACAAGTGGTGCAAGCTTTTCAAAGAAGGTCGAGAAGATGTGAATGACGTATTTATTTATTTATCAATTTCTATTTTGTCACATTCAAAGTACTTCCCCTTAGATATAATACACTTATGCCAGGGTTTTTTGCAATCCTCGAAGCAGTTCTGACATTCGATTCGCGATTTGAATTTTATCTCCTCAATCGTCGTAAAACGCCGTCCTTTCATGGGTCTCTTCAATTTTGGGAACAAGAAAAAGTTGTTAGGAGCCAAATGTGGTGAACACGGTGGCTGAAGCATAATTATGATATTCTTTTCGGTCAAAAAACTACGAACAATCAATGACGAGTGAACAGGTGCATTATCGTAATGCAAAAACTATGAATTGTTTTTCCACAATTCTGGGCGTTTTTTTTTTCGTATTGCTTCTCGCAAGTTGCGCACAACTTCAAGATAATAATCCTTGTTAACCGTACGATCATGTGACAAGAGCTCATGTTACATTTTGCAACGGTAATCGAAGAAAACAATTTTTTTTTTGGTCTTGGGTCTCTCTTCCATTAATGCGATTGGACTTTCGTCACCAGTTATAACCTTTTTAAGCAAATCTGGATCGTTGTTAATGTCATTCAAAATTTCCTGAGCGATTCCCATGAGACGGCTTTTTGTTCAAAATTTAGCAATTTTGGAACGAGCTTCGCTGCCACACGCTTCATGCCCTAAATTTGCGAAAAAATTATATGGCATGAGCCAGCCGATATGGCGTCATCCTCTGCAACTTCGTTAATACGAGAACATATTAAATTAATAAATAAAATTACTAGATTCTTTTTGACAAACTGCATCACTGTAAATCGGTAGCTGCAGTGCACAACCTGAAAAATGTAATTTTTTCCACTTGACTTTTTTGTTTCTTTTAATGTTTTTGGTATTTTTCCTGTTAATTAACTTTATTATCATCATTGCTTTTTTATTCGTTTGTTGCATAAATTATTTTACAAAAACGCAAAAAATATCAATTTAAAATGAATGGACGCCATTTTGTTTCGTGTTTTAAAAGCCAGTAGACGTGCAAATTCTTTTGCTACTTTTTTCCCCGTATTGAATCGCTGTCCATTTATGTACGATTATAAGGCCTTCTCTTTCTCAAAAGTTATTTGAAGAAGCTTTTATTTTAATGTTCTTTTCGTTCTTCAAATTGTTTGCAATTCAAATTTTTTTTCCAATTTAAGTTTCTTTATTTCAATTTTTATTGCATGTGTTTTACCTGCAATTCTATTAATTTGCAAATTTCTTACATTTTGCTCCATGCACACTATTTATTTATTATTCCTTCTTATTATTATCGAAATGTTCCAATTATAGTGTAGAAATTTAAAGAAATTATTTGTAAAAGAAACTTAAACGGAAATATATTTTGTTTCTATTATTTTCTCTTAATGTGATTTTGAAATGATTCATTTCTGCTTGTTTAGATTCTGTTTGTATCAGATTTTGCCACTTGCATTTAAAGTTTGTATTCATAGTCATGGAATACGTCATTCATAAATAAGAAAATATCCATTTAATTTATTTATACCCAGACGAAAGGAACGCATATAAGACTAGTCACGGGACTTGATTCCATGAAAGGTATCTTTCACTTTGATATGGAGGAGGCCTAGGAGATGATCAATTGTCGCTGCTTGGGTAGTTTGCTGTAGGCCTCAAATCTAACTTTAAGATCCTGCATCACTATAATCATGCATCACTATAATTTCAGCATCTGAATTATTCTTCGATTTTGCTTCTAAGATCCATGGGGTGATAATGTTTAATATTATTTTTACCAAATTTACCGCAGGATATATAAATTGGTTGCTTGATTCTAATATTTTTTCTTTAATATTTTTATATGTATGATTTCATTGTCGTACCGAATGTAGGACCGGTTATGGATGGCAACCGAACCTCAGTTGCGGTTCTATCCGATAAGCAGAAAATTTTTCGTTCTTATATTATCATTTAAACACCTGCATTATCATTTTTATGGTCTGCAATATCATTTTATACAATTGGCAACTGAACTGAAGTACAAACGATAAATTGGAATTCAAAGTTTATTTATTATAGAAATAAAAAAATTTCCAAGGTTTTCATTATTCTGGAGTATTATGGCTGTTAACTTTGAAAATAAAAATTATACTAATAAGTTGATATATTTATGGTATGGTAAATTAAATATTTATCTTGGGGAAAAATCATAATAGATCAATGATATCATATGAATATGTGTGATAATTATTTTCCACGGATAAAGACACATAATTACAATTATTTTTTTCATGAACTGGAGGACTAAAAAAAGTATATTATTATAAACACCAATTGCTGATGGACAATATTTTCAAAATTTTTCCGTGCCGGTAGGAAATTTTACAATGTCAAAAAATTCGTGTTGAAAAGAGAAAACAGTCCTTAGCGGTGAATGGATTCAAAATTCTCTGATGGTGTGCCTCTCTGCCAGGCTACTAGATAGTTATTTGGTTAATTTGAAAGCATTTTTACATCTACAACTTCTCATCCAACTATTTGTTTTATGTTGCAAATATTATCGAGGTGATTGTCTCTTTTTTTTTTTTTTTTTTTTTTGTTAAGGTAAGGTAGTCCTCTAATCAGAGTCCAAAAACTTGAATCACTTTGGATCTCAATTACTGCTAAATTTGCAGATGCCTTTTAGAAGACCTTGTCAATGCTATTTCCTCTTTTTCATTATTATCTATAATGAATTTCTTTAATTTAACGATTTTAAAAATATAAATTCCCACAATTTTGTGAGCTGTAGAACATTATGTCAAAAAAGAGATTTGTATTTTAGCAATAGTAATTAAGTTTATGAATAAATGAAATAATTTTTAAATACTACAATACATGGTTGCTTTCAAGTTGAGTTCATACTTTTCCTCAGTATTGCAAAAATTTCATTGAGCTAAGAAAAATCGTCCACCTTGTGCCCTTGCGGAGGGCTAAGCCGCTTCCAGAACATATTTAGCGGCAAGCAGAATTATTTCTTCTCATAGAATTTCTAAGTTATGACAAAATTTTTTCTCCGTTAAATGACTCTAACCTCCTCTAGAAAAATTGGCTAGTACTCGTTTTAAAGAATATTTGTGTATTTATTTATTTATTTATATAAGTCAATGGATACAATAATAATCCTTACTGACTAGCAACTTAAAGTAAACGTACAACTAAAATAAGTTATTCAATTGCGATTTAAAAATACTATTCGGCAGCAAAATATCTAAGTATTCACAGTAGCTGTTAAATAATCTCAGTGATGAAAAAAGTTATAAAAGATCTCTGAGGAACGGATATTTTTATAGTAACAAGTAATTCAGTACAGCCCATAGTACTATTGACAATTCCGTGAAGGAATAACAGAGCAGAGATTTTTCTACGGACTTCTAAGGATTTCATTGAAATCCATATACATCTATGCTTATAAGAAGTTAAAGCAGTTTAAAAATACAAAGAAGAAAACACAAATTTTATGAACTTAATTTGAACTTTTTTCAGTCGCTACATGTGTATCCTAGCATTAGGGCTCCAAATAAAGGATGAATATTCCAATAAAGATCGTACAAACGATGAGAAAATAATTTTTTTAGTATAAAAATCAAAATTCAAAGCTTAAGAAAGCTTAGAAGAGAATAAGCCCTCGGAATTATATAACTTAGGTGATTCACAAAAAATAGTTTATTATCAAAAACAACACCAAGATCAAGGATCTCATTAACAATTTGTATACTATGATTGTTCATCAGATAAGAAGTATTCAAAGTATGGCGGCATCTATAAAAAGCCATATGCTTACATTTTTTAAAATTAAATGGAAGGCCATTTAATTCAGACCAGACTACAACTCTACTAACACCTTCCTGCAAATCCTGAAAATCACGAATACAAAAAATAGGCTTGAAAAATCTTTAAGTCATCAGCATACAGAAGACATTTAGAGTGGTGGAAACAGTGAAAAATATCATTATTAAAAATGTTAAAAAGTAACGGACCTAAAACACTACATTGAGGAATACTGGAAGTAGGAATAAAAGGATTAGAGCATAGACTACGGTCAAAGGATTTAGCAAAATCAGTGTAAATAGTATCAATTTGAGCACCACTTTCAAAGTGAGATATACAAAATTTTGAAGAAACTGCTAAATTAGTAGTAGTAGATCTGCCTGGAATAAAACCATGCTGGGGAGGAGTAAAATATCTTTTTAAATTAAAAAATATTTTGTCATACACGATATGCTCAAAAACTTTAGCAATATTTGTTAATTTTGCAATTGGTCTGTAGTTTGTAAATAAGTTCCTATTCCCATTTTGAACTGATATATGTTTAACTTTTTAAAATTATTAGTTCATTGTTTATGCAAAATGCTCTGAAAGGCAAGTGTTGGTTATCAGTAACCAAATATTTTATGTCAGTTAATAATTTGGGTAAATGCGGACCTACAAAGAATTTCGTAAATTCAGGTTATTTTCTAGAAACTTAAATGAAAAAAAAATCTTTTTTTCTTTTATTTTAAAAACTGCATCTAGTAATTAATAGGGGCAGTAAAAAATAAAAATTTTCTGCAAATAATTTTTTGTATAAGTGCTAGACTATTCAACAAAAGGTATTCTACGGGCCTAAATCCATGGAAAGGGTGAGTTTTAAATGAATAAGTTTCTCTTGTTGTTGATTAAAAAATTGATAAAAAGAAAATACTATTTCCGTAGTGCATTCTTCCTCCAATAATAAATTAGTACACTTGGAAGAAACCTAGAGGAATCTAGGAAATTCTACTGAAGATGACACATAGACGAAATCGGTATGTTTACAAAACAAATTTGACATGGGATAACAGAAAACAATTCAAAATTATAAAGAAATTCATAAGTTGCTTAAAAGAATTTTTAATGATTGTTGGTACAATTTTTGCCAAGAGAATGTACAACTTTGAAAATGTTTGTTAGTATTAATATTTTTTACTAACAGCGAGGATATATTAACTGAATACGAGGATATATTGAGTAGAATATGAATTAAATTTGGCTTTAAAGGTTTAATTCTTCATTTAAGAAATAAGAAATAAGACTGCAACAATAAGACAAAAATTTTTTTACTCAAATTGTATAAATTTTCCTAAATTTTACTTCATTATTTCTAATAGTGTATTAGATATTTATCTTCTCTTAAGAAGCGTCTTGACAAAATTTTTATAAGAACTTCTTACAAAAGGATAAAGAACCATGTGCCGAATATGGGCTATGATGTTTCATCAAAAGAATGTTTTGTTCACCAGGCAATCGATCCATTGGTGAGGAAATACATCACAATCATCATTGGTGTGTAAAAAACATCAGAGACAATTGACCCTGCTAGAGCCAACCAGATACCAGATATTAATGACCATGACCAATTTACAAATAAGAAAAGGAAGGCTTTGAAATATGGGGGGACAAGACATGGAAGTTGAGCTGGTTCGGGTTGATGACGAAATCATTTTACTTTTTAATTTTTATTTACTATCTTTCTTAAAAAAATGTATCAAAGACTTGCAAAACAAATTTCCATGGAACCTAAAAGTATCATTGCATACCAATACCCATCGATATGCTTTATAGATCGATAGATGTATAGCCTGATTCAAAACATAGAATTTGTTCAGAAAGGTATTTGTTTGGAGTGAGAGAGATTTTTGTAGTCTAGAATATAAATTTTATTGTTGTCTACTTCAAACTGAACTAAAACTTCTTTCGCAACTTTATAAATAGAATTGAGAAAAATCTAACAATATTTTTCGATTATCGCAAAATTAAAATTTCAAGCTCTTGAAAGTATCGTTTGGCATTTGCAATGATGATCATGTTGCTAATACCGCAGCGTTAATTTCCCATTTGGTCTTTAACTGAAAAACATTCTTATCAGCGTAAAATATGCAGATGGGGTAAAAATTAATATCAACTTTGTGAAGTATCAACTTAAAGAGTAACAACAGAAGTCGTTCAACAACATCATTGCCTATAACTACGGGTACTACTCACAGACACAATTGTGTTTTGATACTTTTTTGTGCACTCTTCCACACTTTATACGAAATGGCTGAACGTTGCAACCAGTTTAATTTCTTCTTAATTTATGACGGTTGCAATAATAGTGGCATTGCATGATTGTAAAGATATAAAAATAATGAATGAAAAAAGAATATAGCAACTAAATAATGCGCCATTATTTGGAGAGTGCAAAATTAGAGAAAATTAAATTGGTTTTAATATAAAAACAGGAACACAATTTTTTGAAAAGAATAAAAGCAAGAAATACTCGTATGAGCGTGTCTGCAAACAGCAAACACATGAATGTTGCAGCAACATTTGCCAAGAAAAAGCATTTAGACTTGAAATAAGAGTCACAATGAAACGCATTACCTCAACAACACACTTGGCGGCCATTGTGGTGCTTGTTGATTGCACTTTGTATCCATTTATGGTTTCTTAATTTTACACTTTTTTGTTGTTTTGGAGCACAGTTTGCTTTGCTGGCATTGGATGGATGTTGGCGTTGATGACTCTGTTGATTTAGTTTTGTTTTAAGCAATGGCGTGTTAAAAGGTAATCAAGCTTTATAAGGCGTTTTTGCAGACTGTTGCAAGTTTTGACTTCACTGTTGTTCATTCTAAACGTGTGATTCGTTCGTTATTTTGATATTCTTTACATTTCATGTACCAGGGGGGACTTGGTTTATTTTCTTGGTAAGATGATGGTCGCTTGCATATTTTGGTTTATGAGTTTTTTTCATTCGATGTTTTTATTCTTTTTCTTGTTTTTTGTTTATTTTTTGCCGTTTTGTGTTAAATACGCTGGAGGTATGAGTAGCCACCGACTAATATTTGGTATGATTGTTGCCATTTTATAAATGCAAGAATTTGCATTATTTGGAATTTTTGTGTTTCTTCATTTGTATGGTTGAAAGCCAATTTAGTAATAGTCTGAGTTTTTTATGTGCTTTTTTTCTATTGAATCTGCTTATGAAACTTTTTTTATGTTGAATAGTTGAAAAAAATATGGCTTCAAGCGATCTCAGAAACTAAGTCCTTAGGTGGTGGACGATGTTATGTATGTGTGATGATCGTGCAAAATTAATTCATCATAGATCTGTAGAGTTTGGCAAGAGATGTGCTACTGGTACTATTTGGTACGTTTTTGGAAGTTTTATATCAAAAACAAATAAGGTAGTTATAGCCATAGAGCAAGAGATTACTATTATCATTGACACGTTCATACATACAGTAAATTTGTACAAAACTGCGGCAGTGATGAAAAATATCAGCAGTTACAGCCACATCACATAGTGAAAAGTTTGTATTTTTGAATATACTGGCGGTAATACTGGCATTTTTTTTATAAATAAAAATGCGCAAAAGACCAGTTAAGAAAAAAAAGGATAGTGTCTCCAAAATATATAATAGTTAATATTTTTTTTTACAAAACAGCAAACCTTTCTAGTTGATTTGGTATGTGTTTATGTACATGTGCCACAGAGAAATTAAAAAGTTCCTATCGCTAATAATATATTTGGCGAATATTCCCATATTTTTGTGCTAATGTGTAAAGAAAACTTTAGACATAAAAAAATGCTGCAAAGCGTTTTGTGCAGATTTTGCATGCACGAACGCACAACTATAGACATGTGGTTTTTTTACACAAATACTGCATTTACGAACGTAACATATATAATATTTGAATAATATGGTTGAAGTTAAATTATATTACTACAAAAATTAACACTGCGATAAGAATCATATTGTTCAATATATTAGTACCATTTAGCTATAATTATATAAAAAAATCCAAACATGTTATTGTCATGCATGATCATAATATTATAGAAAAAATTATTATGGCGAAACATAATCATAGCATGTATTTTAAGCTACAAATAGTTGTTAGGATGAATAGAGATGTGATTTAAAAAATGATTTTATCCTAGGGACAAATGACTTGTACATGTAACAAATTATCTTCGACGGAACACCTACGTAGACTAAGATTATTACTAACAATTCTATGAAACTATATTAGTGAACATAAATAGGTGACAAAAACGATATTTTTCTTTCAACCGTTTTTGTTCAATTATGTTCAGTTTTCAAATATTAAACATTTCGAAACTCTTTGTGTAACTTCTCCGAAGATTATAAATAGTAATAACAAAAAGTTGTCGAAATGAAGAGTAAAATTTTAGAAAAAAAATGTTTAACTTATAGACAATTTTAATAAATTTCATTTCATCTATTGTTATTAATGTTCTTTGAAATGAAGTGTCTGTAACTCTGAGCCGATAATATCTGATTTAAAGTTTATTCTATTTTCGAAGGCTGTATTAATGATTTGCAGCATTTCTAATATATACCTTCTCTTGTGATTAATACTAAAACATTCTCAAAATCAAGAATGCGCTTTAATTTAGAACAATGAGATGCTAGTGATGTCTTTTGTGACGATATTATATCGATAAATAAAAAGTAAAAAAAAAATTAAATTAAAAATCTGATTTGATCTTTGTTCTGCTATCCTATATACACTTTATTACATGTTTCATTATTCTTACCTTTAAAAGAAATTTTATTAACTACATATGTTGTATATGTCTAACTTTTATAACTTTTAAATAATTTATATAAATGATTACAAGTTTTATGTGCCATATGGTATGTATTTCTCATATATATTTGATTTTTCTAATCTTTAATATCATTAAATTTATTGTCATTCAATATATTATTGTTCAATATATTATTATTATTCAATATATTCATAATTATGCTCTCATTATTGTTGTGGAAATACCTATCAGTTATATTAAATAATCTTTTTATGAGATTATATGCAGTGTTAATATAAATTCCTTTTATATGCTTTAAATAGTAATTGATTAACCTTCCTGTGTTAATTTTTTTTTTTAATTTTTACTTTAAATATTTTTGTAATTGTGACAATTTCTTGTTATTATTATTAATAGTCCTTAAAGCCACGAAATATTGGATATAAAAAAACATTTTATATAAAAACTGATTCTAGTGTTTAAAAATCAAATTAGTTGGATTACAAACTTAAACCTTATTTTGATACAGTTGAGGCCCTTTAGTTGCTGTTCTATCATGTTGCACTTGAAAAAAAAATTTATAATATAGTGGCTATATACGAACGGGAAGCAGTTTATCGTGAAAATAATGAAAACCAACTATAATCTGTTTTGATACAACAAAGTTCTTTTTTTTTTTTTTGTTGTGGAGATCATAATGTAGTAACCGAAAGCATGCCACTACTATGTGACACGTTAATACGTAAAGCAAAAAGAAGCGCAAAGTGTTTCATGATCCATTGTTGCATTTAAATACAAATACGATTTGATATGAGGACGACTGCATTAAATGGCACCCATCCTTGCATTGTTATAAGAGGCTGTTTTCTACATGAAATTTAAAGGTATGGGAGATCAAATAACATCATTGCTTTTCCCTTTATCGCCAATATTGCGCTAAAATTGCTCGTATTTGGCATATTTAAGGACATAAGTTGAAAAAATATATATTTTTAATAGCCATTTTTTGCCCTTTATTTAAAAAAAATAGATTTGTGCATTTTGTTAAGTAATGATTATCCTCAATACGCATCTAATTTATTTGCTTTGTTCTTCAATTCCCTTTAATACACTTACAATAGAAATACAAGACACATTTCAAACAATATTTCTCAATCCCTTTTTTGCTGCAATTGTCTTCTAATAAATTCTTCAATCTAAAATCAATTGTCTGATTTAAATTCTTAACACCCACACATTTTCAAAATATTTCACCGAAATTTTAAAATTATTAGCAGAAAAAAACCTTTAAGTGAGACCAATAAATTGCTCACACTTCTCCAAACTGCCCACATAATATTTAACAATAAAGAAGGATAAAGAATGATCTTATAATTCAAAGTATTGGAAAGGCGTTACTAATAAGTGCATAAACTGGAATATGTGGAAGAAAAGAGTGTGTACAGATCTGTCCAGGAATATGAAGTGAATCGTAACAAAAACTTGATTTTTTTTTATCAAGCACGTTCCATATACTCATACAAATCAACATGAGCTAAAATGGAAAGAAATTATTTTGCACTTTGTCAAATATTCACTCATGGTGACGTTTGTGCGTTCCATACAAATTCTTGGCATGAATTCTTAAAATTCTTTTTACTTTCATGGATTTATTGTTGTAGAACGCAGCAACACTTTTGCTAATATTGTTGTATTATTGTTATACATAGTGGTGTTATTGTTGTTGTTCATATTTTAGTAGGCTGGACTTAGAGGCTGGTTAGTAGGAAGCAGAAGGTATGCTCGAGCTAACAGTATACGCCCAGTAGCATGACACACAAAAAATTACCACGATGTACTGCAGATGATTGTATGTAGAAAATGTACAAGTACATACATACTCGTATGAGACGATTGTATACAAATATTGAAATTTGTAAACATACAGTGATAAAAGTTTAAAAGATATTTTGCATGCATTTGTACATCATATTTATGGTGTTAAAAAATATACAATGTAACAAGAAATAGTTTGTACAACTTTATAGTGTATATTTTTTATTTTAATATATAATATTTGCACAACATTATAATATACTCATTGTAAAATTTATTTTTATAATAAAAATCTTTACTTTTACAAGAAAAGTTATAGTAATTACACACAATAGTTCATAGAGCTTTTATTTGTTGTGGGTTCAGTTGTGTATGCAACAAATTATGAGTAGACTTCAACCATCATGGTTGAAAGGTGTTCAACTTCGTACGCCTATATGAAAACTTTAAAATTTTATATTGGAATTTCAAGAATTCAAATGCAACAAAGAACTTATGTCCGACTTGCATCCTTCCATTTTTCTTATGCAATCATTCTCACCCAATATTCTAATTTATTATAGGAAACTGTTTACTTACTTTAAATATTTTATTGCCCTGCCATATAATAATTATAAATATAAGTATATATTTATTAACTTCATTGACCTTATGGCATGTAATTTATATCTATTTTTATTCAGGTTCTAGGCCATATAAACTTTTTGATTTTAAAAGAAAAAGACGGCTTTGCTCAAATTCCTGATGAAGAAAATCGATGGTGATCGAAATATTGAATAAAAAATAAAATTTAATAAAACAAAGTAGGTTTACTTAAATTAATATATGACCTAGAGCTTTAATAAAAATAGACATAAATTATAAATATAAGTATTTTAATGTTTATTTTTGTCTATCAAATTTGTTATTCGAGATATTCTCCAAAATAACTATTTTAATATTCTATTGTTTGTTGTTGGCTTAGCTAAGTATATGCCTCCATTTCATTGGCGCTAACCAAATCATCAGTGCCCTTTTAGCCAAATCATGATTGAAAAGCATTCAAGCTCGTATATTTATGCCACAGACTACAAATACTATATGAGAATTCAAACAGAACTCAATCATATTTTTCTGTTTGTAATCAACAAAAACACATAAGGAGGTCGTTGTAAGAAAAATTTCGCTATAACCGGAGTTCGCTATAGCCGTAATAACTTCTTTGAAAAAAGTATTTATTATAGCACCAGGTCTTTCTAATCCTATACTCTTACAAGTTTTTATTGAATTTATAGAACATATTCCACACTAAAACATTTATAAAACTTTTAAACTCTCATATATTTCCTATGCATATATGTATTTAGTGGTATGATTGCTATATCTATTTTAACTCCTTCATAAAAATGCATTGTTGTTGTTGCAAACATACTATATTCGCATTTACATATATGATTCATATGTGACCCGTGGTAGCTAAATTTGTATTCCATTTGACTAAAAAATTACCACAATCTGTAATATATTTAGGAAGCAGGCAAACAAAAATAATTCGTCCGTTTTTAACCAAAGTAAAGCCAAAGTATGAAAACCAACTGAATACGAGTATTGCATATTGTATAATATATATCTGATCTGACTCGTTTTATATCCAATCGGAGGATCTTAGGTAAATTCCCATAGCCTGAGGCAAATTCAGTTATTTTATTAACAGTATTTTGACTTGGTCTTAAGATGGCTATAGGAAAAAGTACATTAATTTTATTTGATCATTATGATATTGAACTATATTATGGTCGTATATAACAATATTATAACTGAGTAAACTGTACGTTTACGTGGAAAAGTACCAAAGTTAAGATTAAAAACAAGATGATTTTAAACGTTGTTTTCAATTTACTATAACATGATTGAACTGCAAGCATAGGTTTTTTATCATGGTTGTTTTAACAAAGTTTTTTACCTTGTATGTTAGAGTTCCCAGAATTTGTTTCAAATTAAATATTGTTACGGGGCTATATTTGCTATTAAAAAACTATGGCTGATCAAGAAATTGAGATATAAATTGCAAGGTCGAATACTTCTTCAAGTATAGAATATAAATTATTTGTAGCAAATTTTAATCTTTGTCAGCTTAAAAATATTTTGTATAGACTCTAAAAAAATGAAAAAATTTGTACCATATAGAAATGTTCAAGCAGGTCCATGGGCGTAGCTAGGTATGGGCCTAGAGGGCCGTGGCACCCACCTAATTCTATAACAATTTTCTTTACATGCATACCATATAAAATTATTAAAAAATGCACAGGGTATTGTGGACGGATTGCTTTTTTCTATTCAAGAAAACACAGCCAATTTAGGAATAGAGATGTCTGTTCCAAGGATAGTCTCTCGTCAAACGCATCGTTCAAATCCCCCATTTTCATCACCTGCTGAATACTGGAAGCGATCTATATACATTCCTTATATAGATTCTTTAATTTCATCACTGGACAGAAGATTTAATGAAGAGAATACGCAATTCACTGTTTGCACCCGTCAAACATGCTTTCTTAGATGCTGGAAGAGCCTAAAGATGCCACAAAAACGTTTGAGCATTTTTATGGATTATTTTGTACAAATATAAGGAAGGCGTTATTAATTCCATTGTTGAGCGGTCATTTAGCACTTTAAGGCGAGTAAAAACATGGTTGCGCTCCACAATGACTGAAGCTCGTTTAAACGGTGAAATAATATATAATATTTTACTTATTATCAAAAAATAAGTATATTGTATACTGCAGGACTATGTATGCTAAGCGTCCACCGAAGGTCGGTAACCGAGAAGAAGGATGAATTTTTGGAAAAAATTCTAGCAAAATTTTCACAAGATCCCCGCAGATAACTCCTCAAATAGATCGAAATTGTAATAATCATAAAAAATCATAATTTTCGTGGCACCATCCTATTTCATATCCTGGCTACGCCCTTGAGCAGGTCTCTTATAATTATGCAAATAGCATAGAGCCATTTCACACCATAACAGAGGTCTTCAAATTTTCATTGGGGGAAATCAAATGAAAAAAGATGTCCTTTTTACACTGTCGCACTTCAAGTAAAGTGTATAATATAAGTGGAATATAAATAATAGTTCAGAAGTAAAATAAGTAAAATTTTTTTCATATTATTTTGTTGGCCTGCTTTTTGCTCAACTTTATTTTCTTGCATTGCTTTTGTAAAAGAAATTAAACCCTGTTTAAATGAAAAATGAAAAACTTATTCAAATGGCATGTCAATTTCTGACCATTTTATTTGGTTTATTTATACAAATTATTTTACACTATAATTTTTTATACTCATTATTATAGAGTGAAAGCAGCTATAGAAGCGACAGATATATTTTCACATATTTTTTATCTTCTACTAATATTCTTGGTTTAGTTAAAGAATTCAACTGCGCTTCTGGATTTTACTAAAACCTCCATGTTTATCACTAATTTGAATATTCAAAAATGAAAAATATAATTATTTAAGAAGAGGCTTGACTACTTAAAACTGTTCCTTTACTCTTGAAAATGCTAGTGAAATTCCGTTTCACTTAAATTTTATTCTGTTTTCCATGTAGAAACCTTAAATCCTGTATCATATTGTTCCTCAAGAGAAATCACGGTTTTGAAAATAAAAATAATTGAGCCTTCAATGGCCAACAAGACTATTCGCCAACTAAAGGATAAGAGAGTTTCAAATATATTTTTTAACTTTTTTCATTTCAAATCATATAAATTAGTTTCTATTATAGAAAAAATCTGCCCTTTAAAGTGACATACATAAGTCTTAGAAAAATTATTGTATTTTTATTTTGTAGTAAATACTACTACTGCCTTCTGTATTTGTCAAGAAATAAATTTCTGAAATTCCATACAGTCTGCATGCGTTTCAGCTTAAAACAGGAACAAGCAAATTTATTTTATGATAATTGTTTTTGCTTTATATATATTTATATATTTTGCAAAAAAAAAATGAAATATTTTCGTTTTTTGTTTTAAACACCATTTATAAGCGTATAGAAATCTATTAGACATCATTAAAAGGTAAAACCAAGTCATTTATTGGGCGTATGTAGAGTAACGCCCAATCATGGTAGGGCAATTG
Source organism: Germaria angustata (assembly GCA_963681545.1). NCBI lineage: Eukaryota > Metazoa > Arthropoda > Insecta > Diptera > Tachinidae > Germaria > Germaria angustata. Next base: position 22,591,653 of record OY813001.1, on the reverse strand, counting down.
CAAAGAATTCAGAAAGAATTTAAAATACAATACAATTGTACAGCATGCAGTATGCAACATATCTACAATCGTGCCACAAATTGAAAATTGTGGCAGTGCCAGTAGCAGCCGTTAATAAAAACGCTGTATATCATACGAGTACACATGCCAAACGGGAGAGGATAAGAAATAAATGAAAAGGTTAGCATTATTGTCACATGTCAAACCGGATGCTAGATGTTTCTCCGTTGTCCTGGCACTCGGCTCATATTCATACAACTAATAGAGTAGAGTGTTGTGGTCTCATACATAAGTACATTTACAGATGTGTACGAGTACATATGTACATGTGACGGGAGTTAAAATTTTTGCTAACATTTAGTGGCAATTATTGGAAATTGGATTGTCTCCTTTACATTTTCTTTTTATTCTTATTTTTAAAGAGATTACACAGTTATAAATGTTGTACAAGGATTTATTTATTTTTATGGATTTCAAATGCATATTAACTTTCGTTTGCTATAGTCCTTGAAACTGTTATTTAATCTGATTTTATTTACTTATTTTTCCTACCCTTTTTAATAATTGTATTATAAAACTAAACAAAAACTCAATGAAATTCGTAAAGAACGCAAAGTAAGGAAAAAAAGTCGCCATAATATAATTATAGAGTTTAACCGGAAGTTCTTTCATTTTATATTTTAAATCTGGCACCCATTGCTGCAAATGCGTATATGTTTGCTGTGTGTGTGAGTGTATTTTTTACATAATCAAGTCTTTTTTATTTGAATCAATTTATAAAACTGCGTATTTAGGGTGCGTCTCATTCCATCCAAGCAAATGCATACGACCACTACACATGTAGATATGATTACATACATTTATATATATATATATATATATATATATATATATATATATATATATATATGTATATATATATATATATATATATATATATATATATATATATATATATATACATATATATATATATATATATATATATATATATATATATATATATATATATATATATATATATATATATATATATATACATATACATATATATATATATATATATATATACATATACATATACATATACATATATATTTCTATATATGCCTTCGTAGTTGTCATCTCCTTTATGTAGTTAAACAAATTACATATGTACAATTATGTACTCTGTACTTTGCTGCAATGATCGCCTGTAGTGATTTTGTTACTTGGACTCTCAAATTAACGGAAATAATTTCCCTTTATCCTTTCAAATCATACATTTGCAGATGATGGATGAGTTGTATTAAAGTTTTTTTTTCTTCTTGAATTATTATTATTTGCGAACTATATAATTATCACTATGAATAGTATCGTTTTTCACAGGATGTTTTAGGGTGCAGATGTTGTATTCTCTGATGAAAATTAAGAACTTTGGCTCGCGCCATTTATTACATTTTAGCTGAGGTGCATTGTTGAAGTAAATTTCAAATTGAAAAATTAAAAAATAGGAAAAATCCACTAGCAAAATTGAAAATGTCAACACATTGATGATGAATTACTCATATTAGTAAGAGTCGTTAGTGCATTGATTGCATACGTTTTGTTTTTTTGTGTAGAAACTCTCAGAGTCTTGGACAGAAATGGAACCGCTGCTCTCATCCTGCTATAACTGAGCTCTACAAGAAAATAAATAGTAATGGGTAATTTTTATCTTTCTAATATGGAATAGAATTATGAAAAGAAATGTTGCCATGTTAGCAAGTTGCATAGAATTAAGATGGTACTTTACCTATACCCATGAACTGGGTCCTCATTTTGATCTCAGTACGTTTGACGGCCTAAATTTTTTGTTAGGATGTTGGCCTTATTTTTACGTATATGTTTTTGTACGTTTCTGACTCCTTCTTTTAAGTTATTATTATCCTGAAGTCATAGAACATTTAAGACATAAAAAATTTAAGAGAGATAAAACTTTACATTACTTTTTCGTATGAAGAAAGCAAAAATTGAGAAATGACACTCTTCCAATGGACTTGCAATCAAAATTTAAAATCAATAGCCCATACAAATAAGATGCACCTTAGTGCCCCTAGATAAAAAAGTTTCCATTTTCAGGGTTCTTTCAATCTGCTTACCAAATTTAGGCTTCCTGAATATAGTGAAAGCGCCCCATAAAAATAAAATACAATCTGATACTCCTAGATAAAAAATTCACTTTGAGATTTTGCTGATTACTTACTCACTAAGACCAAATGTAATTTCTTTAGGTAAAAAGAAAGTGTCCAATACAAATTACTGCACTTTAATGCTCCTGTATAGCGGAAATGCTTCATAATATCGATGAGTAAACTAGTGAGTCAATGAAGAGATACTAAAATATGCACTCCTTATACCATTATAACTCGAGAAGCTTTAATGATAAAGGTTACAAGCTTCGCCTATAATGTTACCTTATGTTTCAAGTTTTTCAATATTTCATGATTAACTGATGAGAGGTTATTAGAGGATTAAAAATAGCTTGTTCAGTCAGTAACACCGAAATTCCATTAACTACGAGCTTTTACGAAATTTTTTATTTACTATAATTGAAAATAGGACAGGACCCAACATAACTAATACATAATCTATATCAATTTCCCGTAACTAGTGCCTATTGTTGTAAAAGAAATTCTGCTATTCTTCACGAAATATATACAATTTATTTAAACAGCATAAGTATTCATTTGTAACTGCACAGAAAAACATTTGAAAATATTTGTGAAACCCCAACATTTATAACAAAAATTGTGTTTTCCCAATCAATATTTTGTAATTACGACCATTTTACATCCAATATTTTCTCTGTATAGTATGAGTACGTTGATATCTAAAATTAAACTCTGAAAGCGCCGATACTTATTTTAGAAATTTGTTTTACAGTACAATTTAATTAATCAATTGCTCAATTCATAACATGTTGTAGATGACAACAACGGCAATTGTGAACAATTTGTTGGATTTTTTTTTCTTGTAAAGCTTTTGAAAAAAATTCTGTTCTTATAAGCAAAATATTTTCATTTGTGGCATTTTCTTTTCTGAAAACATTTTATTGATTTGTTTTTATGAACAATTTATTTATAGTCCTAATTAAAAAAAACAAAATTAGTTCCTTGAAATGGCGAGAAATATTACACTTTTTTCGAGAAACTAAAACGTTAGAATAATTTTTTTTCGCATAATAGAAAATTTTAGTGATTTTCTTAACTAATTGCAGCTTTATTTATACCTACTAAGATCTGTATTATTATGTTTTTATTCATTATTCCCAAAATCTTTTCTTTGTTGTATTTTTTTTTTTGGCAAAAATTCTCCATTTGTGCAAGTTTTTGCAATTTTACAAGGGCAACATTCAATAAAACAACAAAGGAGAATAAAATTTTTTCAAATTTTTCTTATTGCAGTTAGTTGTTTATCTTCCTTTGCCAATAAACTTATAATTCATATAAAATATATTAAATGAATTGGATAAAATAAGATAAGGCTGGTTGTATGAAGTTTAAACAGAACTTTTTTCTGGCGGCTGAATCGAAAATTAACGTTCAAATTAGTAAAATTTTATTTCGAGTTTGTTTTTAATTTTGAAATTTAGTAGGCCTTTGACAAAAAAAAACTGTAGAAATGGTACATGGGTACATGGCCCACCCAAGGATAACCATTGCCCCTCTAATTTCTTAACGATTGTTTAATCTTATTTTGCATTCTATAGTTAAAGTAAAAAACTCGATCTTTTCTCTTTTCCCCTAATAAATGCAAAGGATTTTTTATGATTCTGATTTTTTATGATTATTACAATTTCGATCTATTTGAGGAGTAATCTGCGTGGAGCTTCAGTCATTGTGCGCGACCATGTTTTTACTCGCCTTAAAGTACTAAATGACCGCTCAACAGTTGCAGTAGTGCACGGTTGTGGCAATGAAATTAATAACGCCTTCCTTATATTTGTATAAAATAATCCAGCGTCTTTCAAAATACTCGCCAGCTCTAAGTCGGCTAATTCGTCTTTACCCATTTTTTTTGTTGCCAAGAATTATACCAAAGCTCAACTTCTCCTTCAAAATCATCCAACTTATAAAAATGCTCAAACGTTTTTGTGGCACCTTTAAGCTCTTCCAGCTTCAAAGAAAGCATGTTTGACGGGTGCAAACAATGAATTGCAAACGCTGGCCCATTTTCTTCATTAAATCTTCTGTCCAGTGATGAAATTAAAGAATCTATATAAGGAATGTATATAGATCGCTTCCAGTATTCAGCAGGTGATGAAAATGGGGGATTTGAACGGTGCGTTTGACGAGAGACTATCCTTGGAACAGACATCTCTATTCCTAAATTGGCTGTGTTTTCTTGAATAGAAAAAAGCAATACGTCCACAATACCCTGTGCATTTTTTAATAATTTTATATTGTATGCATGTAAAAAAATTATTAAAGAATTAGGTGGGTGCCACGGCCCTCTAGGGCTATACCTAGCTGCGCCCATGCTGCAAAGATTTATTGAAAACAATTTCCTATAAGTGGGTTTTCTTGCGCTCACCGTGTATAAAAATAAATGTAAATTCCTTACATATGAAAGATTTTTCAAATTTAAATCTGCCTTTTAATCATGTTTACCGAAAATCCTTTAGATACTAGTATTTTGAAAACAGTGATGGCGAAGTTGTTAATTTCCATAGAACGCGTGCATAGGATACAAAATTATCCTGCTGCAACATTGTAACACGTGCACCAAAGAAATTCTTCGTAATAAATTAAAAAAGTTTTTCATACTAATCACCAAGGATGTTGATTTGTTTATACTTCAAGAAAGAGAAAACATTTTTCTTCCTTTCAGATTCGCTGGGAAACTTTTTTAAATCATAAATAAAATAAATAATTTGAAGAATGAGATTATTATTTTTTCAACAAAATCAATAATTAGATGCGATGCCTAACACTTAATTGTTTATTTATTTATATTATTTTTTTCGTTCTTTCAAGAAAATTTAAATATTTTGTAGTTTAGAAATGGAAAATAATGAATTTCTATTTGGCTTCTAACAGCCTTTTGCACTAGTGTAGAATTGTAATGAAGCGTATTTGGTCATCTCTGCTATAAAGTACCAGTCGCCCTTGTATACACTCAAAACAAAGCTCTAGTCATGCGTACTTAAATAAAACCAAAACAGTGTCAAAAGTCATTTAAGTATACATTTTTCCAAGCCAAGTATGAAGCGCTTAACTCGAGATTTGCTTTTAATCTAAAACAAAAATCCAAGTTCAAGGGAAGTAGACTTGATCTAAGTCAGAGGTGCCCTTGAATAAAACTTTTGGCTTATAATCCAAGCGATATCATCCGGAATGGCTTTAATTTCTATTTTAGTACTGGAACAGACTTGTTTTATCAGTTTTTAATACTTAAATTTTTATATCATTTCTGTTATTTGTCAATTTGATAACATTTTATTTTAGATTTTTTTGTTTTGTATGGCTCTTGAGCCCAGACCTCCTCGTTCATAAGCAAAAGCTTTTACTACCTCAGCCACAACAAAAGATGTGTAATTGATTTTCGAGTTCGAGAATAGACTTAGAGCTACTCGTACCTGAAAACTTAAGAACGATTTTGGCTATAAAAAAATAAGAAAAAAATTTCATTACAACGAGTTGTTTCTTTCTCTATGCGAATATCAAGTGGATTTCCTACCTGTACTCATACTGTTGCTTAAATTATCGTCTAAGATGTTTTAAATCTTGTACAGATTCCTTGAATTACAAAGACCGCAAAGGCTTCTTCCAAAAAATGTAATGTAATATTCTGATTGGTTAACTTTTCCTGTATCAATAAGTAAAAGTCAGAAAATCCTGCAGAGGTAGTACCGTACAAGTCGAGTGATGGATTTTCTATACCAAATTCAAAAGTGTCTTTCAGAAAAAGGACTTAATATTATAAATAACATCAATGACTTTGTTGCTACCAACTACAGCAAAATTAAATCGAAAGAATTGTTACTAAATTAATGAGTATGAATGTGTGTGTGTGTGTGTGTGGATGACCAAGTGTTTAGTGTTTTGTTTTTATATATATTTTTAATATCGTGTTTATTATTTATAAATAGTTCATATATGCGTATTTCTTTATAATAGATTATGTGTGTATTTGTCTTGTTAACAATTGATGACGTTGGTAAATATAGGTTGCATTTAATGGATACGAGATAAATACATTGTATTTGCAACAGAATTGTGGAAAAAATTGCAATTGTTGTAGACTTATTGTCATTGTTAAGTTTGGTCTGTTATTAAATTCTCTTTTTTTCCAATTTTTTAAGCCACATTCACACAAAAGTTAACGCCCCTTTTAAGGCAATTTGTTTTATTATATTGAAGTCACAACAGTTGGCATTTCATGGTTTGCTGCTGAAAAAGTGCGTCTGTCTTCAGAGTCTATGCTTGATAGATTCAAATAATCATATTTAAACGGTTAACATTATTCATTGTGTACTACTTTTGTAGAACTTTTTTCCAGCATTTGTTTAAAATACCTTTTTACTTTATTCTATTTGTTAAAAATAATACGAGAACAAAAAATATTGTCACGGCATTTAAAAATGTTTGCGGTTTAACGTAAAATTAACCAACCATTCGATAACAAGAAGCATTCTAGATGGCATTTCTCTACGAGTATGTTGGTATTTAAATTGAAAATGTCACACAATAGAAATACTTTAAAGAAAAAATTCAGTCGGTTATTGTGTATAAATGGTCTAACTGTTGTAGCTGTTATTCTAAACCTATTATTTTTAAGTCAATTTCTTTCTACAGCCTGTTGCTGCTGCACTTTTTTCTATTTTTTTTTAAGTTTTAAGGCTGATAATATAACATTTAGTTGAAATGTGCTTATTTTGTATAAATTGTAATTAAAATTTCGTTGTTTCTTTTGTTGTAGAAAAATTCTTTTTTAAATGCCGCCATCTAATTTTCTACGTAAAGTGCCATACACCAACTGCTTTTTTTGTTGCAACATGCGTTTTTTTTGTGAAAAACGACAATTGCTGATATTTCCCATTTAAGTTTTGTTTAATTTACTAAAGATACGTATTTTATAATAAACAAAATTCTATTTTCCATTCTGCAAATGCCGGTAAACCATCATTATAAGACGTGTGCAGAATATTCCTTTGAAAAAGAAAAATTGCATTTTATTAATAAAATTTCTAGTATCACAATTTTTTTCTAATACTAAAGCAGTTTTTAATTTGAATATGCTATAGTTCTTATACATTTTGTTCATAAGCCTTAAATTTTACTAAGTTTTCAGATTAATATATCCACAATATTTGCTTCACAAAAAGATTGAACTAGTTCCAAATTTAAGTTTTTAATTCTTACTCTCAGAAAAAAAACAATAAAACTAAAGGCCATATTTTGTAAATCACTACTTTTTTAATTTATTTTTGTTTCTCATAAATTTTTTTGATAGTCAAAACAACGCCTTAAATTCTATGTTTTTTCGGTGGAAAATTTGTATTAGAAACAATAATAAAATTTTTTAAATGACGTATTTATTCTTCATATAAATTTCAGTTGGTGACGTGACCTGCGAAATTAAGCCCGAAATCTATATAAGAATTTTGAAATCAAATACGAAAAGTCTTCATCTCTTCAAGTTCTTATTGAATATTTGATGTCGATATTGTAAACGTTGTGTGTGAGGTATTTAAGGATCTTCTTTATAAATATTTCCTGAACTTGAAGTCCTCGAGATCTTAAAAATCAAGTAAAATAACGTTTTAGGTAGAATTTCTACTTTTAAAATGAATCCAAAACGCTAAAACAAGTAAACTTAATTTTAGTTCCTGATCCTATTCCATTTAAATATATTACTTTTTTAAGTTTGCAACATCTGCCAAAATGGTAGTTTTCTCTATGAGCTCGGGTTAAATCTAGATATAAAAGCCAATTCTGTTTCAAGCAACTTAAGCTTAAGATCGTTAAAGTCCGACGAAAACTTCGAAATTTTTAATACATAAAGTAAAAAACACCGAATGAATTTCTGTGCATTTGTGCTTAAATTCATTTTATAGTAAAAAAGTTTTTCAATCAAAAGCAATATTGTGTAAAAAAAAAATCTAAAATTTTCACTAAATGTCCCAGTCTTAGGCCATGCAATGAGAGACAAGCTGGCAAGCGGCAAAAAATTGCAGATACGCAATGAGCGGCATATTGGAGCCTTTTCTATGTGACAGAGCGAAGCCGCTCAGAAATAGAACTTGCTCTAATTCTGAGCTGATTTCTTAAATGGTTTGTCACCATTTTCGGAAAACTTTTACAGTTTTGAGACAATGAAATTTCGAGGTGAAATTTAAATTTTAAGACGACAAGAGTTTAAGTTGAAAGAAAATTAATAAAAACAATTTTTCCTCAAGGTTAGAACAAGCTTTTGCTTGGAACGAAATTGCGTTTATTTGTTTTAGCAACAGCAAATCAAGGAATTTTACAGGTATATGCAAGTATTGCCAAAATTCTGTCTAAAAATTTCATTAGGCTTGTATACAAGTTACTAAATTCTCCATAATTTGGACTCATACGATAAGCAGCCAATATTAATTTTCATAAACGTACAAGTTCACTGTAAATATGACTATTATTTTTACGTAATAACATTAAGCAAACAGTCCTTGACAATGGTATTTTAAGAACAAGACGCTCCGAAATACCGCAAAAAAAAGCCACACGCCGCTTTAGCTCGCCACTCATCGCGTGGCTTCGACCTTACAATGCCCATATTCTTGGGCTTAGTTTAATGAATTTATTTAATGCCTTATTTTCTTCGGCAAAAAATTATCTTTGCTGTGTAAGCTTAAAAGCTCTTCTTAGAAACCCTTTTAGTTTGAGACCCATATCATGGGGCTGCTAAAACAATGTTAAGAACACATGTACCGAAACAAGGGAAATATGTAAATAAGCCGAGAATGCAGATTTTTCTTTTGTAATGGCAAAAGGATAAATCGATTTTTAGTCCTAGTAAACTGCTAGAGGTTGTGTCTAGATATTTTTATTAAGCTTTTTAAATATTTCCAAAAAGCGTTCTTAGTATTAAACCTTTCCATATAGCAGATAATTACTAGTTATATTGTATGGGAGATAACACTTACCCCGCACCTGCTCCGTTAGTCTTTTCATCTGTCGTTGCGTCTTGCTCTCAAAATGATCCCTACCGTATTTGAAGATATATTAGACACATATGAAGCTTTCAAGATATAATAAAATAAAAGTTACCTTCTCTTCTCCTACTAGATTTTTGTCATCCGAACTATATTTATGTATATACATGTACATTTTAATTTCGATGCGACCACTAGAAGTGGGATAAAGTTTACTTTGCAGATCTCTTTACATTGCTATTTTGTTAGAAGTTATTCCCTTATAACTCAAGCTAATAAAAGTGCTACATTAACTGCGTTCAAGGATTGAAAAATTTTAAATTAATCTTCCTTTTATCGCTTAAATCATAAGGAAAAAAACTCTCTTCAAGGCCATTTCTGTTTAAAAAAAATATATTTAGCATATTTTTCGTACTGCTTTGGCTTATTTTAAGTATAGATGACTTGATTTCTTCATCTTAGATATGCGGAAGGTATCTTCCACTTGTATCTGCCACTTGTTTGTTTCCTAGGAAATAAAGAACGATGCGAACTCCAATGCTTCTTATGAAAGAGATTTAACAATTTAACAACTTCGATAGTCATTTACATAATTTCAAACACCGGTTATAATAATTAAAGTTTCTGCATTATTTGTGGATATTTTGATTCTTCCACCACTCAAATTGTCCGTAGCTTTATATAAGAGTAATAGTTAAATTTTTACGTGACATTTACTTAAAAAAACAAGAGTTCAGATATATTTGAGATATAAAAAAGGCAGTGAATATTTCACATAAATTCTTTAAAATTATAATTCCCGTTTTTAAATTCATACAATCTGCAGTAATTATGTTTTATATTTCATAAATATTTATGGAAGGTCAATACAAATTGGCCTATTTTAAGCACTTTGTTTATTGAAAAACAGTTTTATTATAATTTACCTATTGAATTATTAATAATCATTATGATAGGCCGCATTATGAAAACAAGGCTTAATGTTTGTTGAAACCACTCCCAGATTTTCATTTTATTAACAGCGGCTAAATGCTTCAGTTTGTTGGTGAACTTTTTTTTAATATGCTTTCATTTACAATAAATAAAAAATGTGAAAAAAATCAAAATATTAAGTATATAACCTATCATTTGATCAGTTTATACTGTACATCCCTGTGTGTCTATATACATACATACATACATAAATATTACCTTTGTAGTTATTATAAAACAAACACACATACATATACATACATATAAAAACTCTTTTTTAATGCATAACGAGGATTTTGTTAATTTGGTCGGAATAGAGCAGGGCGGCACACACTCGTTGTAGTTGAATAAATGAATGACTAACTGACTGAATGAATGTAGCATCTGAAGTTGCCTTATGAAATTATTGGTTTTGTAAATTTTAAAATTATAAGTTTAGTTACAACAACCTGTAACTAAATAGTTGGTTGCATATTGCTGCTATTATTTTTATTATTTTGTATTTTTATTTCGCTAAAGCTTTAGCAAATTGAAAAGTGCACCTTACATTAATGTCATTACAATACAACGAAATAAATTATGAAAGTTCCGTTCTAGTTTTTTCTTAAAAAAAAAACAGAAAAGGCTTAAAACAATATGTTTAAAATTTAGGAAAATTAAAAATCAATAGACTGTTAATTGTATAATTTTTTATAATTCTATTAACTTATTACGAGGGCAAGTCGGTGAGTAGAAAAACCAAAAATTTATAAGGACACATAAGGGAAGCTGTAAGACAGTTAGGAGAACAATAAACGATGGGGCATATTATATGGATTGCATTATATTTTTCATGCAAAATCTAAATCACAGAAGCATATGATTATGACTGCTTCATAAACAAATTGGGGCAATTCAGTGGCACGAGTCTCAGTTGTGTTGCTATTCGGCAAGCACAAGTTTATAGTTGCCAGGAGTTATTTGCTTTATCATTTGGTAGTCTGCTTTATCATTTCTATGAGTTCCATTATCACTTTTAGAACAGAAATAATATTTTAGGCAACAAACAGCCGAACTGAAGTTTAGTTGCAAGCCATAATCGAGCCATAATTCCTTGGATTGATTTCGGAGGTAATTGATTTCATCGGCCTTCTGAATGAAGGCCGATTAATGAATGTACTGCATCATACAAGTATTTATGGTAAGACTTAACTAAATATTACTTTCTTTGTTACTTCTCATTATCAGTCCTTTTTTATGCCACCAAATGTTCCTTCGACCTATTAAAATAAAATAAAAGTAATAGTGTGAATGTTTTACAAAATAAACTCTTTCACAAAAAACCTCTTTTAATTATAATTAAGAAGCATTGATGTGTCACTAATTCGTCATTCCATTGATGTTTAATCAGTCCTACAATTAATGCATAAGCATAACAAATACCTGTCAAAGTGCCAACATTTAAATTTGGCACATACACACATCGCGTTACAGATTCATGCGATTTATTTGAAAAAAATATTTTCAAAACAACTCAAACTTCTTTAGTAATTAAACAAAAATAAATACAAATAATTCCAATGGGCTTACAAACTAAAAAATAAACAATGAATGAGAAAATTAACGTTTAAACACATCAGGCGCGATTAATAATTACTCGTACAAAGCCAGTGTGGCCAAATAACATTGGCTGGGTACAAGAAAAAATTTAAATCAATAATTCAATTCATTCATTGAAATCTGTAATAAACTCAGGATGAAAAGGAAACCAATAAACAACAAAAAAAAACAAATCATGATTTACACGTGGTCTATTTAAGTTCAAACCACATGCCGGGCTATTCAGCTTGCCATTCTCCGTTAACCGCCGCATTTACAGAATTTTTTCAAAATTCAATCCAAAACTGCATTGTCAGTGTGTGCTACTGTTACCCTTCAAATAAAGAAAGTTAAAGCGAACACTGATTCATGAATTCATGGAACCGCTTGTCTTCTATGAGTTCAAATATAATTTTTTTTTTTTTGCTTTTTTCAGCCCTAAACATTTGCCTCAAATGGTTCATCATTATGAGAAGAAAAACAATTTATTACTCTTATTAATGATAGCGGGAAAAATTGGAATTCTTTCAAATTCTGTTGACTTAAGCACAGACCACAATGGCTAACGATTCTCACATCAAAACGAAAAGCAATAAAATAAAAATCATTTTACAACAATTGTCATTCTTTAGACAAATTGCATTCATTCTATTGTTTATCCTTGTGATCCTTTAGTTTAAATGTGCGTATTTTATCTCAAACTCTGAGTATCATGAAATTGACATGTATTACGGAAATTTATGTCCGTTTATGAAAATGTATAGACAATAAAGTGGAAATTTGTTCCTCTCAATTGTCACCCTGTCATGCTGATTTTTGCCTTGTTCTCTTTATTTTTCTATTCGTTCTTACTTCAAAGTCATAAAATCATTTTCAAGAGATGAACAAATATTTGCTTTTGATTAACAGAATCTTGGCCTAATCAATGTGCAACTTGTCATTTGTCAAATGCTAAATTTAGTAGAGGAAAAAGTTTTTGTAACGAATTTGTTCGCGTATTACATTTGCATTAAAATAATTAATTGGGCGCAAGCAAAAAAAAATTCAAATCGATTTAAATTAAAGAGCTTGTCATGTTGATTAAGCAATTGTTTAGATTCCCAGATCAAATATTTAAATTTCTGTAAATTTGGCAAGAACCGATTAGCACATCATCCTGAAATGGAGTAGCATATTTATATATTGGTAAATAATTGTTTTTGTTGCATTAATATGTGTATTACCTGTGCAAAGAGCCTTTAACAAAACATCATTCTATGTGGGTGTTAGATAAAGAAATAATACTTTTAATCGGTGCTGCAATCTGCTGTAGGAGAACACACTGGAGTGGAGCCTCTCTGTGATTCCTTTGAAATCTAATTATAAGTCTTGCGCTTTTATCTCTTATATATCGCTAATGCAATGTAGCTGATATGCTGACTATAATGTCAACTGCAATCAGTGGACTAATTTTCACATTTTTACTCGAGGTTCTGCATGGAGGAGTATGTATTTTTCGAAATAACTTCGAGAGCACTTATCTGCCTTTCACCTTGACAAACTGTAATTCACACTTTTTACGAGGATATATAAAAAATTTGAATTCGAACTCCCAATAACACTGCAATAAATACACTCAAAATAAAAGTCATTTGTACTGTCATCAAGCGCTGTCAAAAGCACGAAAAGTTTGTCTTCATCTAATCAAGTACGGAACGCTTGGCTCAATAATGGATTTGGGATTAAATTTAAGTCAAAACTGAAATCTCATTTCAAGAGAAATACACTTGATTTAAGGCTGAGGTGAAGATATTTGGCTTATAATCTAAATCTAGCCAATGCTAAGCCGTTGGTATTGAATCCAGGCCTCCCCATTTATCGCATGTTCATAAAGAAAAACTACAACTACATTTAAAATATCGACAGCACAAAGTCAAAATATGTACATAAATTAATTGAGACTTTTCGTATTTGATTTGAGAACTCCAGGAAAGATTTGCATGTATTCTTGCTTAAATTTGTAAGAACCACTTTTACTAAAAGTAAGAAAAAAATGGTAAAATGGTACAACATAACAATTTGAATTTTGAGAATGCGAAATATATTTTAGCATCCTCTGCGTAAAGTGTTGTCCTCAGCTTCTTTAATATATATATAATTAAGCCCAATCCTGTCTCTAACTGAGTAATCGTGCTCTAGATGGAGGGAAAGTTATAAGCTTTTATTGCCTTGACTCTATATTGCTCACTAGGGTAGACTCAAGAAAATTAATTAATTATATTATATATATATATATATATATATATATATATATATATATATATATATATATATATATATATATATATATGTGTGTGTGTGTGTGTGTGTTCCCATCGATCCTATAAGAAGCATAGGGCGTCAATGAATTGGTTGAACACATTTATGTCTTGTGCCAAAGCTCTCACATCGCCCCATGTTTTACCTATTCCAGCCACTTCTACATCGATTTGCCTTTTCCACGTATGAGCTGGACGTCCTCTTTTTCGGCTTCCCTGCGGATTCGAGTCTATGGCATTTCTTGCGATGTCGTTCGTGGATCTTCTTAAAGTGTGTCCAATTCAGCGCCATTTACGTCTTTTTCATTTCTGACAGAATATTCTCAATATCCTGTGAAGACAAATACCTGGATCTTCTGTATATCTCGCATCTGACAGCATTCCATGTCTCGCAACCGCAGACATTTGTGTTAAAGATTTTTAACTTTGTGCGCTGAGAGAGTGAAGACGAATTCCAAATGGGTCTTAAACGACCGAAAGTTTGCCGCGCTTTCTGTACACGGTATTCCTTATATTAGAGTATAGCAAAAAGTCAAGAGCATCTATTCCAATAGTAAAAGCGAAAACAACCGTTCATGCTATCGCATGAGTGGTGTTCTCTCCAGAGGATGACAGTGAATTGACCATCAGTAATGTACGGTTTAAGGCCATTTGACTTTTTATGGTAATTTCTGAAGACGCAGCATCACGCTAATAAGCAACAATCGGCTGATACTATCAAAGCTGTCACAAATTAGTTTATAGTTTTTGTTAAGCCTGCGTCAAATGCAAAAGCCATTGAAGTTGCCTTTGACATTTGAACGATGATGCAAAACTTCACAAATGGGACTTTCAAATAATATTAGTTGTTGTTAAGCTCTATCATCAAACCGCTCTTATTGGGATACCCTTTAAATATGTAACTAAACATATAAGATGCCTTATTAATTTACCATATTCTAATGAACTAATGAAGTGCAGTTGCCCTTTATTTCGAGAAACACGAAATTTACTACCGACTTTTTTTTGCAAAATAAAACGATTTCAGTCTTGATAGATTTTGATAATTTCTTTTCCTTGCAAAATTAGAAGAAAAAAACAATCTTAAAAAAACATATATCAGTAACCTTTGTCAACATACTTGGTCATATCCTGCTGTTAAACACATTTATAAGTGAAAAACAAATAAACAAATTTAATCAATTGATTTCATTTGCAATGCTCTCTTAAGGTAATTTGTCCCGAATACCAATTGCCACAAGGGACAACAATGAGTGGAACATTAGACAAAAAAAAAACCGTAAAAGTTAAAAGTAAAATTGACATTTACGCAATTTGACATAATCCATTAAGCATTAATCATTTACATTTAAAATTGAACAAAAGAAATAAATAAATAAACGAATGACTCGCAGAGGAAATGAATGCAACAAACGTATCCAGGTAAATGAAATAAAAATCACTGTGAAAAGGCTCCCTGGAGGGATGAATTTCACACAAAACAATTTGCTATCAAGGACTTTAATATTTTTTTAGATATATATAGACGAGAGAGACATTTATGTATGGTTGTATGTACGAGTACGTACATATGTGTATTTGTGTTAGAGTACAATAAAAATTATTAAAATTGACAAATTGTTAATGTTCCTTTTGTGCAATAATTTCTATAAATTATAGCTTTAGTGTGTAATATATCATTTGAAATTAATGCTGGAAAGTTAGACTATAATTTTCATGAATAACTAATTTAACTAATAATATAAATGGAATGTAAATATTAATAATTTTTTCTTCTATAGTTTCTATTTAAAATTATTTTAATAGTTTAGTTGCACAAAAATTATACTTGCAATCAATGCGAGAGAAGGGCTTCTCAGCATACTGGAGTATTATTTTTAATTTTATCTAATAATTTTCATAATGTTTTTTATCTCATTTCTTAGCATAATTAGTTGATCGTAAGATATTTCTAGCTTTATCGAAATCATAGTCTAGTTTCAGCAATAGAGATATTACACCCTTGTTCTTTACCATTTTAAATAAATTAAAAAAAAAATTAAGTATATTATAAATTTAGAAAAAAACAATTTACAAATTTAAACTGAATTGCAAATAAAATATTTTGTATAAAAGCTTTTTTTGATTAATTGTACGTACTGTATTTGTACTAAGTATAAAATTTGTTGCATAAATATAAGGTAGAAGAGTGAGACAGTTGGGATAAAAAATTTTTTTTAAGAAAACATATGAAATTTCATATACCGCCAGTTTTGCTGTGCCGTTTGTTTTAATATCCCTCTTTAAGCGAATAAAAGAAGTTGCATGCAACAAATATCACAAAAAAATCAGTCTAAGACCGACAATTTTCCTAAGAAAAATATTGAGGTCTTCCAAAAGCTTTATTTGCATTCGATATTTCGATACTCTTTGGGTATCATCGTATAATCATATGTAATTGTTTAGAAAGACTTTATGCTTAAATAATATTTTAATTAGAATTATTAAAAAAATAATCGTATAGAGATATGTACAGTTTTGCGTACAATTTATCAAGGATATTTGCCCTCATGATAATGCATCAAAGAAACTTCAAGGTATCTGAATCTTGTATACTTGTATACGTGTATATTGTTCAGAAATTCAGTGAAAATTATTACATTATTTTTAAATATTGAAGGCAGTATAAAACATTAACTATAGTATTAAAAAATCTTACATTAGATTTATAAGCGACTAGCGGACCAGGCGAACTTCGCCTCGCCCCAATTTTAAGCCTTCAGACAAATTTTCTATTTTTTAATTTGAAAAGCCATTAAGGAATAATTTCAAACAAAATTTCATACAAAAACTCGTTTTTCGATTTTTCCAATTTTCCGGAGGGATTTTCCAAAATTTTCTTCCACAAAAACCTTCTCCTCGAAAATACGAACAACTGACAAAAAGTTTTACAGAAATCGGCCAAGCCGTTCTCATTTTATGAATTATTGGATTTTGCCACGCCTCTCCGCCCACAGACCGAAAATAAAAAATTGGACTTCATAGTGTCACCCGCCCTAGTATTCTGAAGGTTTCCTGAAAATTTCATTAAAATCGTCCCAGCCGTTTTGGAGCCATTACGTTACATACATACATACATACACACATCCTATTTTATATATATAGATTTTTAAGCAAAATTGCTTTCATAGTCCATTATGATATAAAAATCTTACAGTAAGATTATAAGCTTAAGATTAAGTTCTTATATTCATAATTGAATTTGTATTCCCAAATATGACTTTTAATACTGAACATAAGAACTCATGTTGCATCTTAGATTAAAGCTGAAAATCGTATGTATTACCAAAAGGTTATTATTTATATCGTATAATGAAAAATATATATTGCACAATATTAATAGAAATGTACAATATGAGTTATAATACATACGAATTACCAAAGAAAATATATACAGTGAAACTTCGATATAACGAATCTAGAGGGGATCGAAAAATACTTCGTTATAGCTATTGATTCGTTATACATATGCATCGTGAAACCTGGGTATAACGAAATTTAAAGAAATACGAAAAAAATTCGTTATAACTACAGTTTTTTTCCAAATGCTATTTTTAAAAGGGACTTCCCCGTTTTGCTTAAAATTTAATTTTGCTCTATTCTGACTTCGTTGCATGGAGGCTATAGTTCAAGACTTGGTTATGTAGAGGCTTTTGATAATGACTTACACACTTGAATGTTATATTAAAATGTTATGTATGTATATATTTCTTAATTATAACTTCGTTGTATAGAAGCTTTTGAAAAAAATACTTCGCTATATAGAGGCTTTATAGCTCAGAATTTTTTTTCGTTATAGCTATAGAGCATTTTTGTATGAAAAACTTTGCAATAAAAGGGTTTTTTCAACGGACTCCGCTAAAAATTCGTTATATTGAGTTTTTCGTTATAACGAAGTTCGTTATATCGAAGTTTCACTGTAAATATAATAAAATTCGTTAGTAATATAGATGCAAACTGACCTTCGTAGACTAGTAGGTAGTGTACTAGACTCGTAGTACGAAGGTCCCAGGTTCGAATCCTGCCGCAGAACTCTGGCAATTTGTGTCTGTTGGAGCGCACAACAAGCCTTGACTGGCTTAAGTGTATGTCGTATGACATGGGCTATCACACCCCTCCAATCAACCTAACCTAACCTAACCTAATATAGATGCAATAAAAAATCTAATAATTTGAATACGATTTCTTAACAAAGGCTTGTTAATCTAAAATTTCCCAATTTTTTTTTATTTTGTATTTTTATGAGTTTACTATTTATAAGGAAAAATCTTTATACTCTTTCATTGATTAAGACTATTTGATGGACCAGCATAAATGAAATGCCGGTATGTGGATTAGCTGCTTACCTCGCGGACGAACATTTAGTAATTTGCAAGTCATTAATTATATTTTTTGATGATAATTTTGCAACAAAAGCAATAATATTAAACAGTAATTAACTAGATTAATTGCTAAATTATAGGACTTTTAATAGATGTAACAACATTTTAGCCATATCAAAGAAAAATGGAATGAGCACAAAGGGAACTAAATTTTTTATAGAATTATTTTTTTATAAATTGATCAATAAAATGTTACACATTTTGCAGAAAAGTAAACGCGATAAGTATCAGATATATATATAGGTAATAAAATTTTTTATTTAGCTAAACATTTTTTATCTTCACCTAAATAAAATTGTGGTAGGAGAATTATTTGGAGCTTTCCAAAAAATAACATTTGGGACTATGATGATATTTCCAAATAAATATGTGCATCTTATATACTTCCCATTTCTAATATTCAATTAATATTTCAAATAAATGGAACAGCAAATTTCTTTACTTATTCCATATGTCGTGTAAAGCCTTTTCCCATGTCCATATCAACTGCTCGATATTTTAGAAACCATTACTTCACATTTCTAGCAGATGGTTCAGCACAAATTTAGTTCTCAGCGATATTTCCTCTTCAGCAAATGAGGACATTTTGCTCAATTCTACAATATATGAACAATTGAATAAATGGCAAAGAAAAATTTTAGATTTTATCATTGAAATTTTATTGCTGGTTGTTCATTTAAAATGATTTTTTTTTTGAGAATTTAAATAGATTTTATTCATAATTTTTTTTTACTTCGTCCGCCATCATATTTTTTCTTAAAAGAAACTTTCCATACTCTACTTCAGTTTTCTCTTTTTTCTTTTGCATTAAATATTTTTAGTTTTTGTGGAATCTTTTTCCTAAGGGCAAAACTAAAAAATATATTTAATTAAATATTCTTTTCTATTCTGTATTATCAATTTTCTATTCTGTATTGGTATAGTTATTGGACGTATGATATATTGAGCTTTAGCCTTGCAAAAGCCGTACTTTTGCAAGAATTTCAAAGGAATACATATTATAGTTTTTTTTAATATGTTACATATTATGACTTTTGATACAATAAATCCAAAAATAGATTCTCTTACTATAGGAAGCATATTTAAGTTCCTTAGAAATATCCCGAATTGCCCTTGCTTTCGATTGATAGGCCGTTGATATTGTCAACGCCTTTCGATAATTTTTTTTACCTTAATGCTGCTGTCAAGTGTGTTTTTCCAAACATTATTTTGAATTAATGTGGCATATGAATTAATTTAAATGTATTCAAATGTTTACACTCGTGTTGGTAAAATTTTTAAATCCTTGATACTTTGCGCAGGTTTTTAATTCCACAAATGAAAATTAAATGATTTAATTTAAGGAGTTCTAAGAAATTTTCTGCAAATAAAAAAATCCCGGAACTAAAAATTTTTATTGCCAATAGAGTAACAACTGTTAAAATTTTCAATTCCCATCCATATTTTTTAACAACTACACAACTAAACAAATGTTCATTCTATGCCAGTCCTTTTGGGTCATTGTGGTCATTTCATCAATTATTTTCTCCGCATGCTGTTCGCATTGTTTCGAAGTGGTATTGTAAATTTCCACTAGTTTTCCTTGGTTAAGTATCATGTCAATGAAACAGCATGTGACAAATTTTTTCATAAATTATTACACACATTTGTTAGATAAAAAAAAACGTCCAATGCATGAGATAAGGCTTAAAGGCACAAAGAACATATCAACATAATAGTTTGTAAAACTGTACAATTATTTTATGAAAAAACTTTTGTTTTTCTTCAAACAAATGCCTTATTAATGCCAATATTAATTGATCGTCCTCACAACAACTAATTGATTTTTTTTTTTTTGAAAATTAGCAAAATCATTTATTTTTAGGTTTTACTTACATGAATGTAAAAATTTAAGATTTCATTTCAGTGTATTATTGCAATTTAAGTAGACAAAAGTTATAACTTAGAAGACTTGAGTCGTGAGCGTTTATATAGTATGGAAATTATTGAAATCATCGTAAGCAAAAAATTTTTAAAAACTATAAAAATTTGAAATTATATCAAGGATTCTTTAGCAAGATGGTTTTACAGTAACAACAATAGTTTCGCGAGAAAGGCTTATGAAGGCTTCCCGTTGCAAATGCCTTAATTTTAACTAACATTTTTATTAGTTATTTGACCCGTATTCTTTCCAAATGTAGCAATTTTTATTTAAGTTGGGGACACTTGCGCATACTCGTATATGTTTTAAGAATATTGAAAATACAATTTATTACTTAAATACTATTACTATTTTTTTAATACGACTATTAAATTGTATTCAATATTTTTCAAAAATCTTATAAACACCAATTGGGCGAGTATGTAATTTTAGGAAATATTCGTCTTCAGAAATAAAATAGTTCTAAGTTAGTGCTGACTTATGCCTTTTTCTGTTTTATTTATTATTTTTTTGACCGATCTCTTATTGAAATAAATCAGAAAAGCGCCGGCGGCTTATAATAATAAAAGCTTAAAAAAAAAACTTTTTTTACAAAAAAAGCAAACTACGACTACCGACTTCAAAAATGAGGCCTTAAATATTTGAAACTGTTAAGGTACTTATATAAACACTTACAAAAATATTGCATTCATTCAACGTTACATGAGGTTATACAATCATATGTACTTTAATTGAGACTTGTCTTACTTTATTTTCTGACCCGCGACTTCCTTCGTGTCTGTTGCCCTTATTATGATTGTCGACGTCGAGGTCACATCAAGTCGACATCAATATATTGGCAATTATGGAATCGTTATCGAGAACTATTAGAAATTATTGATAGGATATTAATCCTACTATGGCTTAATACATTACAATTGATTATTGCCTACAATGAGTTCAGAACCGCTGTCTTTTTCATTGTCGACTTGATGTGACGTCGAAGCGATAATCATAGTAAGAGGGAGTATTTCATATCAACATAAAGTTGGCATATGATTTATTCGTTAGGAATACAAAACAAATTCTTGTACTCACTTTATTGTATTGAAAGCAATTGATTAATTGATTTGTTATTCATTGAAAATTATTAGACAAATCAAAATATGCGTTATGATTCTTCGAGTACAATAAGTAGCTTTTTTAAAATTAAAACTAACCATAGTTTTGATTATAGTCCTAACATTTTATTTGAGAAGAAGCACTGGTCTTCATGAAGAAATAATTTTATATGTTACTAGTAGTACTTATATTAACTGATTTTTATTGTTATTTGTGGTACGAACTGCGAATAGTATAATAATATCAATCTACAAACTCAAAAAAATTTATAAATTTCATTTAGCAGCGGTATGGAAATAGTAGATGTAAATTCTTTAATATTTTGCAATAGTGTTTTTTAGAACATTTTTAAAAAATAATTTCCATTAAGGGTGAGAACTGTTTTTTCAGTAAAATTTATTTAACAGATTTCCACTTCTTTTTGGATGCCTGGATTGATTTGATCATTTAAATATGTTACATTAGTAGCGTTTTCGTCCGTGTTCGGAGAGAAATGAAACTTGTAGTGACATAATAACAGGATAACACCTGATTAATGGTTTTTGCATACACACAAGTAAATACATACTTTAAGTCAATATGCTCATATAGACAACGCCTGATAATCTTGAACAACCGACAATAAGTTAAGATAAGCAAGTAGATCCCGCTTTTAGCTTTTGGCCCTGGAACTAACAAAAGCTCCTTGTAATACCTGCTTTAAGAAAAACCCCAAACTTTTACATGTAAATGGCGAATTCTTAAGGATAATTAGCATTTGGGGGATCAACACGCTCGTGGCTCAAAATTTCTATTTTCTTTTTAAAATTCAGTCGCTTTCAGCTGCGACATTTAAAAAAAGTTTACTTACTAATGATATTATTAATAAAAAATAGTGTAATTTGTTTGTAATAATCATCGATTCTGTGGAATCTAAGGAACATTTATAAGTTCAATAAGTTACCATTCAACTATGAATGAATTGCTTATAATTTAAATGACTTATATAAATTGCAATATTATTTAATTGAAAATTTGTTCTGTTTATTTTACCAGTCTCATTGGCCGAATTTCCTCAATAAAATCGTCCTACTGAATTTTCCCGTTTGCCTTTAAATATAAAAGATTTCTTTTTGTAAGCAAAAAAAAAATAATAATAAATTTGTTACGTATTCAAATTAAAGCTTTTTTCATTAGCGTTGATTAAAAATATTTAAAATTTTTTTCTCAAGCCTGCACATATTCGGATATCATGTATAGCGTTTAGATGCCAACGATTTATAAAATTGTGGCACAAATTTACAAATTATACAATTATCTCTCGTTTTTCGTTTAATTTTATGGAAGTTTCAAAATAAGAATTTTTCCCAGAAGAGTTTATTGAAGTTAGTGCTGTTCATAAACATCCTGAGAGCAGTGACAGTGCCACGGCACATACATATTTTTTGTTGTTGTTGTCAAATGTTCATCATTGAAATTATTACAGTTCACTGCATTTGAACAAATAAAGTTCATCAGTTGTGCGTACATTGAATTTATCATGCGTGCTACTACAGTGTGGAACATAAATAGGGCAGTAAGAAACTAAAATAGAAATCCTTAAGCAACCAAGAATATTATTCTATGGATTTTAACATGAGTTTGGAAGACAAATTTTGCATTTCACACTGTTTTGGACAAGATGTCACAGAATCTTTAGCAATTTTAAAATAACAACGAATGAGAAATAAGTATAAAGCGCACTATTCGTTGCCAATGCTACTTTGAAAAAAAAAAAAATAAAAGTGTGTGAAGAAAATGAATGAGTTATTTGTCATGAACCATGGACTTAAATAAATACCAGGATATTTGTACACTTGGATTCTACTCTCCTTTTGCCTGAAATTGCTACCAAAGACCCCATAAGTGCTAATGGAGTGTTTGCTTAAAGAAATTCCTCGCCTAATTGGGTGTTCTACCTAAATTTTACATTCGTATAATAGTCCGGTAAAATAATCATTTAACTTTTCACTCATATAAAATAGAATTTACTTTATCTTATAATCTTGAACTTAAATCTAAAATTTCGGGCGCCACTAGCTTTTTGGGACTGTCACGTGAAGTATCAGGAGTCTTTAAGAATCATTTCAAAAGAAATTTTTTTAATTCCATTAGTTTTATGATTCCTCAGAGGAATTGTAAAGTAATTGGAAAACTGAAAGTTCATTCACGAATATAAAATATGAAATTTTTGTTGTGGTTAAAGTTTAAAATCGAAACAACTCATTGGACATTGTTTTTCAAAGTTTCGTGCATTATTTTCTTGCAAAGTTAATTAAAGAAAAATAGTTGAAAAGAAATATTAATATTTTTTAATTCTGAAATTAACAACAAATAAACAAACAGAAAAAAAGGTTTTCTCTATATCTACTAGTCAACAAATGAGCTATATCACTTGCGGAAATGTGCGTTGACTTTCATTAAAGTCAGCATTTCGAAGTGATCGTCGGAGAGAGCATGGCGTCGTGGTGTATTTACAATGCCTGCAAATGAAAATAATCTCTCAACCGACGCCGAGGACGTCAACGGAGTGTTGACTCTCTAAATGCTTTCTCTATCAGCGGCAATTCCTACAATTTATTTAAGTTGTTAAAGAAAGAATCGACAATGTACATAATTAATTTCAATTACAAAATATAATTCCTTGTAATGGAATTATATTTGAAATGATTGCTAAGGAATTAAAAAAAGTAATCAATTCCTTTGTTGTGGACGAAAGGAATCGATTACTAATTACAATTACTGAGGAATGTAATTGTAATTGTAATGTAATTGCATTTACTCAGCTCTGGTCAGCATAAAGCCAAAATCGTTTTGGAATACATATCTACATTTGCCCTTAAACTATACAAAAACTGATACAAGATGGCGTACAAGCATCATATTTTACTAAATACTTGATAATTTTTTTTATAATCAATTTTCAATGACTCTCATAACCAGGGAATTAAATTGTCATATTATATAAAAATTAATGCATGCAAATATTACTGTACGGAAAGAAATACACTGTCTTAAATTATAAAATTAAATCGAAATTTTTCCCACAATGTCAACCAATATTATGGTATTATATTTCTGGTTCTTGTTATCAGGTATTGCAAAGACTTTTCGAATTGGCTGAATATCTATTTTTTATTTCCTTTTAACAATTTTTTCACACATCACAGATAAATTTCGCGCAGTTTTGTTCTCTACTTTTAATTTTTCTATGAACGACAGCATTTCTTTTATGGAATTATGGTAATATATATTTCTACAACTGCACACAGAAATCGTGTTGGTTATATGTATATGAAAATCTATATATACATAAATATGTACAAAGTCTCGTACACATTGAAATACATACATTCATATACGTATGTCCTTTCTAACGCATGTTCTAACCCATATAATTTCAAGGGAATATAATTTGCTAACATTCTGCACAGCGAACAATAAGTTGACAACAATTTTGTGATATTAGTTAAAATTTTTCTATATAATCAAATCAATTATGATTTCAAAATCTCAGTAGCTATAGAAATGTTATAAGTATATATGGGAGGAAAGACCGTTGAAAATGAATCAGTTGTGTCTGTGTGTGTGTGTATGAAGGAAGGGCGTTTATTTTGATTTTAAAATGTTGTTCTACTTTGGTGTTTTGTTAGAGAAAACAAACGCATGCAAAGTGTGAAGTATAGTTTTAGGAGGGGGGAGTCAATAAAATATACATGCATGTTTCGCAAAAATATGAAAAGGATAAGGGAGGAAGGATGTGTGGATAGTTCAATGGTTGGTCATGTGAATTTTTTTTTACAAAATAATTTGCCAAAATTACTAGGGAAGTTCTTATGACATCAAAAGTCTTAACCATAGAAAATGGTTTTACTTGTGACAATAGACAAAACTTACGAGTACGTTTCATAGTACATGCTTTAAAAGTATATAATGAGAGGGTGTTTATGCTTACATATATATACTTATATATACTTATGTACACATACGCAGAGGAGTTTGATTATAACATACACTACATATAACGATTTATAGGCTATAACGAACCAATTCTCCGGTCCCAATATATAATACAAATTATTATGGTTATTCCAAACTCCGAACTTCGGTTATAGGTAATTTTCCCCTATAACTACCTCTTTTTTAAGTCCACAATATAAAAATTTTTGCAAGTTTTTACGCTTATGACGAAAAAGAGCAAAGTCTGAAAATCTTTCCATTAATTTTCTAATTTTTTACCATTATTTGATACAGCGATCAAAATAATTAAGAAATAAGTGAGAGTTTTGAACAGATCTACAACATGTTGCATTAGCTTATTGGAAAATAAGACTCGAATATAATTTATATCAATATTCCTTACAAATACGAACTGCATGCAATCATATAAATGTAAATTTATGCAAAAGTCTTTAAAAAATTATTTATATAATAATTATAGTTCGTTTCGCCTCAGTCCTTTAAAATTGTTGGGTTGGTCTGTGTGTAATAGCTTTATAGTATTTTTTTTTAGATTTATATATCCTATATTTCTTTCCATCAAACTTTTATAAAAGTAATTTTAAAATCAAAACTGCTGACGTTTAAGAAATCAATGCATTTCATGGAAAATATTTCTTCTCAAAGCCTGTTGTCGAAGCAGATAGTCTCACAAGAAGGGTATTTATTATTACTACTTTTTTTTCTTTTTGTTATTTCAAACAACTGTTTAAAACTTTAAATTTCCCAGCTAAAGAAAATAAAACTTGTGTAAAGGAATAAACATAATTTAATTATAAAAAAATATGTACTTTTCGAAAAAATATTATTCTTTTCTCTTACAGCGTGTTAGTTTCACTCTTCATCATTCATAATATCCTTAATAATTGATGTCATTTGCATGTCGTTCCTCTTGTTCTTTCAACAACATTTAATTTTTTTTTCATAACCACAGAACTTTTTTTTAGTTGTTTGTTGAAAACTGAAAATAGAAAGAAAAAATAATAGAAAGCAAACTTTTGTTGCTCTGAAGTGTGCGAGTATGTAAAATTTATTGGCGTTGAAATTTTATCAATTATGGAGTTTGAGACCCTGTTAGCCATATTGTGTTTTTTCAGAGGCATTAAAGAACACAACTTTTCAAAAATAGTTTTTTTACGATTTTGAATTTTTTATTTACTTTTCTTAACTAATAATACTTCAAATATTTGTTGAAAAAAATAATGTCTTTGACAAAACCGCAGACAGATTATTTAAAAATATTTAATTAAAAGTTTTTAAGCATGTTTTCATAAAGATCACGATATATATAGTACTATTTATTATTTTTTTCGTAAAATGTTTTTACACTTTTTTCACAATTATTCCTTACGAACAAAAGTATACACAAACTTCCCCCATACAAATGGATCAGCAAAGTATTTATTAGCTCAGCCAGGACTTTTTATTGAGGGGCAAGACTGGCTTAAATTATCGAATACAAATAAAATTATATAAAGGAATTCCTTAAAGTTCGAGGAGTGCAAAAAACATTTTAGAATAAGCACTACATCCCCCTAATTACTAAAGAAAACTTGCTACAAATACGCTTCTGAAAATTCTGTTACAAACCAAATAAAACACTTCTGTTACTATTAGCGATATTTTATTTTGAATCCCTTGAACATGTTGTGGGTCCTCCTTTCAATAAACCACAAAAAAAATTCTTTCTGAAGTCAAAATTTGTATATCTTCTCTGGAGTTTCTCTCTCTCTCTATATATATATATATATATATATATATATATATATATATATATATATATATATATATATATATATATATATATATAAATTATTTATTTATAATTTTAGAAGCAGTGACAAAAACTGTATTCGGTCCACGGTTAGCAGTAGTTCATTTATTGGCATGCTATAAATCTATTTATTACGAAAGTGCCAGTATTTGAAACAATGATGGCATGTTTCAACAGGGTGAAGACGCATTGGGTTTTTCCTATGATTTCTTTATTTTTGTAGATATGAAATTTAAACTTTTTAAATTGTGTGCAAGACCACTGAAAATAGTTCACTATCAGAAAAGTTCGCAATGAACATGGAGATCAAACTAACCAGGTGAACATTTTCTGAGTGATGAGCTCGATCTTATAGTCTTATTTACTTTTCTGGTTTTTAAATCTTTAAAAACATTAAAAATCTAACTTTATTATCTAATAGAGTCTGATGAGATTTCAATTCTAGCCCTTCCTGAAAAATAAATTGAGTAGAAAAATTTTTGTTCGAAAGAAACAAAAAACTTTTTAATATTTTTGAATTTTTTATTTGTCTGCACTATTTAAAATTTCTCTTTTCTTTGAAATTTTGTTATCGGGATTACCAAAAGTAGTTGGATACAAACGAGAATTTGCTATCAACGAGTTCTTTATAAAAATTTTTTTATGAAAATAGCAAACATCATGATGGAATTAGTTCCTTACAATCGAGATTTCACTATATAATGTTGCTGTACAATTCAATAAATTTTTAATAAAAAAGTATTAAAAAAGGGGTTCGAATAACCTTGAATCCACCTGAATTGAAATAAAATTACAGGTATTTAAAAAATTACTAATTATTATTTTACTCATGAAACTTTTGTCAGTTTCAGAAATGGGATTTCCGAACACTAAATGCTTTACAAGAAAGTTCCAATGGAAAAATCTTTAAAGTCAGTGTTTAAAACTATTGCGCACAGTCTTATTACGAATGTGCAGAAAATATTTTCTAAGCACTGGTTGTCCAATAGCCGAACTTCAGTCTTGTACACAAAGTGTTGAAAATCAGACTTAAGGAATATCATTTCCATTGCTTCCGAAGAGTCACTTGCGGCCTTTTCTAATCTGACAAAAATTTTTCAAATATCTAGCCCTTTCAGCACGTTTTGCCGTTAACTTTATTTCATTATGTTCAAATATATTAACAAATCACAATTTTATATGAAATTAGTAAAATTTTAAAAATTTGATAACAAAGCTTACGAAATTACATTTGTCATATAAAGGGTCTTTCAATAAGACATGATTAACAGTTTAACAGTCATTTGAAAGGTCTATTGTATGAAATATTGCACTGTGCAAATATCCGACGCACCTTTGTCCATAACTATGGCACATAAATAAGGCTGAATATGACCAATGCAATGGGTTATGTTTGCTTTGAGGGCCGATGTGGCTTATGGCTTATTTGCATAAGCCCACGTGTCTAGAAAACACCAAAATTAAAAGTCTAATGGGGTCAAATCATAGGATCTCGTTAGCCAGTTTACATCACTCTCACGTGAAATAATCATGCTCTTAAATCGCCCGTGCAGAATGTTCAATCTGGCATGAGCTGAGTGGCACGTAGGTACCTCTAGTTAAAACCACATGCTGTTGGTATCAATATAATCATATTTAAGTCCTTATCAAATAAATTGGATCCAAAATCTATTGGTCCATGGACGCTCTTGAATTTAACCTGGATTGATGTCGTCTCAAATTAAATTTTTTTACGTACCCACTCATTCAGAAATGCAAGGCGATTATGTCGACTGTGAAATGTACAAAGAACGTGGGAAAATGGCCGAATAAAACAACCATTTTTTGGCATAGTAGACAAAATTTTTCTAATGAACGTTTTAAAAAAATGTAAAGTCCTTTAAAAAAGACAAAGGATATTAAAAAGAAAAACCAGGTATGTATTTTGATTATGTATTGTCTCTTTTTCAATCGATATATAGTAGTTTTCTACTAACAAAAAAAAAAATTAATTTGTCACACGATGTTATCAACTGAAGGAACTATTTTATCAAACATTTAATTAAAAAAGTGCGTTCGACAATTTAAGCAGAATTTCAAAAACCTAAAAAAGTAAAATAAATTTTTTATATAGATACTATTCGAATTCTTAAGAATTTTTCTTTGAAATAATAAGATTGCAGGCTGCTTCTTAGAAAGTCATTATATCTTGCAGGGTAACCAAGAGGTATATTGATTTAGGCAAAACTTCTGATTGGTTATACTTTTTGAATTCAGAATGATCCTTATCAATTACACTGCCAGTTGACTCACCAACCTCCACGTGGTGGTCCCGGAGCGATGTTCTTAACACCCGTCAAATATCAGCAAATTGTGAGAAGCGTTCGCATCGTCTGTTCTTTTATTTGGGACGTCTGTTTTTATATTAAGCGGTTCGCTGTATAAATGTGTCTTACACACAGCTATCTCTTAAATGGCAGGCTTCGATGGCACTCCGTCATCAGATTAGGATACAGTAGGCTAATAACCTGCTTATCTGAAAATATCCGAATAACAAATAATAATATGAATGAAGACGACCTCCGCTCCCAAAACAAATGACGGGGAAATTACAGATTATCTTGCTTGTTAGACTTAAGGTCAACATTAGCATTTGAGGAGTACATGCTTTCAGGATTACGATAGTTTTTTTTTACGTAAGAAGTTATGTTTCCATGTTGATCTGGAACTAAACACTGCAACTTTTATGTAAGAAAAATGCCTTAGAATTTGTTGTTTCCCTTATTAGCAGCAATAATTCCTTTAATTAAATTTATTTATGCAAGATGGCTTATACATTTTCTTCATATTTCCTATATTTATTGGTTTGTACATGTTTTATAGCACTTGCGAAAACTTTTGTTACATATCAATAATAAATTATAGGCAAATATTCAAATTCAACTGAAAACTTAATCCTTCAGCTGAAATCATAAATGTGTTGATCAAAGCGCAAATGCTTTGTCTATGAAATTAAATTTAATATTTAATAAAAGCTGGTATTAAAACAAAATTTTCTCACCAAGTTTTTTCATGTTGGAAAAACTTTTCCCAAATTAAAAACTTTATAACAAATGAACCCTTTCGTTCTCCTAAGGCCCTTAATATAAAAGAAACTCAAACATAAAATGAAAGTAACGTGTACTTAAATTAATTACTTTATTATAATTGTAACAAAATGGAATATACTTATGCGTTTTCTTTTTAATAGAAACTAACAAAATTCTCTAATAACGTCGTTTACAAGTTCTCAAAAATTTCACTGGAAACCTGTAATTTAAAACAAATAAACTTTAAATGACACATGACATACATAAAAGGGTTAGAAACTCAAACACACAAAAAGTCCATTGTATTTTCGGTTGGTTAACTGCATAAAATATAAGTTATCAAACGAAATTGAATTAATAATAAAAATAATAGAAAATTAATACTGAAATAAATGAAAAACAATTGTCATGATGTTGACAAAAAGAAACATGTATACAATAATAACCCATAAAATTAATTTAATACGAGGGTTGCGTATAAAATACCTTAGAGATATTTTTTTCTTTGTATTTCAATGAATATATTTTTTTCTCAGGAGCTTAAGTCCATATATTATATATTTATATTATCACACCGAAAAACAGCTTTTTGATTTGGACAATACATTTTTATTTTTTGTTTTTCGGACAGTATTAGTATTCGTAGATGCTGTTGATCCCATTGGTAAACCTACTCGTATTTTAAAATTTTGCATAGACGATAATAGATATTTTCAAACAGATGGAAGAATTTATATACAACGAGTAGGTTTACCAATGGGATCACCAGCATCTCCAGTAATAGCAGATATGGTTATGGAAGGATTACTTGATAGACGCATTGAGAAGATGGATATTAAACCAAAAATCATGATTAAATATGTTGATGATTTGTTTTGTATAATTTCAGAGAGTGAAGTAGATAGAATTTTAGAAACGTTGAATGGATTTAATCAATCTATTAAATTTACGGTTGAGAAAGAATGCAATTCAAGATTATCATATTTAGATACTTTAGTGATAAGAAATAATGGAAGATTAGTATGTGATTGGTATCAAAAATCGACAGCATCAGGAAGAATTATTAATTATTTTTCTAAACATAGCAAGAGAATCATTATTAATACAGCAAAAAATTTTATTGAAAAGGTATTTTCGATAAGTGACATACAATTTCATAAAAATAATAAAGAAAAGTTTAAAAATATTCTCATTGATAATGATTTTAAATTGCATTTAATATATAAACTGATTAATCAGTATAAATATAGAAGAGAAAGAGTAACAAATAGTATTGCACAAAAAACTTATAAAGGAATGATCTATATACCAGGTATATCAGAACGTCTAAAGAGATCAGGAATATATGATAAAGAAAAATATAGAATGGCTTATAAAACGGATAACACATTAAACAAATTATTTAGTAGAACAAAAGATAGAATACATATGTAAGTTAGATAGGTCTAATGTTATATACAAAATACCATGTTATGGAAATAGTAGTAATAATTGCGATAAGGTATATGTAGGTACAACAAAGAATAAGTTAAAAGTTAGAATTGCAGGACATAAGTCTGATCAGAAAAATAGAGCAAACAGTTCACAGAGAACGGCATTGTCTTTACATTGTCATCAATGTAATCATTATCCGAACTTTGAAAATGTTTCAATATTAGACACTGAAACAAATTATAAGAGAAGATACTTGTTAGAAATGCTTCACAGCATTAATAATAATAATACAAAAAGAATTAATTTTAAGGCAGACACTGAAAATGTAGCGCACAGTTATAGGCACTTGTTACATAAGAAGTAACACCTCATATTATCATTTTATAGTTGTAAATATGTATGTATGTATGTTGGAGAACATTTATATAAAGTATATGTCTACTCCTATATACATATTTATATATAAGTACATACATGTTTCTAAATAATAATTTTTTATTATTTAAATGTATATGTTTTTCCAAAAAAAAAAAAAAACTATTTATTATTGTGTACATGTGTGTATATATTTTTTCATATATGACACAAAATTTTCTCTTTCTTCCATTTTTTGAAATGTTAATTTTTTAATTTTATTATTTATAAAAAAGAGAATTGTCCTGAAGATGATACTCAATGAGTATCGAAATATTGATTATTATTTTTTAATTAAATTGTTAAAAAATAAAAGACCTTAAGCTTAAAAATTAAAAAAAAACAAATTATTATAAAAAAGGTCAAAAAATATAGATACATTATCAAAAATATTAAAAATAAAATTCATTAAAATAATGAAAAAAATTTCATTGCCACAGTGATACATAAAAATCTTATGCAAATATAGAAATTGAAAGATGTATGCAGTGAAGGTTTTCATCATACTAATGAAATTTTTCATAGGCGTAATGAAGAACGTTCAATGAAACGGGTTCATTATATTTATGAATGATTTTTCTTTAAGTCACATATCACGGTAGCAAGTCACATAAGACAGAGACGAATGCGCCCTTGAAATACAATATTCGAGCTGTTCGGAAAATAAGACTGCGATTGCTCTGGAAAATGTGTGAAAATTAGATATGAAGAATGCGCCACCTGAGGCGATCACAAATAAACTACTATTAGTCTTTTAGTTTAATCGCTCTTTTTATTCTTTACTCTGTGTTTTACATGCGTGTTAGTAGATAGAATATAATGTATCTATCCGTATCGTAGCAAGTCACATTAGAAATTATGAAAAATAATCCGGAAATATTAAAAAAAAATTATGATAAAATGAAAAACATAATTTGAAAGAGAAGACAATTTGGAAGAATTATATATAAATTAAGATACACAACATTAAAGATGAGCATTTGAGTCATTATGTTCGTAGTGTAGACTGTGAATGTTGTATCGAGCTGTATTGAAGTTTCCAGTGGCAATTAGAGTGGAGTTCGTTTATAACATACATTTTTTATAAAGAAAAATTTCTCCGATTACAAGAGTTTTGTATAAATGCAAAAACACTTCCAAACTTTCACGCTTATAAAAAACAAAACAAAATAACCGACTTTTTTTCACAAGTTTCCTAAGACATTATAACAATTATTTATTATTAATCGACAAAGTAAAACTTGTAAGTTTATTTAGATTATATTATACAAATATATCGAAAAATAGGAAATAAATTACATCTATTTCAGTATTGCTTAATTTTATTTATTGGAAATAAAAGCATTTACGCCATTTATAAGAAATAAAATTGCCACTGTAAATGATTTTTAGTATATTATTCGAAGTGCAGCAAGTGTAAAAAAAAACTCTTAATATCAAGGAAGCTAATATGCAACAATACTTTACTTCACTATAGTAAAAATACATTTTCATGCATTTCAGTTCGCACCGGCTCCATTAATTCAATAAATAGAACTATCGTTCAATAAAATTAGTTAGTCCGTGAATTACTCAAAATTAAATAGCATAAATTTATATTTCCAATAAACTCAGTCTTATTTAGATTAAACATATTATTTATAAATATATTTAAATTTAAAATTGCTACTTTTTAAGAAACATACTTTACTGTGGAGAGAGCACATCAACTTATGGAAAAAGGACGAACATTACATGAATTCTTCTGATAGAAAACGTAACTAAATTTATTGCTTAATTTTATAAACATAAAGTAAATTTTGTTCGAACTCTCGCATTGAAACTAAAAAAGAAATTGTTTGTTTTTATTGTGATATTAAAATTTTCTTTTGAATTATTAAAATCAGATATTTAAACGTTGCCGAATAACATAGGCGTAGTTAAGACATTTTTCTGCAGGGCTCTATAGCCCTTTAACGAAGAGGAAAATTATTTCGTTTATTATCAATTGCACACAAAGACTGAAATTCTGGAGAGTGGAATATTTAGTACTGCATGAAGCTAAGCCCTCTCCAAATAGCCTTATCAATAATAATGCCGAATATCGAAAAATTATGTTGTCAGTTTTCAATAAATTTCTTAAAATAAGTTTTTTTTATTTGTTAGGGCTTAGGTAACATGCCTTAAATTCACGGTGCATAAGCGACCTTATTCTAAGACTCTCTTAAAAAACTAAAAGCATTCTAGGCTTATACGAAAAATCTCAGAAACTAAATGAGAATATTCGTAAAAACCGAAAACATCTAAAATTTCAACATAACCAAACATAAATCATATTTTGGTTTGTCTTCAGTTTTCTAACTTGGCAAAGTATATAAATATATAAGTAACTTTCGATTTGGCATTGATTGGTCAAAGTCACCAGCAACATCGCCTTCGCATTTAATCACAATGAAGACTCTAAACATCTGGAAGATGTTCATCGTTTTGAAGTATGGTATACGAATGATATTTGTCCAAAGTAAATTACGATGGATCTATAATAATAATTTTGAAATAATGAAATGTCTCTAATCTCTAACAGATATACCAATTTAATACACCTTTTTCTTAATTACATTCAAGAACATATGCAAGAATTTCCTGTCCTTTTGCAATAAAATGCAATTCACTCAACACGCAATCGACACTAGATCATATGGAAGAAAAATGAATTAAAAAATAAAAATAAAAAAGAGTTAATATAATATAAAAAGTATCCTCTTACAAACACAGAGAGATAGGCAGACAGAAATCATAGGTTCCTTAACCTCAACTCAAGGTAAAATTGCACCTTCTCCTGATGTTTGAGCAACTCAACAATATTACAAGCATGAATGGAAACAAAATAAGATAAAACAAATTATAAAATAACACAATGTGTCTGTAAGGATAACATTATCCTTTATCTTATTTGAAACCCTTACAAACAGGCAGCCATACGAGCTGCTATAAAAAAGCGTCAAGTAGTTAGTAGACAATTACTTCTGCTACGGCTTCTGCTGCTGCTGTTGGATCCATCACTTTTTAGGTTTTCGTTTACATTTTTGAAATCAAGATGATTATCTTGACTGTCTTCTGGCCGTAAATGAATGAGTTGAATTTGATCTCCTCTATTAGCCTTGTTCACCCCGCAAGAATTCTTTATTTATTTATTTTTTTTTTTTTTTTTGTTGACGTTTACCAATCATTTGAAGTGGTTTCGTATTTCTCAAAGTAATTGCGCACCCAAATACCTGTTCCTGTGTTTTGTTCATAACGAATCTCCCACGTTTCTTTGCAAAAAAAAGAAATGAAATAAAAAAATAAATAAAATATTAAAACATTTATTTCTTTTATAGTAAAGCACCCAACAACTCACTTATTCATTGATGATATTTTTTCCATGGATATTTGATATTTAATCACATTTATTATTCTTGTTTGATAACAATTAGAACTCCTAAATATTTGAGCAGGAAGTGTGATAATATATATTATTCCCTATTTCTTTTGGTTCCGTTTTTATTATTGTTCATGTCACATATTTCTAAGTTCGTAATCGTTTAGCTGTCTAACAGAGTAATCTTTTGTTAATCAGCTAATAGTGGTTTAAGATTACAAGGACTAAGTGGCTAGAAAAGATCAGCTTACGAAGTTTTTTGTAAAGAACAAGTGCATCGTATTAGAGCACCTTTAAACCATAGGAATTCATCGCCATGATATATTTTTTTATAAGTACAGCTATAATTAGCTCAAATCTGGATTAGCCTCAGCACCAAGTAAAATTACCCGGTTAAATATGGAAAAATGGAGCATTGGAAAGCATCATTCAAATTACTTTTCTATAAAAAAAAATTAAATTTCCAAACTTTACTTACAGTATTCAGAGTGGCGTAGTTTGTAGGAACCCAATTTCCAACATCTTTCCTTTAGGGCAGCTCAGAGAAAGAACTATCAAGGCTGGCAATAAAGGTAATGCTGCTACCAGCACCGTAGATACCTGCGTTAAGAATTTGATTCAAAGGACCATAAAGAAATTGCAAAGGATAATTGTTGTATCCTTTTAACCGTAACAAAGCAAAGTCTGTGTATTGCCAAAACTTTGGAAGGTAAACTTAGATCTACCCTTTTGTACTATTTGACAAATAATTATACGGAATATTCCTAGTTTTAAGTAGAGATGTAGAGCATATTAGCTTTTACATTTGCATTAATGTTTATGCCATATTTTTTACCAAAATAAATTAAAATTAGCCTAGAAAACAGGGAGCGGTTTTAAGCGAATGCAAACAGTGCTAAAATTATAACATCATGACCACTGTAATTTGGAAATATTTTTTAATTAATGAAATCTAAAACTTCGCTGGGGAGGTGACTGCAGTTCAATAACTGCGTTTAACTTTTGTGCAAGGAATGCAGATTTTGCGCTGACCAATCGACTGCTCACACTATGCTTTAAGTAACATTTAAGGGCAGCAATTTCGGCTGACTGTTCCCTGACAGGGATCGTGTTATATTGGTTTATTGGCTTTTATGTACATATATGGATGTACTACCAGTGTTTTGTAATAGTACGAGGCGTGAAATTGAAGGAACTTTATATTCACATCTAACCAAAATTCTTAGCAATAATGGGAGTTTAGTATCTTATACTGGACTAGGATCTACTTTCTGAAATCAATTTCATTCCATTTCATCCAAGCTTTTCCTGTAGATGTCAAAAAAAATTTTCTTTAGAGAATAAAATTCTCGAAACAAAAGCACTTTCTGCTACATGTAGAAGTAGAAAAAAATGAAACCAAAAATATACACTCAAACGCTACTTAAATAAAAAACAAAATGCATGATTATAATTTATAACTTTTGGCGCCACACTGTTCGGTAGCAAGTTTATCACACCACTCAACGCCAAGAAATTAAGTAATTAACGAACAAGAGATGACAAAAGGCATCCATCCTATATACAACAAAAAACAAAAAAGTGTCAAATACAGAAAGATTAAAATCTAAGCGTTGTTTTTACTCGTATACCCAAAAACAACGACTAAAAAGGAAAATAGATTTTTACCCAAAACAACATTAAACCAACACAGACATGAAAAAATCACATCTTTAGAAAATAACCAGATACAAGGGTGTTCAAAACTGTTAAATCCAGTGTAAGAAATGTTCATATTAGTGGCGCTTAAAATACCAACAACTCAACACTTTTACTTCCTTGTTGATGTGGTTTCTAGACTTAAGGATTTTATTAATTTAATTATCTTTTTTGTTTTTGAAAATTTCTGAATGAAATTTAAAGTCACATAAATTTCGAAAAGTAAACAACAAAAAAAATGTTAATGGCTTCCTTCAAACAAACCTCAAACACATTATTCGGATTACAAAAACAAAGTTATGTATAGTATGTGTGTCAAAAATTAATTTATCTCATTTATTTGAAAATTATCGCATCCATGTTCACACATTGTATTTATTAAGATTCTTGTTACTCGACAAGAAACGAAAATACAACAATAATAATCTTGAAATGTGTATCCGAAATTGTTAAGTGTCATCGCAGAGATTTCATTGATATAATGAACGACTCAATTTATGCTGTGGAGCAGAGGAAAATATTTTTAATGTTGGTGTTGGAATGCATCTGTCACATTGTGTTGTTCAGTGTGTGACATTATTATTTATGCTTATCGCGCGTTAAATACGTTTTTAAATGTGTTAATAAACATAATTAAACGAAAACTAATTTATATGAAATTGTGATTTATGCAAAAGCAGAAAATAATAGGAAGTGTCAGTTCGTTTTTCGTTTGTTTTAATTTTATGGTTGCCAAATAACAATAGTTTACCACTTAACTTTAGTTGGTCGTGATACAACGAAATCAATATCACAGTGATCTAGAAAGTGCACGTCATAGCGCCATACAATCTTATCATCTATCTACCATATTAGAGTAACCACATCAATGGAGCACGCTCTGACCTTCGATTTATCATGATCATCATGAATGCACAAGAAAGGGTCATGTAATGGTATAGTCACGTACGAGCGATCGCTAAAATGGACCTGGTAGTCCGTATAATTTTTCTCGGTAAATATTACCAAATACATCAATGAATTTTGATTAAGGCTTGTGGAAGAGAGATGATAAGTTGCAATTTAGGAAGGACATCAACTGTTACTGTAATAGTTTGCGATGCCAATGGTACAGAAAATAACATAATATCTTATATAAATATTATATAGTAATAAATATATAAAAAGTATTTCATTTCCCTTGTATTTGTAAAAAATACAGGGTCCTTAAATTGTTTAAAAAATACGGATTTTACTGTTTTGCAAAAAAAATTTTGCCAAACATTTATTTTTTAAAATATTGTTTTAAAGCTTAAAGCTTTGAAGAAAATTGAATATTAATTCATTTAGTTACATATTAAGCTTGATGTTTATTTATAAACAATATATTTACTTATAATTTTTTATTAATATTTTACAGGAAATGCAAGTTATTATATTACTTTTTAATAATTTTAATTTCCTGAAAAAGACATTCACAATGACTAGAAATATTGAATATTGTTACAAATTAAATAGAAAAAAAATAAAAAATACCTCAAGCTCAATATATATATCTATATAAAAAAAAAATCGGACATGTTCATCTTTGAAGAGAAATTATGAAATTATAGTAAAATAAGTATTTCTACGAGTATATTGCTGGCCTTCGGCGGTATTCAAGAATATTCTTCTATGGAGCACCTAGAAATCCAACTTAGCTTTCGAAATCATTATCCATATTTGACTTACATTATTATTATTATTATTATTATTATTATTTTTTTTTTTTTTGTTTTTATTGCAGATACATATTTAATTTTGGGACTTATTTTATTTTGCAAAAGACCCCAATATATGTATTTTATTTTATTTTCAAATTTGAGAATAATTTAATTTTCCTTGCGTTTTATTTAATTAAAATTCATTGGGGTTTATTTCATTTTTATATTCTATTTCATTGGTATTTATTTTATTCGGACTTATTTTGCAATGAGTTACACCATACCGCGCGATTATTTTAAAAACAGTTGACTATTTTATAATTTAGGTTAGGTTGCTTGGAGGGGTGTGATAGCCCGTGTCACACGACATACACTTAAGCCAGTGAAGGCCACCCACTCAGGAGTCAAAGAAACTGACAATACGCTATAGCTGGATTTTGTTGGTTAGTATCAGTACTTATCACCACTATTTTTTTTCCCCATTACCCCTCTAGGGAGCATTTGACTTCTTTAAAACATCTCCATCTTACAGCAGTTGTTGCAGTTATTTTCGCATTATTTATTATTTTGACTTGTATCAGATTCGTTAATCGGTTGTTATTAAAGGTAAGTAGATGATTGGTCTACTGTAGAAGGTCCTTGGATAAAGGGTACTGCCATCTGTTATTGCCTAGAAACAACGCCCTCTGTGTATTTGGTGTAGTGGTGAGGAACCTTGCTAATCTTTGATTCCTACTTTTTTTGCAATTACATATACTCCGTAGAATTTTATCCATTAAAATATTTTTAAGAAGCTTTAGCTCAATAGGGGAGTAAGCGGTCCAAAAATTATACGTATGTAATTAATAAAGTATGGCAACTTATGGAAATGTGGCAAGTTCAAGTGACTAAACCTCGCAATAAAAGTTACAGGTAGGAGAAACTTGCCTTTAACTTATCGCTCACTTTTACGTTAAAATAGAGTTGTAACAATAAAAAACTGTTTATCCGTTCAATCGTACATTTAACTAATGGTCCTAAGAATTATTCAGTATGTTAAATTTTTTTCTAAATAATTATATGATTATATGGCAACTCTATATCATAGGAACGATTTTCAATTGTGTGATATATTTTAGTGTGATCTGTTTATATGTTTGAGGGTTGAGCACAATAATTAATTATTTTTCTCAAATAACTTAAATATTTTACATAAATTTTATGTATTTTTCTCACATCAGTTAAATGCACACATATGAATATACGACTCCATAGATACGTAAGTATGTATGTATGTGCTCGTATATGTGTGTATGTGAAGCATCTGAATTTTACAGCTTGTTTATCAGTTTGCAGTTGATAAATTGGAATTACTGAAACTCATTTCATTATATAGTAAATTTCATAATTTTCTTTGTTATCAAGTATATTTTATTGTTTTTTTTTTCCTTCCACACTTTACGAAAAGTCATTTTGCATATAAAATAAACTTAAAAACAAGAAGAAACAAAAAAAGAGAATAATATTAATACGCGTGTTATGTGTGATATCCTGCTGTTTAAGCTCTTGTTACTTTTCACTGTTGCAAATGTTATGTTGATTTTATTTTTCGGAACAATTTGTTTCTATTTCTTGTTAATGTTGGTGATGATGGTGCCGCCAAATGATGGTGGCTGGAAAGACACCCTGTGGTGTTGTTTTTAATCTCATTAACTGTCGCTGTTTTCCTTTTTTATTGTTGGCAAACAATGTATACATATTGCTTCGTCTGTCCATTTGTTCGTATTGTAATAACACGTATTATTTGCTTTTACATTGTTGCTACTGATATTGATATTTTTATGTTTTGAATGAACAAACCAAACATTAGACGGTTACTTGCTTCACACTAGGGAATTGTGGTA
This sequence comes from Germaria angustata, assembly GCA_963681545.1. NCBI lineage: Eukaryota > Metazoa > Arthropoda > Insecta > Diptera > Tachinidae > Germaria > Germaria angustata. Next base: position 22,550,833 of record OY813001.1, on the reverse strand, counting down.
TGATTGGCAAATAATTTAACTTCATGTTCTTTTTGTTGTTGTATATTTTGTTGGTTTGAGGTCAATAAATTATGGTCTTTGTGGCCGAAGGGGAAAAATCTTTAAATTTTTTAAACTTTCTTTGTTTTAATCCATAAAAAACTGATGAAGGTGAACATTTCACTCATTTCAGTTATCAATTAATATTAGACTTAAATAATTTTAAATTGAGTTCCTATTATATGTAATCGATACAAAAATTCTATGGGGAGATCCAGACGAGAGAAGAACGAGGGAGCTGCTAAGACTTAGCAAGCCCGAACTAAGTAGAACAATGGGAGTTGTCACGGGGCACTCTCAACTACGGGCACATCTTAAACGTATGGGAATGGAGCATGTGGGGAGGAGAGCGAAACACTGGAACACTATTTGTGCCAATGCCCCGCCTTCTCACAAATAAGTTGCCGATATCTTGGGGGTGACACCTTACCGGACATAACCCGATTACGGGGAATATGCTGGAGGAAATTAAGGAACTTTGTGAGTGACACGGAGTTTCTCTGGACCTTTGGGTCAATATGTTATGGTTAAACCCAAGAGAGCGCACAACAAGCCTTCACTGGCTTAAGTGTATGTCGTATAACATGGGCTATCACACCCCTCCAATCAACCTAACCTAACCATACATGTATATCCAATTCTAAAAGTTTTGTTCTAAAAATCTTGTTTTGCAAAAGTTTATTATACAAAAATTAAATTATATTAAATTAGTTGACAAACCTTTTAGCGTTAGAAAACGTAGTTGTTCATAAATTACGTCTAATTATTCATTATAAATGAGACTGTATAATTATACATAATTAATATAATATAATTATATATAATTATAATTATAGTTATTATCGTTACAAATATTTTTATCATAACCTTTATGATTAATGTTATTAATAACACTACTTTACCAAATTCAAGTCTTTATCTATTGATGCAAAAATTTAATTAAATAAATTTCAAATATATAAGCGGAATTTTTTTTTCACCTCTAGTTTTGGAGATATATTGTTATGTCCTGACATACGAGTATATTAGTATATAAAATATATAAAAAAAAATCAAAAATTCAACAACAAAGTTATCTCAAAGCTGTGCTAACATTATTCTTAGGTTTTCAAAGTAGTTTCAGAGATATCGGGAAATTTAAGCCAAAGAAAAAAAATTTTATTTAAATTTAAAAATATTTGTTTTCTCAAAAATGCAAAAACAAAGAGTTAATTTTTTGTTGTAAATAATATATTAAGCAATTGATCTCTTCCTCATTAGAATTGGTGTAACGGAATTCCAAACAAAAGAGACTTGTTTCAACACTTTATTCTTTGTTATCTTCACATCTCTCGTGTTCGGCTAAGAGCAGGAGTAGCTATTGCCTTAACCTTTCTTACAGCTGCTGCGATCATATGGAGGATTTTATTGTTTTGGCGCCTTCGATTTTGTCTATATTAGATGCTGAGCCGGTATCCCAACGCGATCCTAGAACCATCATATTTTTAGCTATTTTTCCAATATTAAAATGTACCCCCACAGTTTGCGGGAGGTACAATGACTATAGGTTAGGTTAGGTTAGGTTGATTGGAGGGGTGTGATAGCCCATGTCATACGACATACACTTAAGCCAGTGAAGGCTTGTTGTGCGCTCCCTTTATTTATCAAACACAAACCGCCAGAGTTCTGCGGCAGGATTCGAAGCTGGGACCTTCGCACTACAAGTCTAGTACACTACCTACTAGTCTACGAAGGTCAGTTACAATGACTATAATTTCCTATAAATAAATCTTATCTATTTTTTAGAGACTCTCATACTGTCGTTAGTGAAAAAGCTTCTGCAAACAAAAGTAATTCGTTTCTTACCTACTAATAGTGCGGCTAACAAAATCCTTTCCCATATTAGAAAAATTAAAAAAAATATTGCAGATTTACTGGGTTGCCTGATGGTGACAAAAGAAAATTTGGCATATAACGACGTATGGTTACTTCTAAATATCTCCTAGACAATATCAATTCAAGACTTTATTAATGATTGGTAAGAAACAAACCACTTGCACTGATAAAGAAAACGGCTCCCACTCACGATCATCTCATATGTTTTTTTTTCTCCTTTACCCCTCATGGGAGCAATTGGCTTTCACAAAGCATCTCCATCTTACACGAGTTGTCGCAGTTGTTTTCACATTGCTATTTTTGCCTTGTATCAGTTTCTTTAATCGATTGTTGTTCCAGTTAAATAGATGACTGGCCTGCTGCAGCAGCTATAGGTTAGTGGGGCTGCCACTTAATTTTAAAACTTGAAAAATCATGTTGAAAAAAATTTTTTTGGACTCTTCCAGGGAACGAACGTGGGGTACGAGATATGATATATTTATAGTCAAGAATTGTTCCTTATTTTGATCTCAATTAATGGCCGAAATTCTCGGATAGGATTTTAGATTTATTTTCATTTTTATGGTTTCGTGGGGATCATAATATTTCTTTATATACATTGAAATCGTCTAGATTATATATATTTTGGCACTTTTCTTATTTTGATGTCAGACAGAATGATTCCTACAAGACACCTCTATAATTCATTTCATTTAAAACAAAGCCATGAAGTCCTTTAAAAGCAACTTTGAAATAATATTCAATTAAAAACTTATTAAACCTTAACTTTAATTCCATTTAACGAACGATGCTCATCATTAAAACACTTGAAATTTCCTACCCACACAAATCCTGTAGAGAAATTTCTCTTTAACCAACAAATATCTTCAGTTGAATGCAAAAAAAAAAATTAAAAATTTCAATTAATTTTAATAACTGTTCAATGATCCTTGTCTTTAAACGTCTTTTGAATTGGAAAACAAGCAACAAATGCGTTTAATCTGTAGACCAGCCCAAAGGGGAAGTAACGAACTATTAAGTATGATTAATAAAAATAGACAGGGTCATGACAACAACACCGAAAAGCAAACGGTAAAAAGCAACAACAAAAAATAATAAACCACCCACTATGCCACCCATGATTGTTACTCAATAAAAATAAATTTAAAGTAAATTTTTGCAGTAGAATGGGGGAGAAGAAAAGTTCCACCGAAAATTGGGGGAGGCAGTGTTTGCATTTTAGCTATTACTTCTGACGAGGCTGGCGATGATGATGACAACAACAATCAAAACAGCAATTGCTATTGAAATTTGAAAAAGTTTTAAGAAGGGGAACTTAAACTACTTACTCCAAGATAAACGACTTCATCTACCCAAAAGAACTGTAAATGGTTTAAAAGTCAACAGCTCATAACCGTAAAATATGTTTCAAGTCACGTTAATGGTTGCTAAAATCATTGAATTTATGAGGGTGAATTTTGCAATAATTTCAAGTAGTACGGCAGCAACAACAATAGCCAGGCATAAATGGATGAGTCGTTAAACACGGCGGATGTTGTTATCCGTAAAATACTTGCAGCCATAAAAATCTGTTTGAAGGAAGGAAAAAATGCAACCCCAGCTGCTTGCCGATAGCTTAACATTTTATTTCTGGTGTCTCTCAATCTGGAGTGGGGAACGTAAAAAATAGAAATCGGTTTTCGAAATGTTTATTTATCATTTTGTACCCCACAAACAAACAGTGCAATAAAATGCCAACATGTTTTAATTCTGGACTGATTTAAATTTCATTATGCCGAGATTTGTCGTTGAAATACAAGCACATTGAAAAGGGTAGATTTGCCAGATACTTAATAATGATCTCTCTAATGGCACAAACAAAAGGGTGGCCTGTGTCATATGTCTGCCAGTGACTAACAGAGGAGCTGAACTGTATTTTAAATTTTCATATTAATTAACACTGATTACTCTATGCATAATAGTTGTAACATGTGTGTGTATGTGTGTACTTTTAACTTCTTTTGTATATTAAATTACAGATATTTAGTTACTACTAGTTATTATGGTATCAGATTCTAACGAAGCCAAACTCATGTTCATTATATTGTATTCAAATATCAAAGTGGCATGTGAAAATGCCGTTCAGGATAAAGTGACATGTATAGTAAATTGAAATTGTTTTTATTTTATTTGTATGAAATTACAACAGAAAATATTAATCATTATTAATTAGAGACAAGTAGAGAAGTTAAAAATAAACATAATATAAAGGAATCAGTAGTGAACATAAAAGGACTTCTAAAATTGTTTGACATGAAGAAGATTTTTCAGGTCTATTTTACAAGTGAATATTTATTTTAAAGCCTTGCCACATGCAAATATCGGGAAAATATTCCCAGAAATTTTAAGTAAATATTTGTAATGTATTTATTACCATGTCCAGTCGCTAATAATTGATTGGCAGTCCAGTACTGAAAATGGACTTAGTCGTCTTTATGGAGGCACAATTATTATGGTAGGTGCTAACGGCAGTGGTTGACATGACAATAATTCTTAACCAGTCCGCATAGACTTTTGAAAGTTAAGATTTCTGTTCAAAATTAAAATTTCAACATTTATATATTCTACTAATTCGGTTTTTATATTTACCTACAAAAATATTTCTCTGTTTAATGTATTTAATTTGAAGTAAAACAAAAGATTTGTTTCTTTTAATACAACTTTTACTATTTTTATATGTTCTCGAATGCTTTTGCAGTAAAAGCTGTAGGATATGCAATATGTAGAATTTTGTAGTAGTAATAAAACATAACAATATCCTTTTTGGTACAAAGTAGTTAACACAGTCTAAAAAAGTATAGCCCTAAAATAAAGTTGGATGCGAAATATTTACATGTTTTATGTGCAACATATTTAGAAAGGAACATGTTATTTCTTGCTTTACTGCGTATATTTTTTTACAGAAATAAAAACATGCTGGAGGGGCAGAGTACGTGTACCATTTTTCTCAGAAAGAAAAACTTCATAAGCCTGAAAGGGAAATATGATACACGTATACATATTTTTTGTGCAACATATTTAGAAAAGTACAAGAGTTTTTTCTTTTTCTAAATTATGTTTTTTAGAAAATAATAAAAATGTGTATTAAAGGCACATTATATGTTGCATTTACCAGACAATTAAACGCTTTTACTAACTGAGGATCTTTAATAATGCTCAATCCGTTTTAAGGATAACAATTTAACATTAGCCTTATTGATATAATCATTAAGAAATACTTGCCATGAAACGTTTAATATTTTTTAAGAATATGATAAAATCTCGTAAAGATCATGTGACAGACACGCACAAGCTACAAACGTCTCAAAAAGTTTCTATTGAAAATAAAACAAAAATTTTCTTGATTTTTAATAATGATTCACATTTATTTGTAATAAAGAAAATTTGTTTTAATATCATTATTTTTGAAATTGATATCAATATGTTTTATTTTTAGTTCTATTGTTAATTTACATACATATTTGCAAATAAATTGTTAGGCTTATAATTAATTTTAAACTATAAAAGAAAATATGTGTATACTACTATATATAAATATATTCAAATATATTTTATTTATTTCAATTTAAATTACAAAGTCAAACATGATTTATTTCTAAAATTAGGGATTTTTTAAACGTTTGGTATATTAAAAATTACTAGAAAATATAAGCAATTTAGTTTTCATTCATCTTTTTTGTGTATTTATTTATTAATAAATTTTATTTAATAATATTTTCAAGTTTTAAGCTAAACGAACAACAATTTTAAACTACATTTTATATTTCACACCGCTAAACTTGTTGTGAAAAAGTAAATTTCGTTTAAAAAGATCTCTTGGGGATTTCTATGACATTGAAGAGAAAATTGATTTAACTGAAGTTAAGCAAAAGCAAATTGATTTTTATATAAATTTAGTAATATTATAAGTGAAAATTTTTTCTTCTTTTTAAATACGACTAGAAATACGTGGAGTTTAAAAAATTAAAAATATATTTTTCTTTTTTTTTCAGATTCATTTATAGAAAGACCAAAGCGGATTCAAAGTAAGTTTTCTTTTAGTATTTTAATGATTTTGGAAAATTTTATTTACTTGTTATTTGTTTGAGTTGTTTGGTTTGGTTATTTGATATAGTTTTTATTAATTTTTTTTAATGTAAAAAGGAGCTAAATTGTTCAGTTATTTTTATTATTATTATTAATAGTCTGGCATTATTTCCGGTGTTATTTGCCCCTTTACATTCCTTTTGAAGAGCTTTGCTGTTACTCTCTTGGAACTCTTTATACCCTCGCTTGAGTGCTCTTTTCGTAATTCTTTGTAATTAAGGTTAATTATTTAAATAAAATTTTTATTTTTTTTTTTTTAATTTTGAATATCTAAAAACTAACAATCTTTAAGTACTCGTTATTATTTACATTTTACTTTTTACATTTTTCACTTTTTATAAATCACTTCTCTCTTTGTCCTCAAAAAGAGCTATTGTGGTTAAAAAATCCTGTAAGTAGGACCCGGTATCTGCTCAGTTACTGAACAGAAAGGGTCCCAGTGAACCTCAAACCATGGGTGGCTTAATATCGACCAAGGTACTGTGGTGATCTAAAACGGGACTGGAGGCAGCTGAATTGCTGCCCACTAAATGATGATGATGGTGGTGGGCGTGGGCATGTAAATGGGGATGAGAGTGCTGTTGTTGATGCTGCTGCTGTTGTTGTTGTTGCTGCTGCTGTTGCTGTTGATGCAAGTGATGCTGGGCCTGCTGTTGCTGCTGCTGTTGCTGGTGATGCAATTGATGTTGTTGATGATTGAACATGACCGGTGAACCACTTGACATGTGATGCGGAGAAGACAAGTGCAAGTTTTGAGTTAAACCTTGTGTGGGGGTACCAGGTTGATGGGAATTGGGGGTGCCGGGATGACTGTTGCTATTGTTATTGCCACTATTGTTGTTGTTACTGCCGTTTCCCGAGTTGTTTAAGCCATTCGATTCGTTTGGCTGATTGTTGACATCTTCGGAATCACTACAGGATTCTGAGGAGCCCTTCTTAATGCCGTTGGCTGAAGTAGTACCATTGTGTGTCTTGACATGTTTGGCCAAATGATCGCTACGCATAAATCTCTTATTACAAATTGGACAAGCAAAACGTTTTTCACCAGTATGTGTTCTAAGATGCCTTTGCAGCTCATCGGAACGGGTGAAACGTTTGCCGCAAAATAGCCAATTGCATACGAAAGGCCTTTCGCCGGTGTGCCATCTCAAATGGGCTTTGAGATGCGAAGTTTTACCATAAACTTTACCACAGCCTGGTATGTGACAAGAGTGTATATTTTTCTTTCTCAAATGCACTCCGGCGGGTCCCAAACGCTCAGCCTCTTGACAATTGGGACAGTCACAAGTTGCTCGGCCTGCATACCTACGTTGAGATCTCGGCGAGGGTGTTGTGGGAGAGGCGGCCTGTGGCGAAGAAACCGTAGAAGATGCAGAAGGTGAACCGTGTGGCAGTGAGAATCCGCCTACTCCCTGAGTGGGCAACATACTTTTGTAAGTATCCTGCAGCAAATGTTGACCAGAACCCAGTAGATGAGCGGTGTTAGATAAAGAGTGGCTTAAGGCCGACGAATAATCTGAAGTGGCGGTGGCATAGTTTGCCATAGTGGAATGCATACCAGCTGCACCTCCCATATCCAACCAACTGCCAGCAGCAGCACTGTGCATATCCCACCAACCCGAATTCACACTAGCAGCCTCGGCCGCCTTGTGGGCCGAGGCAGTTACTGCATTAAAAGGCCAGTCATAAGGATGCCTCGAGTATACCGAACCAAACGTGGCCCCTTCTACTTTACCCAAAAGTCCTTGATGCATGTGGTGATTATCGGTGACCATGCCTCCACTGGCTGTAGATGTGTTGGGATAAAACAGGTCACTGCCGTAAGCGGAGGGCGTGGTAACTGCAGCACATGATGAGGTTATTGGGCGACTGTAAGGATAAATGCTGAAATTATTTGCTTGATCAATAATCATATAGATAAGAAATTAAAAAAATCAAATTGAGTTGCTCAATTAAGAACTAGTGTTTTATTTGTAAGACCTACCTGGCTGTTATATTAACCATGGTGTTGATACCACTGTTTTGTAAGCTCCTTGAGGTGCTCGATGCGCTTGAAGAGCAGATACCGGGTATATTGCCACCCGCAGAAACATTTGTTGAGGAACCTGATGACGATATTGCACAGGGAGAATGTTGACCTCCAGAAACATTTGAAGTCGTTGAACCTGTGGTGCTGTTATTGTTGCTACTCGAATGGGATGAAGGTGATATTGGGCTCTTCTTCCATGGATGGAAACCTTTACCAACAGCCGCATCTGCCAAAGGGGGTGGGGATTTACTGCTCAACTTATTGCACTGCGCAGCCAGCATGGCCAAAGGTGTACCTCTTAAACTGGGATGATCCTACAAACATACAAATAAGAAATACGAAACTAATTGGTGATTTGCTAATTTTCACAACCTTAAAAATATATTCCCATAGAAATTGCATATTTAATAATTAACTTTGTGTTTTATTTAAAATTGCTATGAAGTTCTCAGGAACTGTAGATAATAATTCTTCTTTCTTTTATACCCGAATCAATGTTTTCTTTTTGCAATGAAATTAGAAAAAAATTGATTTATTTATTTGTATTACCTACCTCTTGATATTGTACAACCATTCTTGTCTACAACTCTTTTGTTTCTGTTAAACAGTTTTCCAAAAAAGGAAGTTATTAGCGTAGAGACTAAGAACTACCAAACACTACAATACAAACACATATACACTCAGTATAAAGTAAGACACCACCATTAGCTTCATGTTCATACAACTACTATTGCCATAAAACACACCAACTCTAACACTATTTAAAAGATAAAGTTTGATTCGTTTCTGTTTTTAGGTTTGCTGAATTTCGAAAGCATAACGGAAGAGCATTAATCCTGACACTTGTTTCTTCTGTTGTTCTGGGCTCAATTCAGTTCTATTCCATTTAAAATTAATGTTTCATTTAATTTTTCAAACGAGACACATCATCTCATGTGGTGTTTTCATTTTCAACTTTAAAAAAATACATCCTGTAAGAAGATTTTTTTTCAAACGGCATCTTTGAAAAGTGAAGAGAATTTTTTTTTTTAATTTTATTTCCTTTAAAATTTAATTTCTTCGTTCATTTTGTTTTAATCTGTTTTTGTGTGGTATTGACTTTTGTTGTTTAATTTGTTAATCGTATTGTGTTCTGATGTCAGGCATCAAACAAGTTGTGCCGTCAATATCCTTATCAGCCAGTTTGTGAATTTTAAGCGCCAGATTTGTGATTGGTTTTACTGGAACTGCTTGCACTTTTTATAAAAATGACAAGGGTCTAAATGAGGGGAACTTTTACGCATGCAGGTCTCTCTCGTGAATAGAACGCAAATTCAACAGAAACAATTAAAAAGAAATTTTTAATTAAGTTGCAGTTTTATAAATGAAAATAATTTGTGTGAAAAGTTCAATAAAAAACCATGAGAATCCAGAATTTATAAAATAATCAATTGGTTGATTTTATATTCTATTTTCCCTCATGTTATTTTTTCTTTCTCATAAAGGTTTTAGTAAGAGTTCTTATAAGAAATTGCCATATATTTGAAGCAATTAGTTTTTATTTTTACTTGTGCCCCTATAACCTCTTCATAATGTCGTTTTCATTTCTGGAAAAATTAATTTTGGGAACACCCACGCACTCGCAAAGTGATGAATAGTTTAGTTCACAACAGCGTTACGCGCTCTAAATATAAAATAAAATTTGTGAATTTTAGCTATTTTTATACCTTTTGCACAATTTACGAAACATAATTATACATATGTATAAAAAAATCATTTCGTCACTGATCAATTTTTATAATACAATGATCTACTCATCCTTGTCATATGACGCGTATGTTTGCAATAATTCCCTAAACTAAACTAAATTAATTTTCTTCTAAACATTTAACACTGTATAAAATATGTAAGCAAATTCCTTATTTGTTTAAATAAAGTTATTGACACATTTGTAAAAAGTGTAGTATCTAATCTTGAAATAAAGTTGATTGCATGTTACATATTCACATGTTTTATATGCCATATATGCAGAAAAGAACATGTTCTTTTTTTGCAATATTGCACATTTTTTTAGAACAGAACAGTAAACATGCAGGATTGTCAAAAATATAACTAACATTTTTGCCAGAAACGTAAATTCCTATAAAGAATTGTTATGAAAAAATTTACGATCGTCTTAAATTTTTTAGCAATTTTTTGTTTGTTTTCAATTCGTATGAAAATAAATCCATAGATCACATTGTATTTAATAGGCAGCTCTCATGCATAGTGAAAACACACAAAGGCAATTATGTTTATTGTAAAGCCCAGATAATGTCTTGCGCCCTACACATTCCTGCAAATTTCCTGCAATTTCCTGGATGAGACATTTATTCGCATGTCTCAGTCCGCGCCTTCCTTAGAATAGCACGTTTGTTTCACTTAAAAATATATTGATCTTAATTTAGTTATGGTAGATCATTTACGAAAAAGCGGCAGGAAATCAAACAACTGTTTTTACAGAAATGGGCTGTGAACAGTTTATTAGATACGCTACGATATTTAAGCCAAAAATAAATTAGGAAACAAAGTCTATGCACAAAATGCGCTCGGCTCAGTTGATTGCAGGAATTTTTACCACACCTTTATTATTATAAGACCAGAAGTAATGCGCTTCAAATGTCAGCAAATTTATATGATAAAAAATCATTGAAAATGCTCTAATGTGCAATAAAGCATAAAAGACTTACTTGCAATAAGATCCTGTATCAAATATCTTTATTCAAAATATTAAATTTGCTTATCCAATTAGACTATAAATTTGTTGGAGCACGTCGTTGGACCCAGATAAAATTTTACGCGCTACACATTCCTGCAAATTTCACAATTATCAGTGGCATGTCCTTAAAAATGCCCGGATGTCTAATAAAGAATTAAAGACCTACTTGCAGTAAGATCCTGTATCAAATACCTTTATTCAGAATATTAAATTTGCTTATCAAATTAGACTATAAATTTATTAGAGCACATCTTGCACTAGCATTTAAAATACATAAAGTGCTATAACACTCTACAAACGAGTACTGATGATGAAACAAAAAATTCTGGTAACCAGTTTAGTATTTAAAACTAATCTTTAGGCCTTACGAATTTAATAAATAATTATTAAAACGTGTTTATTATTAAAAAAAAAGCTATAACGCATATATATTTTCTAATCAAAAGAAAATTTCGTAACAAATAAACTCCAAATTGTGTGGCTTTCATTTCATTTAATTTATTTCCTAAACAGTCCATCGTCTTTTATAGAAATAAGAATGTAGAATGTGGAGAAAAAATGCATTCCCAGGCCATACAATAACTTGGTCTGGCGCCAGTTTGACATTTAATTTTGATTGACCGAGTCTGAGCCCTAATTTCGGTTTTAAAAAATGAATAATGAATTGTTTTCCAATTTGTGGCGGTACATTTGTAAGATCCAATCGACCAACAATAAAAAGTAAGAGGGAGAGTGAACGAGAGCGAGAGCGAGGGAGGAAGAGAGTAAACAATACATATGCAACGTTTTTGAACAAAGAAGAGATCAGCCGTGTAAAACTACCGTAATTATTTACTAGTTTTCATCCATTCTATAAATCTCTCTCACCTTTAACAATTAACGAAAAAAAGAAGGAAAAAAGAAATAGAACCAACAATAACATTAACCACCCGCTAACATCAAAGGTTAACACGCGCTTCTTATTGTATTTGGTTACATTGTACCGGCGTTCAAGTGTGACGGACGGTATCTGTATCTTAACTGGTTGCATGGTTCTGTTTTCCCTCTCTCTATCTCTATCCTCTTGTAAGGCAGCTTAATCACCACACATTTTCTGATGCACATTGTTAATGTTGTGGAATCGTTGTTAATGTAGACGGATTTTGATTTTATAGCCTCATAAAAGTGTTGCTCATTTGTACCTTCGCTCAACGAGCTGTCAAATGCGATTGACTATTCTGTGTTGCTTATCTCTTTAGCCCTCTCTCTCGCCCAACGAACAACTGATTTAGTATGAATGTGGATTTTGATTCCAAGTGTTTTGTATTCAAAATAATCACCAGTGACACCTGCTGTGAAAATTATGATATCGCCTCTATTGATGTTTTGTAAGGCAACTTGTTGCCGCTATCTTAACTGAGAGGTGCTGAACATGCCGAGTTGCACTAATGGCTCAGTATTGTATAGCAACAATAAAAACTACATGGCGTTGGTGGACAAAGAATACAAACTCACAATAAAATCATTAACAGCAGCAACAGCGGCAATAATCGTTAGCACCGGTAGTTAGTAAGGGACCTTCGAGTTTATGAGGCTTTTTAAATAATAGCCAACCAGACCACCACCAATATTTAAACAACATGTTAAATAGGTGAAAGTTAATGTGCACTTGTTTAAATTGAAATTTTTTTATAGTGAATAAGAAAAAATAATTTTTGTCATATCTCATTTCCTTAGCAGATTTAAAATAGAATGACTTTTGATATTGAGAAGTGTGATTTTGAGACAAAACAATAGTTTTTCAGAAGTCATTTTTCTTATATGGCAAATTTTTTTGTGTTATAAAAGATCTTTTTAGAAAGTATATTAAAATTATATTTTTCATTAGATTAAGGAAGGAATTTTATCGAAATCTTTATTTGTTTTAAGGAAATAGCTTTCAATTAACCAAGAAACTCTGCAGCGTATTTTATTTCAGGCATATTTTTTTCTCGCTTTTGTTAACGTGGCTTGAATGAAAAAAAAAACCTGTGTAAGTTAAAAAATCTGTGCAAGTCAAGTCGACAATGTAATTGCGGCAATTAATTTCAAGTTTAAGTCATGATTCAGGCAAGCGAACGTCATTGTAAATTTTTGTATAAAAGCTTACACTGAAAGATGAAAATGTGTCATGGCAACTGATCACACTAAAAGATTTCTTTAAAAAATACACTTTAAAATTATTTGAAATAAAGAAATTATTTTATAAAAAATTCTTCGTATTGTTTCTACAAAAAAATTTCCTCTTGATCGTATCAGCTCTTTAATTTTCTCTGTGTAACTTTTCCTTACTTTTTTCATTGTTGGCTTGAATTATACCTAAACCTCAGCTACAATTGCTGGGTACCATTTTAATTTGTTAACAACCGCATAATACGAACATTTTTATAAATCTAGACGTGCGTTTTTCAATGGAAGCCAAAGTTAAAGTGATTTTTATTATTGTTGGAGTCATGAACCAAATAAAAAACCACTTGTAAAATTAAACCCTCCTAGAAATGGTGGCAGTTAGATTTTCTTTAGACAGGACAGACAAACAATTTTAACTGAAACCGAAAGAAAATTTAGAGAAGAGAAAAAATTAAACGTCAATTGATGTGCATGTGGATGTGAGTCTGATAATTATTGATCCACTGGTAGCCATGGTAAATGAAAAAATGCATTGCTTCCGCAATTTTCAACTGCAAATTGGCTTGCATATCGTTCGAAGGCCAACTTTAAGGCGTATAACCGTTGTAAGAATCTTAAAGATCAACACTATAATTTGACTACCATTTTTAATTCTGTTGTTGTTTTTATTTATTTTCATCTTTAATGGAAATTGAGTTCAAACCAAACAACAGTTGTAATAAAAAATAAAAATAAGGTAAATATTTCTTAGAAATATAAAGAAGTAGGACAAGTTGTTAATTTGTAAAACACGATAGAAGTTGTAGTCTTTGAATTTTTATGACAGTTAGCGAATTTTTTATTTATCATTTATGTAAATTCTAATTGGTTTTACCTTCAATTTATTTGCGTTGATTTAGCAATTTTAAGAAAAAATATATTTCTGTGTCACTTTTTTTCATGATTTTGCGTTGCATGTGGCAAGCACTTGAAATTCGAGAGTATTTATTGGCACTTTTTTATTTACGAGTATACCTGATGTTCAAAGGAAACACAAAATACAATCCTCTACCTCTACTTTTTGCCATAGGAGTCATAACAACTGTTGAATTTACATTGTAAAATCTTTACGCCTTCCATATTTAAACAGATTATATACACTGAGAAAATTTAAAGTGGGTTATAAAATAAAAAAAAGATCTCCTCTAATGTGTCTATTTTTACTTGCTTTTAAAATTTCGTTAAAAATTATTTGACTTAAAGCTATGGACAAAAATTAACTATAATCTTTTCCTTTGTAGTGTAAGTAACGAAACTTTAGTCTTTCGTGCAGCATTGTCAAATGTCAAAAATTAAAAATGTTTAGCTGTTGAGAAAATACCCTCTATATACATATATCTATAAAAAGATTAGAGTTCTATCTGAAGCTGTGCCAAAGTTACACTAAAAAGCTCTCAAAATTGACATTAACACTGTCATATCTTTAATTGATTTTTTTACTATGTTGCAATAAAGGAGCGATGTGTACTTGAATGTTTTTTTAAATATTCTTATCAATTAAGTAAAATTTCTAACAAGTATTCGGGAAGTCAATATGAGCTTTATTTCGTTTTTAGTAATTGAGTACTATTCGCCAAATTGCCCATTTTTAAAATCAGACACTTGGCAAAGCTGCATTTAATTACTAGGAGTAACACAACTACTACAAGTACAACAATATAAAAACAACATGGCATTTTATTATCGTTTCTCGCCCCGAAATATCAAGCAAATATTATATTGTTTGGACAGTAATTTTCTTTAGTTTTATAAAAATGAAAGACTAATTTCTTATTGTGAATAATGAATAATCAAATTGGATAAATTTAATTTCTAAGCAACCTCTCGAGTTGTTATGTGACTGTTTGTGGCTGAAATGAGAAGTTGGCAACGGAAAAATCAAATTAAATCCAACAAGCTAATGTTATTTTCTTTGTTTTCTCACTTAGAAGTTGGAGAAACATGTGAGGAAATATTGCCCATATATTTGTAAAATGTAAACAAATTTTGATATTTCGGGACTGGGATAAGAGAACTACTGGTATATAGTATATCAATGCAACTTGCACTCGGCGTTCCCTTTGATAAGCTTTTCTCTAAGCTACATCTCTTAGCCGACATTTTAGTGAAGGTTACTACCAATAACATTTTCTAACATCAACAAATGTGACCATGTTTAAATTTCCTTTCTTTCCTTGCATATCATTTCTCTCTGTGTTTATGCAGTAGGTTGTTTGTTGGTATAATTTTATGTTTAATATTTTAAATATTATAATAAATTTTAAGTGTAAATTGTCTGTTCAAGCACTTGTTGTTGTTTATGTCACAAGTTATGTGTTGGCAACGTAAATTGTTGTTTGCATTAAAGACTCGTAAATATGTTGCTTGTTAAACAACTTTTACTTAATAAACACACATATTTTTAGTTGTAATTTATTTAGTGGCTCGTGTTTTTACAACATTAAGTTAAAGTCATATTATTCCATACACACATTTGAAAAAGGACTCGATACAATATGCTACAAAAAAAGTAGCGGAGTTCAATAAATAAATAACTTTTTGCTACAATCGGCCCAATTTAACAATGAATTCGTGTTAATGATCAGTTTTCATTTTAATTAACTTAAAAGAAAATTAAAATGTTTTCCAAGTATCATTATAATCAGCCTTTTGTCTAGTATTCGTATAACAGCAGACATTTAATTGCAATTAAATGCCTCTAATGACAATGACATATTAGTATTCTTCGGTTAAGCTCTTTTCCCCATATGTTGGCTGAAGTTAATAAAATTACACATTAAACACACACTTGCAACTGCTGAATGAATGAATACAACTTTTGTTCCTTTAATAAGTGGTCAGTTAATCATGATGATTTTTAGCTTTTTGTCTTTTTTGTGTGTTCATACTTAACGGAATCATTTGCAGGATAATTTAACCCTGCTTTCACCCAAAAATAAATATGTAAAAGCATAGGCACGCACTCAACATCAAATTACCAAAAACACAATAATTTATAAAAACAAAAATTAAAGTAATTATCAATAAAAATCAGCAAAAAATAAAATGAAAAATTTATTAAGTCTTCCTCCACCAAACTGTTAAACAAAATCTCTTTCCTTTTTTTTTTGGGAAACTTGTAATACGATGGGAACACATTAAAGACACTTTAATGCATTATTTCGTGAAAATATTAAAACAAAAATGAAAATGTACTCGTATTCTGAATAAAACGCCAACTTTTGCTTGTGGAAGTCTTATATTATTTTTTTTCATATACAATTTATAGGGGTAATTATCTGTTAACTTTTTTCGACAGATTTCATGTTTTAAAAAATTCGCAAAATAAAAAAAATTAAATAATATATATATATATATATATATATATATATATATATATATATATATATATATATATATACATATATATATATATATATATATATATATATATATATATATATATATACATATATATATATATATATATATATATATATATATATATATATATATATATATATATATATACTCTCAAAACTTTTGTTGTTGCTGTCTTCGAGGAAACTTCATTAATTTTAAGTTTTTGTTTTAGCTGTTGTGGGTTTTTGGACAAGTTCCCTTTCCTTGCCTTGTGCCTTGAAGCCCCTCATACTGTTAATGAGTTTTTGTTTCTTGTTAAACTCGTGATTGTGCGTAAGTTCTTGACGATTCTTTTTCAAGGCGAAAGAAAAAAATCGAAATTTTCGTCTTTTTCCTTAGAAGAGTATCAAATCATGGTTTAAAATTAATTCAACAATTTCAAAGCAGAGGTGGGGTAACTATGGTGCTATAAAAGAAGACTTTCACCAAAAAGATGTCTCAAAAATGTATTTAGGAGTAAATCTAAAGCAATAAATAGTTCATATATTTGATATATATATTTTTATATATTGATATAATTTAATGCAGGGTTGGATAACCTTGACGTTTGAGGACACTTCTTACTTTATTTCACATGAAATTAGCTAAGTGCTTGAAATCCGCTTCCACTCCTATTCTATTGTGTCCTAAGCATTCACTGCTTTTCTTGCTATTATTCGCTGATGGATATATCTCTCCCATAGTGACCATGAGTGCTTTATTGATTGAATGTCAGGATACAATGTGTCATTATCATAAAAAAATTGTTAGCTATCAAAAATCTGTGCATTTTTAATTTTATCAATTTAAAATTATCTACTCCCTCAGCTGTCATTCATTAACATACTATAACTTCGGCCGCAAAGAATTTGCTAAAAAATTCATACTCGTAAAAATTCTGCAAGATTTTTGAAAATAAAGTAAATTTTTGTGATGAAAGGAAATTTTACATATTTGGAGTAGGAGAAAGGCAAAATATATGACTGATATTAAATAAGTAAATATTCTGTCAATCCTTAAGGTCTAGTTTGCGGTATTTATGCTTCAATAACAGTTAAATATTCACCATATTTTTAATGTCTGCAATTAATCTTAGTTTCATGCAAAAATTATTCTAAAACCCTCAGATATGTAAAGCAAACTTGCACAACATTCATTAAAATTATTCGAATTACTCTCCCAACTAGTTATTGAGGAAATGTCATTATTTGTTGTGGGTGTAGTTAACTATATATCCAAAATGAGTAGACGTCAACCCGCAAATAAATGTACAGTGCCAAAGGTATTTTTAATTAACGAAAAGGTTCTTTACATATGAAGATATTAGCAAAAAAAAATATTTAAAGCATACAAACCCTTCAAACTTTAGTAATAAACATGAAACTAGTAGAGTCATTTTGATCTAAATCTACCAATTAAAAATTTAACTGCTTCCGATAATGCTTATGAAACATGTCGTGAAAAAAAGCTTAGTCACCCGATAGATTAGATTTTTGAAAGGGAAGATGTAATCAAAATGTTGTACCGCAAACAAAAAATTTTATTAATATATGATCACTGCGATTACCTTGCGTTCCCTCCTAAAATAAATTGTGTTTGAACTTTTACCTTTATATCGTGCCTTAACACCCAAAAAATTCACGGGACAAATACAAAATTTTAAAAGATTAATGTTTTATCAACTGGCTTTGCCCTAAATTTTATGGTAACTGCTTAATTAAATTTGGTCTAAGTTTTTGATGCCACTTCTAATGTTTATTAAACTTTAATTTTAGTGATCGTAAATTATAGATTGGGATAACAAAAGTGGGAATCAAAAATTATATAAATTAAAATTTTTTCGCGGTAAAGGACAATATTAATGTATGGTTTTATACTATTATATTGTCATTGTTTCCTTATTTATAATTTTTTTGCATATATAAATAATAATTGAATTTTCAAAAAAGGATGCAGAGCTATAAGGAATTGTTCTATATAAATATATATTATTGCAAGGAATATAGTTACATTTGATTTAGTGAATTAACCATTAGAAAAATATGAGTGATATTTTGTAATTATGACTGCATGATGCTTACAATATACCGTGACTTGTCAACAGGTTGAAGTCTACTGATTATCCTGCTAGAATCAATGAAATGTTAGACATATAAGCAGCTGAGTCCACTACAAATAACGATGGAAAAGCATTTCAAATTCAAGCAAACCCGATTGGATGAAAATCACAACTCTTAACAAACGCCTGTCAGGCTTACAACTTAGACACAATAGTAATTCAATTTATAATTGAAGGCAAATGAATGTTTTCCATAAATATTATGATATATATTGAGAATTATAAAACTAATCTATATGTACAAATCTCACTGGCATGAATGTCACCTTATCAGATGTTGAATACTCGTAGAAGCACCTTTAGCAAGATACTGTTGAATAAGTAGATTTTTTTTGTTGCAAATTTTTAAGTTCTATAGAGCAAGAAATACTTGAAATAAACTTCCATTTGCTTATCGAGTATTTTATTATTCTTATTTTATACCATCACAAAGATGTGTCTTCTCTGGCGCATCTATTTCAAATAACCTTCACAACTTTTTTCTACGTCAGTACTCTGTTCTTTAGAATCCATTTTTAAATAAGACGACTTTAAAATATATTACGAGTGGCTTTTTTTCATGCTCTTAACTTAAATTAAGTTTATTTTGACTCAACATATTGCTGTGGTTGCACCTTGAGCAGATGATGATGCTACTACACATATTCTTATTGTTCTGACCAGTATGTGGCAGACATAAGGTGAATCCTTTAAAAAGGAAAAGATGTGCTACTGCTAACCAAGCAACCAATGAACAACTTTATGATGCTGTTGCTTGACTTGTGACTTGTTGTTCGATTTATTATTGTTAATATTAAAAACGAAACAAACAAAAAGGGAGAAACGCAAAAAGAGTTTAACGTTCCCACGCTGCTTTTAATTTCATTTTCATAACTACCAACAGATAATGTGTTCAGCATGTTAAACAAATCCTTTTTGTAAGGAAAAAATGTTTTTTTCTTAGTTCTTGTAAATAAATTAAAAATAACCTAAAGATAGATTGGAACTGAATGCTAAAGATATTAAATGATTCTTATAAAATTGCAAACCATTAGTTTACACTTCTTTAAAGGTTTGCTTTCAAGTCCTTCTGCTGAAGTCTTATGACTAGATTTTGTCTACAGGCCATCTCTCTGTTTGAGCCTGTTTCAGCAGTCGCTTATTCTACTACCAGCTTCTTGTATTTGAGCTTGAGGCTGGTTTTTCTTATTTAATTTATTTTTACTTTAACTTTAACTTTCGATCTCGCTGCTTAACTAGAGGCATGTTTTTTTTAATTTTTGTTAAACGGATTTGGCATTTTATGCATAAAATTGTTACTGAGTTTGGCCTTAAATTTAATTTAACCGTTTTTACTTGATCGTTTAAAACGGTAGCCTTAAAAAATAAAAAGTTTATTACGTTTTGGTTAATGAAATTTATTTTATTTGTATTTTGGCGCCATTGTTTAATTATACTTGTTAGAGAAAATTGTTTTTCGTTTCATATACAGGAGTTATTTCAATAAAAAAGAAATTTATGTGAGAGCCCTTTACGTTATTACGAGATTACCGTCATTTGTTGTTGGATCAATATGTTTTTTTCTATCATTATTTTAAATATTATTATTATTATTATTATTATTATTATTATTATTATTATTATTATTATTATTATTATTAATATATAAAGTTAATAATTTCTAATTATACTGATGGCACCACGTGACATACAATGTCATCAGGTATTTCTCAATAAATGCCTCCGGGAAATTTTACGGATTTTTCGGCCTGTAACAATATCCAACAACCAGCTCTGAATGGTGGCAAACCAGCAGCTTATTACACCGGAAATTAGTAAGCGGAAATGGAGTTGAATAGGTCACACCCTCAGACGATTGCCAAAAAATGCCAAGATTGGAATCCACAGTGAAACAGACGAGTAGGGAGATCAGCATATACCTGGAAGCGGCAACTGACAACAAAACTTTCGAGATTGCATATGAAGTGGAACAAAGTCAAGCATCGAGCCCAAGATCGGAATTATTAGAACCACATACATATATATATATATATATATATATATATATATATATATATATATATGTCAAGAAAACAAAATTTTTTTTGGGATCAAGCATAATTTGAAAGCTTATGGAGTGAAGTATTTTTGAGATTTTTTTTCAGATTTTTCGGAAAAGGTTAAGAGGTCGCTCAAGTCGAATTTTTGCCAAAAATCGGGTTGTATATATTTATAAACTTCACTCATTTTGAATTTTTTAATGTTTTTTTTCCAGAAAATTTTAGCGGGACTACATTCTTCTTTATAGGCTTTAAAATTTGCAGAAGCTATTGTATTGAATACTCAAAAAGATTTTGTTTTAAATTAAAATTTGCTATAATAAAAGCTCATAATAAAAATAATAATAATATTGAATCCTCCCCCGGTTGAAATATTGTTTATGGCATAATTCCTCCATTTATGGACCTATTTTGAAAACAAGATTTTTTCAATAAGGTATTTCAAAACTTTCCTGTAAGCAAAATATAAACTACAAATGGATTATATCCTATTTTAAAATATGCTGTATGTGCTTCCATTTTGCATTCTGTTCAATTGGCTTTTTGTATTACAAAATAAATTGCAGTTCACTGACGATTTGGTTACCGACCAATAAATTGTCAGCATATGAAGAGCTAAAGCCACAACAAACAATAAATTTTTCAAATTCTAATTGTTTAAACAATGATTTTGGGAGAATATTCAAAATAATAAATTTCAGCCAGCTTACTATATATTTTTAAAATAAAATATATTAAATTTTACCATCACAATTAATTAGTTCATTATATATAATATTTCATGCCATTTTATACAAAAGGGCTGAGGCCTTTCTCAATGAACTATTCAGCTATTTTTTTTTTCTTTTTGAAAAATTCTATGCAATTATTGGTATAGTAAGGCTAT
Organism: Germaria angustata; assembly: GCA_963681545.1. Taxonomy (NCBI): domain Eukaryota; kingdom Metazoa; phylum Arthropoda; class Insecta; order Diptera; family Tachinidae; genus Germaria; species Germaria angustata. The sequence continues at coordinate 22,529,416 of OY813001.1, read as the reverse complement.
GAGCCCCAATCAAGAAAAAAAATCGTGATCGGGGTTAATTTATTACATGTGTAGATACAAAACATCGGGTCCTATATGAATAAAATATTATTGCGACGGCTTATGCGTAAGTAATCAGCCTTTCGTCAGTGAAGTTCCAGATCCGCCGAAGTTATTATTCCTATAATTGAAAAAAATAAAGAATACCAATTCGTAAATATAAGCTTGGAACTCGGGTCAGTTTAATTGACACAGCAAACGCCACAGTACACATGTTGCATACAGAATTCGTTATATAGATTGGCCGCAAAAAATTGCATAGTTTGATATCGCTGAACCAATTCTTGTAAAGATTTCTGAACTAAGGGGTCTATGCCAATAGGACGCCAACCACTCAAGCTCAAAAACTCTTGCAACAGAGTCATAAAAAATTGGACATATATTTCACCGTCTGTAGCGGATATTTCATACACCATAACCATAACTTTAAAAAATAATATTAGTTTTGTTAATATTATTCATAGATCTTGTCTTTATTCCATTTCATCATAAAGCTCACTTAGCGCCACCATCGAGTCGAGGACTGTTTGTGTTTTCGAATGGGAAGCTGCAGGTGATACAGTAGACTTAAAAAGTTATATTTTGACAACGCAAGAACTATTTAATCTTTTTGTTTTGGAGGGGGCGGGGGGTGTAATAAACTTTTTCCCTCCCTCTGGATCCATGCTCCCGCGTTGATAATTTTTTTATAAGCTTGTGGCTGCTAAATATCCTTAAAAATTTATATCGATATGATATCCAGCATTTTTATTTTTTGAGTTTATCCTAATGTTGATATCAAATATATGGGAAGTCCTAAGCAGTTCCAAGTGCCTTTTATGCATGAATTCAGCAACAACAGCAAAAAATAGATTTTGTAAAATACTTTAACCAGCTTAAAAATTTTTTATGAATAAACAGGAATATATATGTAGGCCTCCATTATAATATGTTTTTGTTTTTAATTACAAGTACCTTATGAATTTTTTAAAGGTTTCCTCAAAAGTACATTTAAGAAACATTTAGCGGTATGTACATACGTAATTAAATATATATGCCTGTGCATATGTATAAAGTATGTATGTATACAAATCAGAAATCATGCTGAGATAATGTTTAGTTTCTGTAATAATCATTATAATAACATTTAATGCTTTTTTGTTATAAATTTGTTCATATTAATTGTTTACTACCACGGTCACCAATAGACAGGAATTTCCTTCAACAAATGAACACAAATAAGGATAACAAAAGCACAGGGTCAAAGGTGTTTAAATGCCGCTGCGGAGAACGAAAAGAAAAACGAATGAAATTTATAAACAAAATTATGCTCACTTTCGGATTTTAGTACTTTTGTTGGTTGCATTTCATCAAATTAATGACGCCGTTATAAAAACGTCCAAATGGCACCACATCAGCAACAACAACTGTAGGAATATGAAAATAAATTAGAGTATAAAATCAAGGTTACTAAAGGGGTGTTATAAATAGGCGAGAGCCATAGAGCAACACCAGCGGCCTGATCGTTCTCATCAGCAAGCTGGCAGGCAGCAGAAGCGGCATCAAGCAGCATCATGCCCATGAAATCTACTGGTGAATGGAGGATTGTAAGGATCGATACATTGTGTATACAAAGTGCAGTTATTGGTAATTATCACCGCAGGCTGTAAATGTGTGTTTGGTTGCTCATGCCAGAACGGTAAAGTAGAGTACGATCACGTTGTTGTAAAACTATAATCTTCATATAAGATTAAAAAATTTATTTTTGCACTTTTTTGTTGAAAATTTTTGTGGATTTTTTTTATTTTGCACATACTGTTTACTTAAGCTTAGTGCCACAAAACAACATAAAACCCAAGGGACTTAACGTAAAACGTTTACATTCACTCGTACTAGTATCCGTTTGTTACAAGAGTTTTGTATTTCAAGTATTTGGCTCATGCGCTATATACTCGACTTTGCCCTTAATTTTAGTGCGATTTTAACAATGTTTGGTACTTAAGTCCTTTTTCTTAAGGGTTCTTTGTTTTTCGAAGTTAAAACAAACAAATCCATATATCTTTTTTTTAATGCATATTCATCAAACTTGAGTTTATGTTTATGCTAAAATGTATGCTAATCTTTGACAATGTCCAAGAATTGTGACAAGGAATTAGGGAACATTTAGAACAGAATTTCTAAGATGTTGTTTTTTAAATTCTTTAGCTTAGACGAAGACCATGAGTAAGCTGTTTTCTAATTCTGGGATAAAGTAAACAAACTTTTTTGTACTTACATAGAACTCAAGTGGTTTTCATTGTTTTGTTTTTTTTTGCCGACATTCTTTTTGTTATTGTGAAAAATGGTCATTATTTGAAAGGGATTTGGTGAAATAAAAAGGATACACTGATATCTGTAGGTATTTTTTCTTTTTTTTTTTTTTTTTGAAATGCTATTCTACTAATCATGCATATATGCCTATAAGAATGTATTGTATTCAACATACTTAAACATAAATATTTAATGTAATACAGGCTCATATACAGGGCTGGGATTTTCATCTAAATGGCATCGATGTGTTTTAGTATGTACTTGCCTATTTTGGTGGCAAATGAATATTTTTATAATAAATGCATATTTTAAAAGTTTTAAGCGCTTTTTTAAAAATTTAATAATTGCACACATTTTAATTTATATCAAAGAAGACACAGAGGCTTTGCAAACTTGACTGTTCAAGGAGATATAACAAAGCGAACCTCAGTTGAGTATTATCTGGCTGTTTTGTTTAAAAGATCAAACTACCGGGTGGTATCAATTATCTTTTTAAATTATATATTATTTTGACACGAATAGATTATTTCTGTTCAAATTTTTGACTAACATTCAGTATTATGCCACGTACCAAAATGAGCACTTCTTGGTTGAACAACGTTGAAATATATTGCCAGACAATCGGAATTTTGCTAAAAAAAAGTTATCAGTTCTGACGAGACCTATATATGTCAACAAATAAGGATCGTGATTGTCTTTGTCGCAAAACCAATCCAATGTGTGAATTTTAGCGTGCTACCGTCTTTGGCCCCATTTTGGCTCAAAAATGCTGAAAATGGCATTTCATGCGTTACAGAGCCATTATTATGGACTTATGTAGCCCGAAATGAAGATATGAGCTCGACTAGCCTCTGTTTTTTATAATGCACCATGTTACACAGCCTATCAATATGTCATCACAACTCATTGAAATTTTAAAAAGATACTTGTTTTTGGAGCACCTGATTAATACACATGTATATTTGCGCAAAGTTTTCAAGATTTGTTTTTTTTTTTTTTTTGGTATTAAACAGTTGCTTTAGTTGAATTTTAATGTACAGATTATATTTTTCTAAGTGATACTAATTTCAAAAGAATTTATATTTTTCTAAGTGAAACTTACTTTGAAAGATTTAGCCACCTGGTCTAAAATTTTTTTGAATTTAATAGTGTCTTTTACAACCCAATATATGTATATATGTCAGTACAGTCAAAAGTAATTATAAGTTTTTATTTATTTAACGAATCATGGCTAGCGAAAAATTCCAAGGCATACAGAATTGTGATATTAAAGACGTTGCAGCGAGTACCATTAAAACATAGAATGGTGATTAGCACTTTATCATCTATAGATTTCGATAGTTTAAATCTTACCGCGTACGGTATTTACATGAACTACCCAATTAAGATCTTTACTGAACGTAAAAATAAAAAATTCAAAGCATTAATTGCATCTATTTCAATATTGCTTATATACAACTGTAGCTGAAATATTGTGTGGTAAAGAACTGAGTTTTCAAATAACACTGCCTGTGATATAAATGCATTTGAATTAAGTCCATTTGCTGATGTCCAGCTGTGTACTTTTCCCAAATCATGGTTAACCTTTCTTAAACAGGCAGAAAGGTTTAATGGCTGGCATCTCATGTTAAGTTGAATATCACCCATATACATCTGTAATTTGCAGTTATTAATCTTAGGGAGGAGGTTATTAGCATAGGTAAATAGAAAATGGCAGAGGACCGGGTATGGAGCTGTTGCATACTCCGTAATAACGAACAGACTATCACTTTTGATTTTCTTTAGGCACTGATTGTTGAATTCGGACTATTGCTACATGAACACAGGTGATAATCGTAATATTGCATCGACAGTAGGATCTTAGCACAGTATTCTCTGATAATAGAAACTTAAATAAAGTAATAGACATTTGTATTAAAATAGGAAAAACACATCGGCAGCTTCGGTTTCCCCTCCTGATAAACAAATATGAAAGAACTCAGCAGTCATTATTTTTCAAACTTGTAGAATGACTTGGGGTCATACTTTTTAATCACATAACAAATCGAACTTTCATTCCATAAAAATATTCCCTTTGATACTTTTTCCATTGCAACAACGATTTAAAATTACAACGTTAAAGCTCTCTTACTACTATTTTGCAAAGTTTCCATTTAATTGTTTACAAGTTTCTATTATTTACTCGTATATTTTGTTTTGTATTTTCATTAGTGCTTTATTAAGTGTTTGGAGTAACTTTTTCACCAAACAGCACTTGTATGCAAACACTTTTACAACTATCAACACTTGAGTTTGTGTAAAAGAAAAAACTGCAATTTTTGGTCTGAGTATTTAAGACCATATTACCCGATTTAAAACAATACCAAGTAATGTAAACGATTATTCAACTTAACCAGTTTAAATAGCCGCGTTGTGTTTTATTTATTTCTAACACCGCCACTGCAAACACAAGTTCTTGCAGCAAATTGTGCTGAAATTTTAAATACCGTTGAGAGAGAAAAACACACACTTTAAATTAGAAATTCTAACACGCACAGGTTTTATAAAATAGAAGCAGTTTTTTGCTTTATATACCATATACCACTAGTGCATATTTAAATACGACCGTTTTAAATCCGCCACGAAAATACTTATAAAAAGCCAGACAGACAGACGGATAATAAACCATCCACAGAGACTTATTTGCAATTGTTGTAGTTGTCTATTTGAAAAACCATAAAGGTTGTGGTTAAATTTGTGCAAAATATAATTGAAGCTGGCGAGTACTTAATTGTAATACGAGTATGAAAATGTTGTAAGTGAACGAATGTATGAATGAATTAATGAATGAGTTGCCATACAAGTTTAAGTTTAATTGTTTGAATTGTTGTTTGTTTGCTTTAAATAACGTTGAACGTTTACGATTTATTTTAACTCGTATAACTTGTACTAGTATCCCACAACAGCTATAAACCAGCTTATCTACGTACATACATATACATATGCATCTGTATGTCTGTCGGACTGTTTTACTAGTATCGGTCTTTAGTAGACGGCATTTGTTTTAATTACTTGACTATTAATTTAAAGTTTAACTACAATTTACTTGCTTTACCTTTCTACGCCATACAATTTAATTATGATTGTTTTCCATAGAGAAATTTAAATAAATTTTGCATGTTGTAGTTTGATTAAAATTATTTTGTAATTTACAAAAAATACATAAAGACAGATATGAGAAAGCGCAATATTGTTTAATCTTGAAATTTGAATTGCTATTGATTTTTTCTGCACAGTTTTGCAGGCGGAAGTTTGGGCGATAACGGAGTGTATCAGGGAACTCAATGTAATGGGGAGGTCAGGTCTTGTGAATATATTCACAGATAGCCAGGAACGCACTAAATTACGTACAGTTTGGGATTGCAAGAATGCTATTAACAGTTACTCAGCACATGGTGAACTGCGCATCATATGGGTGCCAGGACACGCGGGGATAACTGGAAATGAGAGGGCAAACTCACTTGCTTCTAGGGCAACAGAGTTAGGTAATATAAGCTTGGAATGCGCGAATGCAGTTAAATCAGAGCTAAAGACTTGGGCACTTAGAGCCCATTCAACTCTCTGGAATAACGGAACCATGGGAATCGATACAAAAATTCTGTGGGGAGATCCAGACGAGAGAAGAACGAGGGAGCTGTTAAGACTTAGCAAACCCGAACTAAGTAGAATAATGGGAGTTGTCACAGGGCACTCTCAACTACGGGCACATCTTAAACGCATGGGAATAGCGGGAGGAGTTGAATGTAGAGCATGTGGGGAGGGGAGCGAAACATTGGAACACTATTTATGCCAATGCCCCGCCTTCTCACAAATAAGGTCCCGATATCTTGGGGGGACACCTTACCGGACATAACCCGATTACGGGGAATATGCTGGAGGAAATTAAGGAACTTTGTGAGTGACACGGAGTTTCTCTAGACCTTTGGGTCAATATGTTATGGTTAAGCCCAAGGGAGCGTACAACAATCAACATAACCTAACCTAACCATTGATTTTTTGTTGTTAATTTATACACTAACGACTTACATATTTCTTCCTTATAAGATTTAGTATTTTATTTATATTTGATTTTGTGATTAAGAGTAGAAAATTTGATTAAAGATTTCAATTTAATTGCTTGCAAAAGTTCCTTTGTGATGAAAATTTTATATATTGTATGTATATTTTGCCCCGTTTTTATGTTTGTTATCTGTTGTAGAAATAAGTGTTAGGAAATGTTATGTTCTTTCTAAATATGTTCCACAAAATGTAAATATGTAAAATGTGTTGCAGCCAAGTTTATTTCATGGTTAAATGCTTTAATTCTTGTCAACTGTATTAATTACTTTATTTTTGTTTTGTTCAGTTTTCGTTTGCATATTTGTTTCTGTGGCAGAAATTTATAAAAATTTAATAAATTTTAATAAATTGATGTTAAATTTTTCGTAATTAAGGGTTTTCTTTTTCTGCCAACAAACGAGTACTCTTCATATCTGAAAACGAGAATTTTATAACTGATCAGTAATGCTAACGTCTCCTTGCAACATATAAATGTATTTTGCAAATCGCTTGAATGGTGTGGATATTGCTAGAGAATGGACAATTTTTATTCTATATTCCAAACACCAACTAAACAATAAAGTTCAATGTAATATAAAGCAACAATTAGATCTATATGATATAAAACTATACAATTTTTTTAATTTTTTCGAACAAATTATCAGACGCAAACTGTGAAGCTTCTTGGCTTGCTCGCATAAACACCTGGAGTTTTTCGCGAGGCATCAAAAATGCCACCTCTGGCCTAATAGTCTAGTACTCTAGCTACTAGTCTACAAAGGCATCTCTTTGCGAAGGTGTCGGTCACATATAAAAGGTTTCGCCAAATTTCTTGGCAACCAACATATTTTTCAGAAATGAAAACACTAACCATTATAAGGGCTTCTATCTTATAGATCTTGCTAAATTTAAGCGAAGACTACCTCAAGTAAAACTCCACAAGAAAAGTTGGGTTATTTTGAAATTGCTTAATGATAAAAAAAATCATACAACTTTCTTCCTAAAATCAGACATTTTCATACCATTTAATTTAGGAAAATTTAAGTTTGTTATTTTATTGAGTTTATGTGCAATTTCCTGTATTATAATAATTTTTATTATACATATCTCTAGATCTCTCTCTATATATGGCATAATATAAACATTAAAATTTTATTAAATTATATCGTAATTTTTTAGAGACCCTCTCAACACTTGTTCAAATCCAATTTTAATTAATGGCTGATGTTGTTTAATTAAGTAATTTTTTAAAACAACTGCACTATATTTATGTTCTTGTTATATACACATTGCTACAATTAAAAAATAATTATTCCTATATTAATATATTTATTTCATTTCAAAAATATTTATTAATTCAATGAACTGGATTCATGTGTCGCTAAAATTAATACTTGAAGCTTAATAATAAGGTTGGAGGTCAACAGATTTACTCGTGTATTAAAATTAGTGGCATATACACACATACGTATGCCATATTGTTAGAAAAATTATATATTCTTATGAACTAGTTAAATTAAATTATTTACAGAATACAATATAAAAAGTATTGGTTTTAAATTGACGCATATATGAAGTTACATATGCTGTCAAAAGCTCGTAATTATTTTAAGCCATAATTTTATGAATTTACCATCATGTTTGATAAGAAGAATCACTTTAAACTGAAAATACCAAACGCAAAAAAAGTTTAATTGTGAAAGCATTTAAAAAAATTATCTGTACGATAAAAAAAAAAACTTTCAAGAAAAATCTGTAACACATTGCTTTACTTTATGTCACTTCAAAAAGGAAAAATAAAAATTTATCATATGGCTTATTAATAGTTTTAACAACTGCACCTTAGAAAATAAACATATCCTCCATAACTGCCAGATTTGACGATTTCGGGCCACAAAAATAGTTGGATTGTTAATGGATTCATAAAGTATGGTATTAGTCTAAAAAATATTTAAATTATTTTGTATTTGTATACATTTCATTTAATAAACGAGCTTCAGTCCTTTTTATAAAACACAAATAAATTTGTTTATTCAATATTTTGATGTCTCTTTGGGCGTCTTATTAAGGAAAATTTTTTATAATATATGTGAAAACAACAATTATAAAGAAAAATTTACCGAAGAAGACACCCAGAGAAGCGTCGAAATATTGAATAAAATAAATTTATTTGTTTTTTTTTATAAAAAGACCTTAAGCTTGTTTATTGAATAAAATATATATTAAAACAAAAAGGTCGAAGAAATAGTATTAATTATTTAAAAAATTTATAAAAATTTTATGACATTACGAAAATATGACTTTTTTAACTGACTTCAGAACGGGTATCAAATTATCTGTATTTTTTTTTTCATCAGACGGAAAATTTGTTCGCTCGAAGTATTGATTATCTAATAACAACTACATTTATGGGCCGATTACGGAGGTGCTTCTTTTATTTGAGAGCATATGCTTACAATATGTTCCCATACAAATATAAGAATAAGTCGGATGGGTACAGTGCCCGCCTGATATATTAATTATCGCACAACTCTGCCACAGGTCGATCAATTTTCATAATTACGTCGGTTTCTATTCGATTGGCTCTTGCATATTTTCGAAAGCTTAAGGCAAAGCTTTGAACGGTGAACTGTATCAAAAAGGCCTTAAAGTGATCTAGCAAAATTAAGAACGAAATTCTACCACACATCCATATATCGGCGTTCATCTATAAGATTGCAGATCGGTCAGTAGTATGAACTTTTAAATTTAATGCTTAATTACTTATATTAATTATATCATTTATCATTGATCAATCGAATGTACATTTATTGCGAAAAAGTTAAATATCGACTTTTAATAAACTGTGCAACAGGATAGTATATTTTACACTAAGAAGCATGATATAATCTCATTTAGATTTACAGTATTATTTTCATTAGATAAACCTCCATATTCAAATACATTGGCATATAAAACAAGCATATTATGCAAGAAAGATATAATAGATCCATATTGAGTATAATTGTTTGTTGTAATGTTTATATAAAAAAGCTATCCAAGCCAACTATGATTATGTACTTTGTAATAATCATGTACGATAAAGAATTCTCATATAGTTTTTGAACTATTTGGCGTAAACATATGAGGTTGAATGCTTTAAACTGCTTAAAGTTCACTGACTATTTGATTTAACGAGGAATGAAATGTCAGCATGTGAACAGCAAAACAAAAACAGCAAACAATGAAATAAAAATTTTTAAACTCTAATTGTTTAAACGATTAGCTGTGGAGAATATGCCAAATAAAATATTTCAGTATTAAAGGCTTTAAAAATATTAGAATTCTTTAAAATAATCATTTGATATGACTGATATGATTGTATACTAAATCATATATTTTCGAAAACACACTGATCATTTGAACCAATGAATTTTTTTAAATTAAAGAAACTTTTGTCATATTATTTTTTTATCATTAACATTTAAATAGTAAAACTTGTTTTAATAACAATCTAATTTAAACATTTAAAATATTTTGTTAAAACAAATATATTTTCATGTTAAATATCAAATAATTTCTTTACGTTTTCGTAGTAATTTTGTAGCTTAAAATTATTAACAATAATTTTAAAATGACATGTTTTGCACTTGCATTTTGCAAAAAATAAACAAACATGCAATTAAATTTTCCTTTTTTTCAATTTTAATAAACACAATAATTGTAATGTGATGAATGTAAAGCGATTAGATTTAATTTAAATCTACTACTTTTAATCACAACGGGTACAGGCACAGTGATCCAAAGTCTGCGACCAAAAGAACGATGGTGATGTTGATTTTGTAGCTTGAAATCATTAAAAATAAATCACTACACTTTTAATTTCACTGCTTACAACGAAGAGCGTAAAACAAATACAGAAATTAAACTTAAATATAGAGTTGGAAACAACACTTGCAAACATTCATTCAATTCAATTATCAACCAACCAACAACCGCAACAACAGTATCACAATTTAAATCAATATTTAAAGAGGCAGAGCTTTATAAAAATGATAGAATAACGCCCAGTATTAAAGAAGGTATCAAACTAGACAGACATTTATACAATTTAAACTATTCATTAATCTTAACCACATTAGAATCATCAACGTCATACTCTCTGGCTTTCTCATCCACTCATCATTAGCCCCATAATCATCATTAATAGGAACATAACTTATTTGTTGGCTAAACCACAAAACCTCTAACATACCAGGAGAAGAGGGCTGCCTGACTGACTAATGGCAGACAGTGTCGGGCGCCCATGTTGCAGGCATATTCCTATTTGTGTGTTAAACGCATTCCATCAATTTTCCAACACAATTTTCTTTACATTTTTTACATTCTTAGTTTGAATACGTTTTTCATCATTGATTTAAAGACGATTTTATTATCTTCAAGATCATTTTTTTATAGACACAAATTCTGACATGCTTTCCTTGCTGCAGTATCTTGGTTTAGTTTGATACACCATTGTAAACAAATTTCAAGAAGTTAAGGAAAAACATCAAAACTGTACAAAAAAAACTATGAAAATAAACACTGTAAATGATTTTCATTAACCGTCTTCACATACACGTATTTTGATTGATACATGATCATCAATATCATGATTTTCTTAAACAGAGGTGCACTAACAGAGGCTCAAGATTTAACTTCATTTATATTAAAGCCCTATGATAGTAATCAACAGATTTCCTAGTGCACAACATACTTCAATAGATTATTTTGTATATGGTACTAAAGAGTTTTCCATTGAGATGGGGTTGTGTTGTCATCCTGGCCAAATTTTGTCAATTCCCTTATCATTCAATGAAGTCACATCATCATGAGAAGTTGCAAAAATAGGCAGCATAATCGGTACTACCCGGTTGTGTGGGTCACACGACTGTAAGAACGGCCGAAAAAGTTGTGGATGTCAGATAAATCGTTCACGAGGCAGTCGAGAGCGAAAACTTTCCAAGAAGAACAAGAATACAATTCTTCTTCAAAAACGATTTAAATTGGAGATGCATTCTTGGAAGAATATGTTTATTTCTGTATATGGGCCAGTTCCAAGAGCCGCCACATTTGCCTGATGGTTATGTGCCCACAATGATGAACTTAAAACAGCGAATTTCTTTCAAATAAAATGTGATGTTAATCACAGCGCTGAACATTCTATATTCACTATCGAGAGCGTACTTATCTCCTGTAGAGGGGAAGCGTATGCTTAAATCGTTGTGGGCTTATAACAATAAGCCATAATCTGCGAACGCCAACAGGACCATCATCAAAATAAAGCCTCATTCAATCCGATTAATATAAAACTAGAAGACGAAATTTAACCCCACAAACGAAAAGAATTTAAAAATTGTTTTATTTATACTTCGAAGATCAATGCCTAAATATTTGCTGGCTGCATAACGTTTCCTTCAAACGCCTATACATCCCAAAATACTTCACCGAATAAAATACAGTCCGAAAAACAAAATCCGTGGTAATTTTTTAATTCCTGACTAAAAGTCTTTATAGAGATGAAAAAATTAAAAATGGCAACTAAATATTCAATAATAATAATAACAAGAAAACAGCTAGATTATAAGAAAAGTTATGTATGTACAGAAAGCCCTATTCTTTTGCGCCACTTAATTGGCGCCTTTTGCAACAACCAAATGTTTTACAATGTAGATCCTATTTTGTGAGCCGGTTATCGCACTCTTACATTTTTGCTTCCCAATTATCTTCATAAAACAACCCTTGAAATATCCAAAAAAGGAATAAATGTTTGGGCTTTAAAAGAGAATAATTTAGTTTACACAACAGAACTTGGAATCGCGTTAAGTTCTAGATAGTGAATTTAACTTTCCTGAATTAAAGTTAATAGTAATATTAATAGAGCTTATTTATTCTTTCAGTAATTCGACTCAAGGGCTGAAAAAAGTTAAAATGACTCAAATGAAATGTTTTTCTTTCTTGCGTTTCTCAAATGCAATTCTTGTGATAAGAAAATATCTGTCATTTCCTAAATCTATACATGTTTTTATGACATTGCTTGACCAAATGGGCCATATGTACTCTTATATATATATATATATATATATATATATATATATATATATATATATATATATATATATATATATATAGTAGGATTAAATGTGTATGTGTGTCAAAGGTTGTACATTAATTTAATTTAAAATCCATTTGGGGAAAGGTGATCACTTAAATCCCCCAACACGTTTTGTTTTGTTAGTGTTTAAGCGAGATTTATCATCCTCCAGCTATGGCTTGGACTCGTAGTTTGTGTTCTTAAGAGTTTTATAGATACTTCATTAGCTGGCAATACTCCATAAAGCAGATGATAAACATAGATGATGATGATTATGATGATGTTGATGTTGATTGTAATCGTCCAAAGAAAAACAAAGAAGAACACAAGTTCTTTTGTAAGGCAATGCTCCAACAGCATAAAGACAGTCACTTACTAACTTGTATGTTGAGCGGTTACCCAAACTGGCGTCATTTTGTAAATTCCCACATTCGTCACGGAATCTTATCTTTTTCAAAAAAAGAAAAACTTAAAAAATAAAGAATAAAACAAATTGTTTTTATTTTTATTTTTTTTTTCCTAATATTCGTCTTAGCAGTCAACATCAACGATCGCAAGTCTTCTGGTGCGATGGTGGCAATAAAGGGTTTTTTGTTGTTACTTGTTTTCAAACACCCATTAAATGGCCAATAGCAATGATAGATTATAGAATCGTTATGAAAAAACTTATCAAAAAAAAGCTTTAAAAAACGCTCATAAATGTTTGATGAAATATATCCAAATTAAATAGATAATTTTCGTTGTTGTTGCCACATTGTAGCGAGACATGGGTGCAAAAGAAAATGAATAGAAACCACCAACACTCTGGATGTTTGTAAGTAAAGGAGTATATATTGGCAAAAAACAAAACAAAATGTTCATTTTACATCTATTGCAATAGCAGCACGTAGAGTATTAAAAATGAAAAAAGTCACAATTTTTAACCTGTGCTATTAACCCACTCATCCGTTTATTTTAAGATGTTTGAAGAAAATTTTCCAGTGCTCGTATTCCGTAGAGATGTTTTAAACTTTTTAACGTGTTTTGTTTTAAACGATTTTAGCGTTTATCACCAGGTTGTAATTTTCCCCTTTGCGCTAGCATTTTTTTTCTCTTTCTTAAAGGTATTTTTGGTGATTTTTGGCCCATACGAATTGTTTACATGATCACATTTTCGATCATTAAATCATACAACAACAATAACATTGCAAATAAATTAGAAAAAAAAAGACTCAAGACACTAGTTAAGTGTTCAAAGTGTTTATGTTGTTAACTGTTGGTAACATTAGTTGGCAATAGATAACTATGGTTAGTTAGCTAACTGGCTAATAGCTAAAGTGGTTGGTTGCTGACTGGCTGAAAAGCGATACTCGAGTCTAACTGACTGACTTAGTCATTTAGTGTCTAATTTTTTTTTATTTAGGATTTTGGTAGTTAGAGTCTTGCTTTCATGTATTATGCAGTGATGGAAATTGTTAAATGATCATAAATTGTTTAAAATTAATTATTTTCTTGATTATTAATATTAATTTTAGTTTTCTTTTTATATTACTTTTATAATACTTATAAAAAGATCATGACTTACTTGCTTTTAATGAGGATTTTATTGTTGATCACTTAATATCAATCTGATATCACGAAATTTGTAAATCGTGTAGTGTTATTATTTAAAATTTAAAAATTATAAAAAAAAATTCTATATGGAATAGCTTTGAACTAATCATAGAGTTGATATCACCACTTTGAGGTAACATGGTTTTATCTCAAAAGAATTTTTACTTGGCGTAATGCGATTTACCTTTTCAAAATGTTAACTTCCATGTCAACATTTTTTGGTATGACTTCGGTGCAGATTCCGACATAATTCTTTTTTTTACATACTGTTTTCTCAGCAACTTAAAATTTTGACTTTTGGAGATTCGGAGAGCAATGCCATGGAGCCAGTAGCGTATGATATCGACAATTAGCAAATGACAGTTCTATTTTCCTTATGTGCACAAGATTCTCAATTACCCAATCAGAACTTTGCATTGAAATTGATCAAAAATTAATCCTATTGTACCAGACACGTGATCATAAACTCATGGTAAAAAAAAGCTTAAGATTGTGAATGGCAAAAATTTATGGCTAGAAAATCAGCAGGCGATACTATTACACATTAGACCCATCTCAGAGTAAAAAGTAAAAATTTTAAATAATCACTGCAAACTGTCACATGATTGGCTTTCTATCAATTCCTTCCCAGCAGAGTTATAACACCCCAGAGAGAATAAATGGAAGTCATGCTTAAGAAATGAAACTTTCATTACTTCGAAATACTTTCAACTTTTTATAAAATAAAGTTGGTAAAATGTTGTTTATGAATACGAATACTCTTCACAATTTTGTTTTTGTTTTTGAAAATAGTCTCAATATGGAAATTTATCATTTTGGAATATTCTCCACAACTAATCGTTTAAATAATTACATTTAAAAAATGTATTATTTGTTGTGGCCTGAGCTGTTCCTATGTCGACATTGATCCAATGTGCATTACTTCCAGATAATAATCTTAAAATTATCATGACTTTTTAGGAGGCACTTTTTATGCTGGTGTGTCTTTGAATACGTTTAAAAAATTACAATTACATTTTAAACACTTGCAGAAGGAAGTTATTTTTATTTATTTCTACAAAGAAGCTCATATAAAAAATATTTATTGAACGAATTATAAATTTATTTAAAAAAAATTTTGATTAAGCGCTCGTTAGCTTAAAATTTACAAAATCAATATTCTTTGCACCTTAAGCTTTACGCATTTTTTGTCTTAATTTTCAGAATCAGTTTTTCCCAGTTTCTTCTCTTGATTATTTTAATCAGATCCTGAATTTTATTGCTATTGGCAACTTAATATTTTTTAGATTGATTGTACAAATTTGTTGATTTCACAAATACTCTTAAATGAGATTTATGAGCTGCCTTGAGACAAAAGGAAAATTTAATGCCCAATAAGATTATCTCTACAAATAATTGATTAAATTTTTGATAAAATGTCAATTTGTGTCATTAATCATTTCTTGTCGCTGTAATCACTTATTATTTATTTCCTTTCAATAAGTTTAATACATCAATAAATGCTGGAGTTGAGATTTGCACAAGATGATGTACAATTGACTTAAGGAGCTTGGTAATTATATCATCAAATTTCTATTGAGTTAAATTTTAATTCAGTAGCAAAATACAGCAGCTTAAGACGCTCATTCGCATTTGCAAATGTTGTTAACTTTACCAACCTCTCGACACAACCCACCATTTCAAAAATCCTTTCAACATTTCTGTATTAAACACAGCGCAGTGTGTGTGTGTGTCTGTATGAGTGTTCAAGCTTAAATTTTGTTTGAAGTCAGAAATGATTTGTTTTTTTTTTGTGTTTATTAAATGCTGTTGCTACAGTTTTATTTTATGATATATGACTTATCATTTGCTTCATATCTGTGGCAATAATTCGAAATGCAAATTAAATTTTAGAAAAGTATGTTGCATATACTTTCAGGCGGTCTCAGCTTCAGCCTCTCTACTTAATTCTTTCGTTCTTTTAATTTCGGCAGAATGAGTTGATAAATTGCTGTGATTTTCGAGGAGGAATACACACATGCAAATGACCATAAAACATTTTAGTATCAATTTCTGCTTGGTTTTTGCGTTTATTTTTCAAAAGACACTGCGGACACAGTAGGCGGCATTAAGCTAAATATTGCATATGAGGCAATTTCTCAATAGTCACCAAGCGAGATTATAGAAATCAAGGAAAATTAAAATCTGGATAGATTATATGATATGCATCTCCCTTTCCGTCTTTCAGTTTCTCCATGAAATATATAAGTATATTCAAATGTATGTATAACTTATAGAAAAGGTGAGCGATGACATTGTATAAAATTTTATAGAAATTTAAAAGTTCGTGTCAGATATTTTGCTTGTTGCTTGTGCAACGCAGCTCATGAAACTTCTAAAGAAATAAAATTTCTTTTGAGTCAATTGTATGTTCTTCGGCCCTTGTGATCTAATTATTAAAAGAATGAATACAATCTATTAATTTTATTTCAGGAAAGTCAGATTCACTAGCTAGAACTTGTACATCATTGCCTCCACTTCTTCTGATTATAATTTAGCTTCAGTTGCATAAACTAAATTGTTTTCTTCTAAAGCCCAAGCATTTATTACATCTTCGGATATTTCAGGGATTGTTTTATGAGGATAATTGGAGAGCCAAGATGTATAATTGTGATAGCCGAGTCACAAAATGCTTAAGTATTGCACTAATAGTGTGCATGTTGCAGTGGGTGAGGAATTGAGGTAACTAAAGGTAGAGAAAAACCAGGTCGTACTGTATTTAAAACTTCTATACAAAAATATGCATTTTTCAATTTTATTTCACCTGATATTGTAAATATTTTTTTAAGCTCAATGTCTTTTAATATATTGACTGATTATTGTTTGTTGGGTATTTACTGAGTTGATAAAATATTTCCTTTAAGTATTTGTCAAGGACAATTTTTCGCGTATAACTTAAAATTGTTACAGATCGTCCGTTCGTCTTGTCCTCGGTGTATAATTTTATTGACTTATGACACTGCATACATTATATATTTCACCTCCTCACTTCAACTTTTAAATGAGCGGACAGACAACAAACCAGCCAACGTGTTTATAACCGTTTACGATTTGTTTCCTTCATTTAGACAATTGGATGAAACACTAAAACTCTACTCCCTTGCGGATTGTGGTCGTTATTGGTCACACATGTTTGAATGGCGTTATGTGGGCATTTGTATCCCGCAGTTTCAACTGATGGCACAAAGAATATGCCTCCTTGAGAATTGCACCAAATACTATTGAAAAAAGCAGTATCTTAAAATATGTTTGTGGTGGCATTGTGGCGATGTGGTTTTTGTTGAAGTAAAAAATTTATAATCAAATCGCTTGCAATGAATGGTTCTCGAGTGCTATTCCGTAATGGCAAACTGGCATGTTTTGCATAAACAATTTGCGGGTATGTACTCGTATAAGTGTATTAAATGAAGAAGACATAAAGAAAACTTCAAGCTCATCGTTTTCATTCAATTTCATTCATTCATTTAACAGTTGGCAGCTGAAATTAAATTCACATTTGTGCATTCTAAATGTATCTGCACCGCAAACTATGGTATACGACTTGGTATGTTCATGTGTGCAAGAGTTTTGCCACAAAATGTATCTAAATGAATTGAAATACAAGTGGGTTAACCTTAAGATAAATGGCTACCGTAGCTACTACAACTACTACTACTACTGACGTGGTTTTCTTAATACAAAAGAAAAAACCTAAGCTGCAACAAAAAAAGAAGTTAAAATAAAATACGTCGCCGTTCTTATTTAAACATTTTTCTTTTTCTTGAATTTTTTTTCTCTTTTGCGGTACAACCATGATTTAAAGCGAATGTAAACATATTTTTTTACTTCATAGTTATTTCCTTCGTTAGTAAAATATTCATTCAGTTGATTTAGAGGGGTGAATATGGAACGCAAATGGTTGGCATTTTACTTTGTGCTCGTTTGCATTTAAAATACCAGTAGCTTTTGGTTTTGGCATTTAAGGCTGTTACCAATTTTTATAGCAAAAATAGCAGCCAAAACTAATAAATTATATTGCCAGAAATATTTATTTATAAAATTTTCTATAGTGTGCCACTATGTATTTAAATTGAATGGTCATCGAATAAAGTGTTCATTTTCAGTAGCTTAAAAATCTAGTTTAAATTGGTGGCTTTAAGGTATAGAGCATTTATAGAAAGTGGCTTCATATTTTTCAAAAAAGTGCCATGTTTTGTTCGAATACATTAATTATAACAGCGTTATTTTTTAGCTTCTTGTCTTGTGGAAATTTTTTATTTAAAATTTTTATAATAAACGATTTATTGCTTTCTATATGGCTGTTTTTAAATGTCAATAAATCTTTACTTTCTGTAATCCTTTCAAATGATGTGACTAAATCAATGAAATTAAGCCACGGCCATCCTTAATGATATCCACAGGAAATTCTTAAGGATGGCACAATACGAGATTTTAATATGTTTGAAAAAGAGTAACAAATAAATGTCCATGAAGTGTCAGCAAATATTCTCGTTTGAATCATAATTTGATAATTTTTCACAGGAAAATCAATAATTTGTCGTAAGTTCCACGTCCAAGATGTGAAATATTTTTAAGGGAGAATTCGATTGAAGCCTTGGAAGTCAAAAAGTAAAAATAAAAATAGAAAAATTATTCAATACAGACATGGATAATAACACACTAAAAAACAAAAAGAAAATGCTCTCCCTCCAAGTTTAAGTTTTTTATTCTAAATATTTAAGCACGAAAAATGTTATTCAATTCTGTAACTACAAAATTAAGTACGAAAAGTTTCAAGCCGTTTTCACTTCTAACAAAAATGTTACACGTAAATATTTCGCCACTACTGCAGGTTTTGCATTCTGTTTTTAAAAAAGGCAGTAGTGCAAAAAGTGTCTTGTTCCTTTCTCAATACGTTGCGAATAACACATGCAAATTATGTAAAATGCTTTGCGCAAAACTATATTTTAGCGTTTAACAGTACCCTTTTTTGTTTTTTCTTCTCTTGTTTTGTTTTGTTTTATTTTCTTTTGTGTGAAAAGTTTATAAAAAAAAAATAAAAATAAACTTTTATATATGGATATTAAATTTTTCAAACAATTATTTTTGTTCTATTTAGAGCTTAAGAAGGCATTATTTTGCGATAGTTTTGGTAACATGCAAAACGTGTTCCCAATTTGTATGGCAAAATTTTAATTTTAGAAATGAAAATGGCATCAATAATTTTATACGGACTTTGTGCTGTCGATATTCAAAATATTGTCATGACTGAGGTATTACAGGCTTTTGCTTATAAAACGCGATAAATTGGGAAGCTCGAGTTCAAGGCCAACATCAAAAAAAAAATATAATAATAAAAATATAAGCAAATAGAAGACAGAAAAAATTTATCTATTAAAAATTATTAAATAAATTCTGTTCCAGTACTGAAAAAGAAAAGTCGGTCCGCCCTGGTATCGCTTGGACTATCCAATACCACTTACACCTCAAATAAACCTTAAACTTCTTCAAGCAAATTTTCTTTAACTTCAAATCAAATTCGAATACAATCTTGAGTGAAGAGTTCCATAATTGAGTTGAGATAATCCGTACTTACTTTTTCTTTGGCTTTATTTAAGTGCGGATGATTTCATTTTTTTTTCCTTGAATGTATTAGTTATCGGTTTACAAAATTCACCATTTCGCTAGAAATTATCAAAAGCAATACGACAAAAGTTCTTTTTTTGTGTACGACTCCTCATGCTGTCATGGTAAACAGTTCATTACTATATGGACCATAAACAGGACTTGTTGAGGTATCTTAGTTCTCACTAAACAATAGGGCATCAATTACATGGAACCTTGACAGATATGTGGTAAGGTGGCATAATCCTCTATCACATATATGACGAAGTTATATCTTCTCCAACTCCACTTAATCCTCGAAAGACCTTAATTTTTTTCCAGTACAGCTCAACATACTTGAGACTTACTGTCTACCATTACGTCATATGCTTAAATCTGATATTGAGTCTTTGTAGTCCGGGCCATAAAATATGATTGAGATGTAAGAAATGATATTTTTATGTAAGAATTCATGAAATGTCAACCAGGCTTTCAAAATAGTTAAATTTTGTCCCACTGTACTATTGGATATATAAATCAACAGTTGGGAATATAGATTAATATACAAATAAAAAAATTTCTGCAATTTTAAATTGTAAAAGAACTTTGTATCAAAAAAGTTTATGTGGGACTTTATTAAATTGACTTCTATTGCAATTTTGAAATATCGCAACGACAACATAAGCACATAGTGGGTCTCATTAAACTCGCCCCGGAATCTCACGTGATATACACCAATTTGTGGTTTGATTCCGAAATCGGAGAATCACGTCACACACACATTTCAACTTGAAAGCTGAGAGAGTCTCTCTAGCATTTAAGGGCTTAATATTAATATAATATTAAATGTAGTAATAAAGATTTAATATTAGTTCAATAGTTATTAAATATATATGTGAGAAATATTACTGCGGCTAACATCAGTATTGCCACATTCCATCCTAAAAATTTGTAAAATTAATTTAGAACATTACAGATAAAACGATATATGTGGAACGACAAAATTCTTCTAAAAAAGATCAAGATCCTTCTTAAACCGATCAGCTTATGTCAACGATATAAAAAAAAACCCTTAGATGTTGAAATTTTGTTTTCGACTTCACGTCTAAGAACTTCATTACAAATATCAGACATATTTAATACTTTTAGAAGACTGATAAGCCTCCAACCGGATGATTTGGTCTATTAGCAAAAAATATTTATGGCCGTTTTGGGAAAAAAATATTATACTTAGGTTTACAAATTCAAATTTGTTAAAGCAAACATTTTAAGACTAACAAAACTATTAACTATTTATTTAAGACTAACAAAACTATTAACTATTTGTGTTTTAAGAAGTTTTGTTTGCAAAACAAGCCAAGTTGTTTATCAAGCGGCTTATGATATAAAACTTCAATCCAATAGTCACACATGATAAAAAAAAAAATAATTTTTTATTTTCAGGTAAAATAAATTATTTTTAAAAATTATGACTTTCTATCATGAGAGTAAAGCATAGAAATAAAATTACATCAACCCAAAAAAAAGACCACAAGATTCTTTTTATTCACATGGAGAGAGTATTTGAATAGTTTTTCTTGGATGCACATCACTAACACATTTTCTATTTCCTCTCTAATATTTCCTTTCAACTTTGTGAAGCATTTGCATTCAATTTGATATTTAAATTAAGTTAATATTTCCAGCTTTAATTTAAAATGCCACATGACTCCATATGTATGTATTGAATTAAAAGAGATTAGAAGATAAAACCTTGAACTAGGCTTTAGATAGATGTGTAATTATTTTAAAATTTCTTTTAATAATTATATAAAAATGGATTCAAAGCTGCTTTAAGTTTTTATGAATACGCCCGTTAAACTTTATTTTATTTCGTAGCATTAAGTATATCAGATATATTTTATGAAGTAAATCTTTTAAAAATTTTACGACTAAAGGAACTTTGCAATATTTCAATATGCAAAAATAAAGAAACGGGGCGTGAACAAGTTAATTTTCTATACATGTTGGTTGGTTGTAGACATAAAAGTCTATTTCAATACAAACAGAAAATAAAAATCAACAAAAAAAACGTATGGCGTACATAAAATTGTAAATACATGAATATATTTAAATAATTTTCTATTTGTTCGGTATTTTGAAAAAAGTATTTCCGCATTATCTCACACTCAAATATACATATATTTGTACATATGTATGCATTTGCAAACAACCACAATGAAATAAAAATGAAAACGTGAACAAATATTTTTTATTTCAATTTTCAACGATACTCGTTTCTAAAATAAGAAAAATACCATCACAAAATGTTGCAACGCCCACTTTTCTTTTAGCAGAAAACTTGCACTTAAAACATAGAAAGAAAAACATTTTGCGACAAATTTTATTTGAATTAAAAAAGAAGAAAAAATGTAACAAGCAGGCAATAGAGTTGTATAAATGTAAATGTTGTGTGCAATTATTTAATGGTATTGCATTTGTTGCATGCAAATATTTTGCCGCCATATACATATATTTTTAAAACTAAAAATCTAAGAAAATCCTTTGCATTTTAACAATGAAATCAGTATTTTTTCTATACTAGTTCATTGTGAAAAACAAATTCATTCATTGTATCAAGTTTATGTTTAATTTTTTTCTTTATTGTTTAAAAAAAAACTATTTAAATAAACTTTGATCCCCATGGCTGTATATCAACTGTCAAGTTCTTTCCATTGACAACATGTTGACATGACAAATTTGTTTGCCACCACACTCCACATTTTTCAGCAACTCTAGCTGCTGTGACCAATGCAACGTGTTGCACGAAGCTGCTTGACAACTAACTAACTAAAAGAAGAGTTTATTTAGTTCTTTGTGTATTTAAATGCAACATTGTTATGTGGTTTGAGAGCAGTTTACAGAAAATCATTTTATGAGTTATTTCCTTACGACTTTGTGCCCCCAAAACGTAAAATTAAAAAAAAAAGTAGTGGTATATATCAAAAATTAAGTGGTTCTTTTTATACACGTAGTTGTTGTTAGTCTGACCGTTCATAAAACTTATAACAATAACAATAAAGTTTAAAAATTTACAAGCTGGCGCTTAGCATCTTATTTGCAACATGCAACTAATCATCAACATGCATTAATATATATATTTTTTTTATCATAAAGCAACAAACAATGATAATAAATAAATAACAATGAGTTGCCATTATTTTAAAGAAGAACTGATGGAAAATCATCAGACTTCAGACGAAATGCATTTATGGCATTGGAGCTCGGCTTCGGGGGGTGAGGGTGATTGAGGGTCTAGTAGATACTCCTTTTCTTTGTTCAAGGAAAGCTCTCAAGTTCTTAGCGGCAAAACTATGCACAGATTTTCAAGATTTATTTTTATTTTTTTTTCTCTTCTTCAGTACTTCATTAGTTGAGGTAGAGTCAAATGTGGCAGATATATGACAAAATGTTTATATTTAGAATATAATTAATTAAAATGAAGTAAAATAAAAATGAGATACAGCAAGTAACAAATCTGTTAACAAGATGGTTAGGCTAGGTTAGGTTAAGTTAATTGGAGGGGTGTGATAGCCCATGTCATACGACATATTCTTAAGCCAGTGAAGGCTTGTTGTGTGCTCCCTTTTAATTACCAGACACAAACTGCCAGAGTTCTGCGGCAGGATTCGAACTTGGGATCTTCGCATTACGAGTCTAGTACACTACCTACTAGTCTATGAAGGTCAGTTGTTAACAAGATAGTCCAAAAAAATTTAATGCTCGAAAAAAACGTTAGTGATAATTTTTAAAACTCGTAAAAGCTGTTAATGCATATTGTTACGTGTTGTTTAGTAAGAAAGTTTTTTAGACACAATGTCTTTTAATTAAAAAAGTTAAGCAGCATTAAAGCCGTATAAGGGAATAATTTAGCTCCTTTTATAAAATTGTGCCCATTAATAAAAAAAAATAATAAGATCTCCATTTATTTCCTTCCATTAAATGTAAAAATTTTATATATCTCTCTTAAAGTCATAATAATACAAGTTTAGTTGCACTATTTAATTTAGATTTCTATTGATTTAATTTATCCTTAATACAACCCTGTTTACTCGTCTTGCACGGCCTCTCATTTTGGCAAGTGTCGTACAATCCCTAGTACCGGCATCACTGTAATTATGTTTGCAGTTGTATAAATTCTGATCTATATACTGATGCACATGTCTTTTGCCTGGCAAGCCAAGAAAAAGGATATTTAAATAATACTTGGCAATCACTTTCCTTGACAAATGAAAGCAAAGTCGAGATCATAAAATTTTTATTTCAACACCACTCACTGAAAAAGTTATAAAAACAGCCAATCACATCAACAATGTCTTAAAGTCTCTTTAAAATCGGGGCAGGACAAACGAAATCAAACAAAAGAACAATAAAAAAAGTGAGGCTCATAAAAAAATTTTGCAACATTTTAAATAAACACAAGTCTACAGACGTCAGATCATTAAAATATTAAAAAAAAGTTATGAACTTATGAATACATGTATGAATTTATGTATGTATTTTGCATCGTAAATTAAAATTGTTATTAATAATAATAAAAAAACAGAACGGCGGATTTAAATCAAACCGCTAATAATATAAGAAATTAAAACAACACCACCACCGCCAACACCAAAAAAAAAACTTAAATACGGGCATAAATGAAAAATTGTATTGGTTTTTCATTTTCTCAATGCTGGCATTTTAATCGAAATAAATAAAGCACTTTTAATTAAAAATATTTTACACAAGTGTTTTGCGTTTATTGGCATCAATTCAGCTTAAATCATTAATTGAGTCAGTGATCTTATGCGATCGTAAGTTTTTTTTTTAAGTGTCTGCCTTGTGCAATTCAAAGTGAAGTCAAACTTGTTTTAATTTTTGTTTGTTTCCCAACGATTTTCGTACGAGAAAAATGACGAAATGTTTTGGCACTGGGTGCCAGAGCAGACGATGTGAGAGCAAATCAATCAATTTTTATGTTGGCTCTTTTTTTTTAATAAATTTTATTATATTTTGCTACGCTCGTACTCGTATATGTTCCTTTTGCATTGAGATAATCGCCGTTTGTTATGCTTCATCAACGTCAAACGTCATCATCGCCATCATCATAAGCTTCAGTGCAATGAAACGAAACGCAGACATCAAATGAAATCTCTAAAGAGCTGGCAAACTGGCATCATCATTATTATTCTTAAAATCAACACAAGGCATATCTACTTATGCACATACATATAAGAAAATTAATATATTTAACATCCAAGCAAATCATGACGTTTGTGTGTTTTATGCCAAAAACTGCCAAAAGCTTATTAAAGGTAAAGGCGGCGAAAATCACTTTTGCTTATGACAAGAGAATGTTGCCAATTTAATACGTCTAACGTGTATAAAAATCAGTTATGATCAGTATATTTGTTTAATATTCGAGTAGTTTAAAACTTTTTTATAAAATTTGCTTAGTAGCATGATAAACCTTGTTGAACTTTTTTGTTGCAATATTCATATGTGACAAAAACCAAATTTTACAGGACAGCGACTTTTTTTGCCTTTCTTTCAGATTTCGATTAAGTTATAATCATGAACTAATGTTTTAAAAAAAAAAGTGAAATAAAAAATTGTTACCACTCATTGGAAAGTATGCAGTTTAAACTACATATGTACATGTAAATAAGTAATAATAAATATATTTATATTAATAATGTATGTAAAGGTAGAAGTACAGAGTATATGAAAATATATAAATATTTTTCTATTTTTTCGCATAATCGATTAATCGTTAAAAATTCATTGAATCTTTCAGAGAACGAAACATGCAAAATTTTTAGTACTTGGCCAAATTTCATTCGAGTGACAAAACTATTTCATAATTATACTCGTATGTTAGTTAATACGTGACCATAATCACACATCAAGAGCCAATGCTAAAAAATCTTATTAAGGTCTTCTACAAATATTGCTTTACATAAGTTATTATTGCATTAAATATTTCATTTCTTTCATTCTTGAGATCCCAAGAAATTTCACATTAAACAATATTGAAAATTTGAAAAACTAAGAAACAACAATTCCATTCTAATAATAACCCTTCTTGCTCCATGAACACACGCAAAAAAATAATATGATGTAAAGTAATCATTGCTGCCGTACTTATATAATTGAGGCCATAAAATAAATTTCACCAAAATAGATTTTGAATATATACTTTTTTTAAGATATAACTTAATACCATTATATGATCTTTACTACTATTTCATATGTTTGTGCTAACAATGGAAAGCAAATTTTTGCTACAAAAAATACATAATTCAATCAAAAAATCTTTAATGCAACATATCTAAAGTGAGATTCTAAAATACAAACAAAAAATTACTAATAGCAACAATTAAAAAGTTTGATATAATAAGTATTCTGAATGGTACTATAGTGTGTGTGTACTGTATTGATAAGTATGTGGCTTGTGTGATATTGATATGTATATGACTTGTGCACATTGCTTTTATGTTAATATATACATAAATATATTTCAAATAAAAATATAGGAAAATAATGTCATAATAATGTCATTCTAATTAATGGCATGCTTATGAGGCCATTTTATATAGTTACGATGAACATAACAACATATTTGATAGAAACATTAGGTCATACATCAATGATAATTTGAGATTGTGATTATATCATCAATGTTCTTTTACTTTTCGTAATAGTTTTCACTTAAAAAAATTAATTTTATTTTTGATGATTATGTTTTTACTTGTATGTTATTTATTTGTTTTTTTTATTAATTATTGGCATAGACAGAAAACCAACCGTGTATATAAGAGGAATCAAACATGATCTTTATCAACAGATCACAACAAAATGGAGAATATTTTCAAAATATGAGAAGAAATCGGTCCTTATTTAGAATAATCTGATGAAATTCCAAGATCTGTAGAAGTATAAACATTACCCAGGTCAAAACTACTTAAAAATTATTTATGGTTTAAGTTTTTTTTTTCTTGAAGAAACATCATATACTTGCACTTTTTAAAATTTAGTTTCATTAAATTTTCTCTTTTTAGTTATTGAATTTATAAAACATTTTAACACAATATGCGTATTTTCGTAGGATTAAATATATAATTACATTAAGGAAATCAATAAATAATTAGTGAAAAAGGTAGTGATCTAAGTTTCCTTGTTTGTGGTTGCCTTCTAAATATCGCAAGAACATCAAGGGCGGTAATTTCGCTAATGAAAAGCCGTAAGGCCTAAATTTTTCTTATGAACAATTTCTATTATTCTATAAAGTGGTTGAAAGTTTCTGATTTTTATAAAATGTGAATTGATGTTTAAGCCAAATCATCTAGAAACTATAAATTACGTTATGCTAAAAACTGATGGGAATAAATGAGAAGTTTAACGCAAAATATTATAGTTCATATTGACGCAAATATGAAAATATTTCAAGATTTTGTCTAAATCGCATAGACAGAAGGTTTATTTCATTAAAATCTAGTAGTGAGATGGTAAGAAATTGTTATGTTTGCGAAGTAACCTAATGGCCACTACGTTTACATTAACGATTTTCTCGTGTTTGAGCTGCACAAACTGCAGCTAAAAGAATTGCTTCGCATGTACTTGATTGACATTGGCAAATATTTACTCGAGAATATCAACTTTTGCTACAAATGCTCCTGTTCCTCAACAAAAATTTAATATGTCACACAAACAATTCAATTTTCTAATGCGCTCACAGCACGTTCCTACACAAGTTCTAACGTCAGCTGTGGTAGGCATTGCTGCAATACTAGCTTGGACTTGAAAGCATGAAAAATGGCTAACTACACGTTCATTGTTTAGCAAAAGGCAATAACAGCAACAACAATACTAGATATCAAAAATACCGGCTTACATAAGTACAAAAACGGTTGGGTTAAGCTTTTGTTTAAACATTTTGATTTGGCGCCTTGAAGGCAATTTTCGATGACGAGTTGCAGGTAAACCGCGTTATCCATTCGTATGTACGGGTATACAGCCAGTCAGCCGCAGATACAAACAAACATCATACGAAATTCATGAAGCAGCCTTGCTCTTTTGGCATCGCTTATGAATAATGCAACAGAGAACTGCAACAGCAAAAACATAATATTGCAATAATATTACAACAACCACAAAAACATATTCGAGTAACAAAAACTGTGAGATAAGAAAAGAAGAAGAAAAATTGTTGAAAGTTATAAAAAGCTTGAAGCAAAAAACGTAAATGGCTTATGATGTGGCGTATGATGACGCTGTGATGTTGCGTTCATTTATTTATTTTTATTATTTTTTTTTTAACTTTATTTAAACTATGAATGACCTTAAATATTCACAGAGTGGAAAAAATACAATACAAATGAAATGTTGAGGAATTTAAAAATATTTTCATTTATGCTGACGCTGATGACTGTCTAAAGGTGACCAATGTCTATATCTTTCGGAAAAATTATATTGAATATAAGCCAAATATAGTTTTAAAGATCGCTGAACAATTATTTATAAACTATTTTTTTTAATCCGAAATCAAATAAATTTTTTTTTTAAAGATTGCTTATTATTTTTATAAGTGTACATACACAGAAAGAAAACAGTCGCTCTAAATTTAACTACTTATTTTAAGTAAAACGAAATGAAAATTCGTTTTGTCTTTTTTGCATTTTGGGTTGTTTTATTGTTGCGTTCAATACAAGTAGACGAAAGGAATTTTCCTTTTGTTTTACATAAAGAGGCAGCAAGTTGGTTCTTTTAATTTTCGGTAAAAATTTTATTTAAAAATTTATATACGAACTAGTGTCAAATCGTTTCTGAAATTCTTATACAATGCTCGAAAATCCTAATTTTTAAATGCTTTTTTGGCTTTTAAGACAACAAGCAATTTGGCCTAGAAATATGCGGGAAATTGTAGTGCCAGGTTTCAAAACCAATATCAAATACAATACAAAAAAATCTTTAATTAAACTATAAACAAAAGAAAGAAAAAATTTTAAAGCTTAAATACTAAAAAAAATTAAATCTAGTCTATTTTAAGATTGAAAAAGAAAATTAAACGATCCTTTCCTGGTGTCGCTTGGATTATAGCCAAACACAAAAAATCAAATCCAAAGTCATTTCCGCCTTAAGTCATCATTATCCTTTTTGAGCTAAATTTTTTCTTTTGCTTCAAATCAAGAGCGATCATGTTTAATAGCGGCTAGACTTAAGAACTTAGTCATTGGCGAATCTGTTGTTGCGTCAACCGTTCCGTACTTGTTTGAGAGAAATTCATATTAATCGTTCTTTAAATTTATTTAAGTACAGATGGCTTTATTTTTTCATTTTTTTTTTTTGTTTGTATACAGGAAGCCGTAAGATCTAATAAAAACTATATGATCACTTCATACAGTGGCGCGAATTTTTTATTTGTTAATTTCAATAATTATTTCTGTCTTATCCTCTGGTCCCCTTCATTATCTAGAACTGCTTTTAGAACAACTATTTTCTGCCTTCGCCTTTTGATTTTTACGAATACTAAAGAAATAAAAGGCAATTCACATGTCTTTAGTTGCAATTAATAATTATGTAAAAGCTTTTTATTTGTTCATTTCTTCTTCTGTGGCTTATTTTACTGCATGACTTTACGAATTATTCTTGTTGCATTTTACTTAAGGTGCTACAATTTTAAATTAAAAATTTTATTCTTGTTACGAAGTGGGAAAAGTACTCTACCAACGATTGCATGACTTTTTCAATAAGGAAAGAAATTTTCTTAAGAAAATCTATTTTAAAACAGCCTGATTTAGCTGATGGAATATTAACACAATTTTTCATTTATGCAACACACATCAAGCAGTAATTATACAAATTTTTATTGCATTAATAATAGAAGAGAATACTTACAAATGATTTCAAAATAACGCTTACTTGAAAAAACTAACGTCTTAAGGATTATTGAAACATACGTAAACTACAATCATTGTTGAAGCTACATATTTTTTGCAATGGGAGCAAGAACGGAACCATTCGCTTCAAATGTGAGTCTCAAAAGGTAAGCAATGCACCCCATGGAAGGCTCCTTTATGCCAATGGCAATAATTAATCTTTAAAATTTTATCACACCTGAACAAACTAACATAATATAAACTATAAGGGGCACTTTTTGAGCTCAAGATTAATCTTTTGTTAACGAAACTGAAAATTAATTGAATCTCGTCTTAACTAAGTTTGATTTTATTTTGTGTGGTAAACCTTCCAATATTATCATGTTGGACGAGCCAATATTCAATGTGTTGGTCGAATTTCATATTAAGTATTATGGTACGTTTCCACTATGACTGACGAAATTATTTCAAAGTGTTTCTATTATGTTTTAAGTGATTTCATGTTCGAATTTTCGACATCATTTTCTTAATTCATTTTCAATTTATCCAAATTTAAATTGGATTTTTTTTTCACGAAATTAATGTATTCAGAGCTCGTTGATTCATTGTGAATGCATTTACATTTTAATAATTTCATTTTTGTGGTTGCATTCATTTACCACTCTGCTATTTGGGCAGACATTCTTTATGAAAATAAGAAATTTAATTTCACTTCAAACCAAATTTAATATAATAAATTTCTTTTAGATTAGTTTTACATTTTCATAATTCATTTGTTAATATTTCGTTCCCTCTAGTGCGTATTCTCTCTACTCTATTAAATTTTTACTAACTCTTCCCTTCCTCCTGTGGGAATATATATTCCCACATTAATAATATTTTTATAAATATTGTATGCTTTTATCTTAGAATTAATAGAATCATTAATAGCATTGTAATCAAACTTAAAATAGGCAGCTTTAGAATTTTTTCTTTTCTTCTATGAAATACAAAAGTTTTTCAAGATTCTTGTTGAATTAAAAAATAATCTTATTTATTACTACAATTTGGTATAATTAGCATTTTATAATATTTTGAATTTCAAAAATTAAATCTATTCGTTTAAAAATATCTGATCTATTGATTTTAGAATTCATCTAGATTGTTGAATGAAGGCACGCAGTTTTTGTACTATTGAAAATTTAAGCGGATTTCGTTGCAAATCCTAATGTTGGCCATTTTTATGGTTTTAAAAATTATTGCATTTTCCAAAATTAATATCAAGAAAACTGTTGGTTAATCCCAAAAATTAAAAAAAAATTTTTTTGTTTCAAATATGACACAAAAGACGAATGTGAATGCACATATTTGTTATTTGCTAATCTCAAGTGTTTCATTATACTGACATGGATTTAAAGTATTTTGACCAAATTATTGTTATTGTTGTTAAATGAATAAATCTGAGAATATGTATGTATGTGTATTGTTACAGTTACTAAAACTATAAAAGAAAATCAAGAATATTTATATGCCTCTAGCATCTCACATTCAATGGCATCGATGGCCAGAAAATGTTCTAAAGAAAAGTAAAAATTTCCCTTTTTATGAACCCCTTATTTGATGTCGTTAGTGTGTGTGAGCTCATTGTACATACATATGTACATACATACATACATATATGTAGGTATCATAATGCTGAATAAGTATCTGTGTTAAACGCTTATTGTTTGTCCATCTCAGCATGAGGTCTTTTTATAAAAAAAAAAAAATATATTATAAAAATTTTATTCTATAAGAGCATTATTATTGTTATTGTTGTTACGGCTACTTAGTGTCACGATGTGTGATGATTACTGTAACCGTGTTCCATTGTCGCATCGTCTGTTTGTTTGTTTGTTTGTTTATTTGTACTTTTGTCAGGAGTTCAGTTCGCATTACACATTGTTCCAGCTCTAATAATTTATTTGCTTAAGAGATTAATTTTGTTGTTGAAATAAAGGAACAACACATATCACAAATAAATTTGGCACTCCAAAAAGTGACTTTTTCTTTTTTAACAATTGCGAAATTTTTTAATTAAAATTTTTTTTAAATAGAGAAACCTACTCCGGCAGTAAAGAATTTTTTTGATGTAATAATAACGGATAATGAGTTTTTATTGCTTTTAGTTTTTCCCATATTTTTCTAATTTTTTTAAATTAATACTTTTCGACTACCAGAAAAGATCATATGGAAAGATACATAAATCTAATATAAAAGATCATATTGACGCAAATATGAAAATGTTCTGAGAATTTAGGCAAATTGCAAAGTTTTTTTATTATCTCTTATTTACAATATTTAGTAAATTTTAGGTCTTAAAAATAAAATTATACATTATATATTCATTAAACTTCAATAACATTAGTACTCTATTTCTACAACCAATACATCAGAGCTTTATTTCTATATCAAGATCTAATAATTTAAATCTATTCAGTCTTTAGAATTCGTCTGTTTCATCTAATAAGGAAACCTTTAATACATTGCAATGGTTACTGAGCAGATTAATGTATCGAAAGCTAAACCTGTTTATTTCATTCATAATAGAAAATTTCAAAGTTAGAAAAATGTTTACATAAAAATCAAATGAGATGTCAAGGAATTGTCATATTAGCGAAGCAAAGCTGTTACGACTACGGCTACAGTAAAGATTTCCTCGTTCGAGTTGAATAAACTCCAGCCTAAACGATTGTTTCGTAGGTACTCCACATTGGAGAATATTTTGTTGGGAATATTAACTTCTACAGCAGATCATTTTATTTAAAAGAGTTTATGGAAGTTTTTTCCTGTAAAAAGTTGGATTTCACGAGGCTTTGTGGGATCGGTGCGAGGCTTGTTTAGCTGTTTTGCTGCTACAGTAGCTTAATATTGGTAACACTTCGACGCCAACCACTGTATATACAAAAGGAAATAATATTTCAAAGATAACACGGGCATATTAGTGTGAAAAGTGGTGAAAAGTTGGGGACACATTAGCTGAGAGCGACGACTAAGACTGTTGGTAGCAGATATTCTCTAAGTAAAACCGTCTACATACTTCAAGGGAAATAATCTGTATTAAATCTATATTAATAAAAATCTCGTTTATTCTTGTAATATTAAATAAATACACAAAATATACATATGATTTTTATGTTTAGAATTTAAATTATTACTTATAAAAACATAAATATCTCAAGCTTCATACTTTTTCATCTGCAAATAACCTCATGGAAAAATTGTGACTGTAACTGCCACAAGTATCGCACAATGCAAATAAACCACCTTTTTTATTATGTACTAATTGAACAACGTTTTAACGTCATGCACCAAACCAAAGAAACCTGCTTGTAAAATTTTTCCTCATGGGTTTACGGTCATTTGGAGGAAACGGATCTTAAATCACAGCCACCACAAGATCCCCGAAGAGGTCTCACGAATAACCAATGCCAAAAAAATTATGCCTGCCATCCAAGATCTAAGCAGTACTCCTTAACCTTTGGATGCATTAACATGAAGCTGCTACAGACCCAAAGATAACATGAGCCAATGAAGAAAACTGCGAGACAGAATTGCAGAAAATGCATTCGTCACCTACTGCTAGTCAATCGCTAGCACTTCTTTGGCTCTGCAAACTATAACCGACATATCAAAAATCTATGATTCTAGACTAAAGCTTTTAAATTGCATTTTTCATAGGTATTTATGGTGTATGAAAAATTTTCTAGTCAATGTTTATAATGAACTCTCGTGTGGTGATAAATGAAAATAAGATCAGTATGAAAGGTTTTAAATAAGTTTCATTAAGGTTTGAACTGAGACCGGCCCACAAACTATCTAAACAACGTCATTTTGGCCACCTCCGTATTTGGCCTTTTCCATATTAAATAGGAAGTGCATTATTTTTTGTAAAATTAGTCGGGTGAATGAGATTATGTCAATTTGTCTGTCCAAGTAGCATTTTTATACGAAATTTGCAAAAAAAATTTATATTAATTTTTGTAATATTTTTGGCGTATTATTTTTTGCAGAAGTGTTTCTATATAGACTTTCGCTTGTGAAGTTTTTGCTTGTTTCACAATTTCAGTGACTGCAATTTATTTTCAACAAAAACATTTAATGGCCTTCCAAAAAAAGGAAACAAAATTGATTTATCGTCTGAATTACAGATAATTGTGATAATCATACCAAACAAATGCTGATACGTGATCGCAACAAAACTTTTATTTGTAAAACGAAAAAACAGAAAAAGCTCAACTGAAAAGAATTTATAATGTTATTTAAAAATAACTAAATAACTTTGTTTCCGAAGAGCTTGAGTATATTTTATGGAGTTCTTTTTATGTTAAAAAATATAAAATAAACATAAATTATAAAAGCTTTTAATGGCACATGCTACATTTCTAGCTTAACCGCATGTCAATTAAATTGTTTGCGGTAACTGGAAGCTAATTTTCTTATTAAAAAATTAAAATTAATTCCACATTTGAATTAAGAACTTCATATCCAAATGCTTTAAATTTTTAAGCACGTTTGTTCCAAGGGCCGTCCTAATTACCACTGCAGAAAATGAACTCGTCTTATTGAATACTAGCCATCGAACTTTTGTTTTGATTGTTCTTTATTCTGCGTGAAATTGCCATTTTATTGATGTTGCAAAGAAATATTTTCAGCAACAATACTCTGACGAATTCTAGCGAAATGCTTTTACATTGAATAGAGAACACGAGGCCTATTTCCATATTAGTACTTAGTGCAACACTGTAGGTCTAACAGCAACTAATGATTTCTTGTTGCTATTATTTTGTACCCAAGAGGCCAATGACTTTCTTGCTTCTTCACTTTTGCATACAATTGTATATCAAAGAATAATAATGAATGACTCGCTTAACATCACTGTTTCAAACTTCATAATC
This sequence comes from Germaria angustata, assembly GCA_963681545.1. Classification (NCBI taxonomy): domain Eukaryota; kingdom Metazoa; phylum Arthropoda; class Insecta; order Diptera; family Tachinidae; genus Germaria; species Germaria angustata. The sequence continues at coordinate 22,494,869 of OY813001.1, read as the reverse complement.
TCGTGATATATTTGTATGTAAACTTCGCGTGATTTCAACTTTAACTCCTAAATATTCATAGACGTTTGACGACGATGATTCATGAAAAAGTCCTTGTCATTCCTGTTCATGTTGTGTAACTCGGGGTATGGTAGCCCTATGCAGTACGAAGAAGATATTTAGCAACCCCAGATATATTTTCCTCTTATAAAAATTCCAATAAATGACCCAATTTTCTTTTCGTTAAAGGGTTATAGCGCTTCATAGCAAAATGATATTATCCATATGTTATGATTGCATTAGCCGAGTGTCTCTACGCTATATTTTGTGGTTTACACATCGTTTTGCTTTCTATATGAAGGTGTAGTATACGGTTACCTTAATAGTCCGAAATTTTAATAAACTGAAAGAATATTTTTGGCATAGTTACAGATAATCTTTCTAGAATGGTCAGTGGGTGTTTACTTTCCTGCAAGCGTGAATTACTCTCAACTAAGTCAGCCAGTAGGTTAGCTCTGTCAGCCGGATTATCCTTTAAAAGAGTTGGATTAGTAGAACTAGCATTGACCTTTACTTTTCTAACGAATAAACTTTTAACACATATTTTCATGCCTTAGTACTTTACCAAACGAGGATCTGGCATTTTTCCGCAAAGAATCAGTGCCTGTCCACATTTTTGATATTACGCCAGATACTGAATGCCTCCTTTCTAGATCTGATGGCATTTGCATTCGACACATCTGATTAAATCAAAACTTTTTTCTGGGCTAAACCAAGATTCTTTTTAATGGAATGAAAGTTTTCATTCCCAGCAAAATCACGTTTTCAACTATTTCCACCATTTCATGCAAATGACATGATCTAGGAAATACGAGACTTTTCGTAAATACATTTTGACTGTCTTCTAATTAGCCGTGAGGCGGTATAAAGTTCTGAAAACGAAAAATAGACAGTTTACTCGCAAAACTACTCAAATTAATTTCGAGTTGCTGCTTCATACATCCTACTCCTCTAATTAGATTCACAGCGACTTTTTATTGTTTCCAAATTTAAAATAAATAATTTCAGCAAAAACAGGGAGATTATCTATTTAAGAAATTTGGTTTTTTTACAAAATTTTCCATACCATATATCAACGAAAATTGTGATCTCCTTTTACAAACACTTAAATTTTGGTAATAAATATCCAACTTTGCGATATTCACATTTTACAATTCGATACTTAAAATTAACGTAAAATTATTGAATAATATTTAACGGAAGTAAATTGAATGTCGCAACTATATAAACGAGTATATATATATTTATGTCTTTTTGAAAATAAATGTTTCAAGAAATGTCAGCCAAACAATCACTAACAGTCCCTTATTACTTAACAACACACACACTCACACACACATGTCATAAAAGGCAAAAAGGAAGGAGTACTTTCTGCGGACTGTTGTCTGCCTCTCAAGAACGGGGGGACATGAAAAAGCCAGAAGAACATTAAATGATTTACACTAGAACTCATTTACGCCATTTACTGCATTGATTTATTACTGTTTGGCACCAAACCACAAAACAAACCAGTCAGCCATACCAGCCATTTAATCAGACGCAGTTTGCATTCGTAAACGTACATACATATTTATTACATTTGCGAGACATGAAAGTGGAAAACAAATCATAAGACTTATTACTCCTTAACACAAGTGCACTTATTTGTATGTTTGTTTTCCATATAGACAAACACATGCTAAAGCTGTCAACTTTTTTGTCAACGCATAATGAAAATGTTGTAAAACCTAAATGAAATCTGTTGTATATTTTAGTACAGAGGGCCGGGCGTGAAAAATATTTACACACCCGAACAAATACTCGTAAAGGCTAAACTAAATTAAAAAAGAAATGAAGTCGTTAAAACTTTAGATTTCAAAACAAATGCGGCAGTTCATTTACACATTTTTCAAAATTTTAATGATGCTCTCTGGTTAATACTCGCATGTTTTCATAGCAAAAGTAAAAATGAAATTCATTTGCAAACTATAAGAAAGACTTCCAGAACTCACAGCAAGTCAAAGTACCGGCTTTTTGAGTCTTGTTGCATGTGCTTAGGGTGCATTTTATTTGTTTCGAATAATGGAATGTGTTTAAACAGTAGTGTTCCAATTGAAAGGATGTTTGATGGCATGCTAAATTGACAAATGCATGCAAAGCACTTTGGGCTTCATTAAATGCTTTTTGTTCTTTTTTTCTATATTTTACTTTATGAAAAATTTAAACCAAAAGCTGTTTTTCTGTTGCGGCTGTTAAATATTTCTTTTAACATTTTATTGCGTGCTGTGGTAAATTTACTGCCAAGGTTTCTTTAATATTTATTTTTATATTTATTGTTTTCATAACATAACGTTTTGAACTACAGTCTGTACTCGATAATATGACACCTGTTAATCCTTTGGAAAGTTTTCTTCAAGAAAAAAGTCTAAAAAACTTAAAGTTTGAAATTTGGATTTTCCACTTTCAATATTTTAAGATGTTGTTCTGGTTTGGTTTAAATTTCTATTAAGTTTGCTTAAAAATTTTTCTCGAATACAAATAAATAATTTTTGTGTTAAAAAAATTTATGAAAATTTTAAAGCGAGTACGTCCTTACAAAAAAAACTACTTTAAGTGGATATTTTCAAAATATAACTTTTAAGACAAAGTTTGAAATATTTTAGATCTTAGTGATAGTTTATTATTTTTTTCATCTAATGGAAAATATGACTACATTATAAAATAAAACTCTATAGAAACAATATATACGATTATGTCAAAGCTTTTTAGTGATGTACTCTATATATAATCAAAAATAAAACTTTCCTTGTTTTCATATCATAGGAAAATTTCTAAGCTTTGTTATCTTTATTAAATGTTCTATTTAACGTCGAATTTGCAAATATATTTTTCCTAATACTTCAATATTCGAAGGAATTTGTAATCGTCTTTGGACGTCATAAACTACAAAGTGGTGAATGAACACGATTGCGTTTATGAATAGCATTTCTTATCAAAAATTTGTTAGTCTTAAATTGTTCAATAACTTTAATTTTTTAGAAGTTAAATATATACATATATAATATAAGTAAATTAAAAATATTTTAAACAATCATTGATTTTCATCGAGTACTTCAAAATCCTTTTGACTTATTTTTACTTATTTGGTTGTGTGAACTTTTGATATTTTATTTATTTACTTAATAGATTTATCTTAATATTGGATTCTAAATTAATGAACGCAAAAATTAGAATAATTTTCTTAAATTTCGGTGTCCACTTGGTCACACCAAAGCTCACCAGATCATTTCCTACCATCGATGTCGAGCTCTCCTTCGTTTGTACCATGCATCTTCTAATTAAATTTAAAATTTTTAAGGGTCCACTGTACTTAAGCCACATAAATTACGCAGCGTTTGGAGTAACAACAAAAGGCAGCTTTTATCAATTTAAGATATATATATATATATATATATATATATATATATATATATATATATATATATATATATATATATATATATATATATATATATATATATATATATATACAGTGGAGGCTCATAAAAGTTAAGACGCGCAAAAGTTAAGAATACGGAAAAGTTAAGCAGCTTTCTGTCACCATACGGAACTCTAAAAAGTTAAGTGCTTCTTAACTTTTTTGAGTAATTTTTGTTTTTATTTAATTTTTCTATTTTTAACATCATTTTGAATTCTTATATGTATGTCGATTGTTGCATTAATATATGTAGTACTATATAAGTACATGGGTAGCATAAAAAATTCAACACATATCCAATCGTCATTTACCGTTAAAAAATTCTTTACATTCGTACGTAATGTTTCATACTATTTTTGCATCAGTTATTAGTTTTCTTTTGATCGTAAGAATGTCAGCAGCACGTAAGCAAAAAAGGTTATCAGTTGCCGAAAAATGCAAGATTTTAAAAAAATTAGATGAAGGCGTTTTGGCTAATCGATTGGCCATTAATTTTCATGATTCTGAATCTTCAATTTCTAAAATTAAAAGAAACAAAGCAAACATTTATGCTGCAGTGTCAGGTACATGTGACGAAATTGAGAGAAAGACTTTACATAAGGCAGAATTCGTAGATTTGGAGAAGCAGCTGTACAAATGGTTCTTATATCAACGTGAAAGAAACTGTCCACTAAGTGGTCCTATTTTAAAAGCTAAAAATTAATACATTTGCATACATACATATATACATGTGTATTAAATACATATTAATAATATATATACAATGTATAAATACATGTATAAACACATGCATTTTTCATATCACGGAAAAGTTAAGAATTCGGAAAAGTTAAGCACCCCTATAACAAACTACTTAACTTTTTCGAGCCTCTACTGTATATATATGATAGAAACCTTTTTCCTTTCAAAAACTTTTAGTTTTTATTATTTTCCAATTCTGTACACCACCAAAATTTTATAAAAAATGACAACTTTTCAGTTCAATTTTTCCCTTTTATACTTTTCAGGTGTACAGATCTGACGTCATACCCTTTATGACAAAATTTGAAAAACACCTTAAACTGAATTGAGCAAAGTACTTTTTTTTACTCTAACATATATATATATATATATATATATATATATATATATATATATATATATATATATATATGTATATATATATATATATATATATATATATATGTATATATATATATATATATATATATATATATATATATATATATATATATATATATATATATATATATATATATATATATATATATATATATATATATATATATATATATATATATATATATATATATATATATATATATATATATATATATATATATATATATATATATATATATATATATATATATATATATATATATAGGAACAATTCGCGTAGAAAGGACATTATGAAAAATACATCGGCCACTCAGAATTGGAATTACCATGTACCAGCACTTTTATATGAATTATAACAGAAATTAAATAGAAAAGATCACGCTTTGCAATTTCCTAGTTCTACAAATTTTTAAAAATTACTCTTTTTTAATAATCAGTTTTCAAATCTTTATTATTTGTTATGGGCTCAGCTGCTTATGTATCGATATTTCATTTGTGCTAACGAAACCTTTAGTGAACTTCTTCAACCAGTTTGAAAACATCCAACCTCATATGTGCCGATGATTGTATTTTTGAGGCAAAACAGTTATTGGCATTTCCCCACTAATGGTTTGATTCATAAAAAATTTGCTGTGCAGTTTGCATTAAAATATTCTAAGTCTACTATGACTATATAAGGGGTGCTCCAAGTACAAGCCCAGACTCTTAACGCTCGTCGTTGACTGAAGCAGCGTTTCACATACCGAACTGTAACCCTCTATGTTTACATTGGTTTCTCGACAATGGCGGCGGGTTTTCCTGATGATGTGATAATTTTGTTCGTTGGCATAGTCACTGAGATGAGAATGCCCCTCATCAAGGCCGAAGCGAATCATTTTGATCTTCAGAGGTATGATACTTATTGATAGCCAATGTTTCGGACATGATTCAAGAAGGTAATTTAATTTGGACCACCCTCTACATATTAATTTTCATATATGATAGAACTATCAGATTGTATTTGAGGATTTCTCTATAAACATACGAGGTTGCATGCTTTCAAATTGGTTCAAGTTTCTAAAGATTCTGTTGGCAGTATAGAAATGTCGATATATGAACAGCTGCTATGTCCACAACACACTAATTATTCAAAATATTAGTTGGAAGAATATTCCGAACAAATTTCAATACTAAATAATTTTTTTTTTTCGTAAAAATTATTTTCATCATTGCCAGTTGTTACTAAGCAACTCAGAAAATATTTTGTTTATAAGAAATACTGTAAGTAAATATAGTTTTCTGTCTCAATACTGTTGTATATTTGTAGTTGTCATTGGTATCTTAGAGTTTTTAATTAAGCATAATAGGTTGACCATCTTTCAAACATGATGGTAACATGTCTACTGATAAGTTGGCAACAAAATGCGGATAGACTAGTTTAACCCACAGTACGAGTAAATAACAAATCTTTGAATAATTGCATAAAAATGTTGTATAGAATAAATTTTTATACGGATTTTATACATATTTTTTTAAAGGTTAAAAGGATCACAAAACAATTAAAACCCACATTAAGTATTTCGTTGATTAATTTTTTTTAAACAAAAATTAATTTAAAAAAAATCCATGCTTATTTAAAAATAACTAACGATTTTCTTAAGGCTCTTGTTACGTTTAAGCTCTTTTTATTGTGCCTTAAAGTTACAATTTCTATTTAATTCGCTTGACGTATAATTGTAGAGTAATAAAAATAATTGTTTGAATAATTTTCGTTCGCATCTTCATGTTCTTGTGCGAGTATTTTTCACATTATAAATTAAGGCCTTTTGTTTTCTTATCTTACTTTTCATACACTTTGGTGTCCTCCTTCTGTTTTTTTCTTTTTTAATTTTTTTTTTTGCTTTTACTTTTACTCTTGTGTCGTTGTTAAACTAATTTTGTTTGACATTAAGTAATACAAGGTGACAACTGGCGACATTCATATAATTTTTCTTTTTTTTTTAATTCTGAAGGGGTTCCCCTTTCTGAAGGTTTCGTTATGTTTTGGGTAACACTATTTTGTTTCAGTCAAGTTGTAATTGGTAACTTAAAATATTCATTGAGTTAAATTTTACTTCGTCGTTCAAAAGTTGCAATAACTTTCAAATTGTGGCTAGAGTTGGGTGAGAGGTGGAGTCGTTTTTGGCTGGTGGCATACGTTTGAAATTTTTTACCATAATCACTGAGTAATTTAAGCCAACAACTCTGTACAAAAATTTCATTTATTGGCATGTTCAGACAAACATGTTTATTTAACTACACATTCATATATACATATGTATGTATGTATAAATGTATGGATGTACGCACAGATGATGTTTGAAAATGTTTGTGGCGTTTGTGCGGGCTTAATTATGGCTTGTTGTATGTTAATGAACAATTAATTTTTTTGTTGTTGTTTCAAATTATTTAAATTAATTTTTATTTTATTTTACTAATATTGGGAATTGTTGAGAAGAAGTCGAATATGTTTTTTTTTTAATTTAAATTTTTATGGTTTCATTAAAATTTTATGATTTCGAAAAAAATGGTTTTCTGGCAAAAGACTGTAGAAAATAAAAGTTGTATTTATCCGTAAATAAAAATCATAAAATAATGAAATCAAATTTAATTCTAACCAAACATTGATAATGCATGTTAAATATTATAAATACAGCCAGAAGTTATATTGCAACATAATTTACTGAGCAATATGTAGCAATCCAAAGTCATTGGTGGGAATCGAAACTACATTCCTCAGAATGATACCACAGCAATAACTTTGCATTAAATAATTTATATATCAGTTTAAATATATATTAAAATAGATATGTAAACATATATTTATAAACATATTTATGTTGTTTGCATATTCCGTGTCTATACACAGATCCGTTTGGCACAGCCTGTCAAAAATGAAATTTCAAAATGGCATTAAAAATATTTAAGAAATCCACAAAACTATTTGTTTTCAAAGTGTACAGTAGTACAAATTTCGCAACGATTTTCAAATTATGAAATATAAAATTTCCAGTAGAACCGAACGGTGTTTGAAGCTTTACAATGCGCCCATTGATTTTGCATGAATAGTGATCGACTGTATTATGATATATTCTTATTTAAGTTTAAAATCAATACCGCAATTGAGCTAAATAACCCAAATATATTTCGAAAGCCGAAATAAACATCTTTGCCAGTAGACTGAGCTTAGGCCTGACAAAAAAAGAAATGTCCTGAAAAGGTTTTCGAACTACATTTATATCTCTATTGGGTTTTTTTTATTAAGAGTTATTGTTTTGTTTGATTTCGGATCAAGTTATTAAAAACAGTTGAAAAAGTATGAAGAAGCATGTTTGATCCTATCAAAGACACTCCCATAAATTTAGGCCCTCCGAGTACTTAATGTTCTTATGAAATCTCTAGTACTGGACACCATTTGCCTATCCATTAAAGGACTCTATCCCCTTCAGAAAACAACATGTATCGTGTGTTTTATTACACTATCACCGATTCAATGATGCAAGTAGTAGCCAGTGTTGTAAAAGAATGCGTTCTTTTTTTACCAAAAAATTACTTTAATCAAAATATTATTGCGTTTATAATGAATTAAAAAAATTTTTAATGCATTTATCTTACCAAAAGTATGAATTGAATTAAGATATTAATGAATGTATGGTTTAGTTTTTTTAATGCATTCACATAGGTAAAAATAAATTTGAAGTAAACCTTTTATTAATTCAGTACAAACCCAAAATCTTTCTAAACACAAACAAGATTTTATACTTTTAAAAAATTAGTTTTAATTTCACATATAATTTCGAGTTTGTTCGAAATATAGAAATATAGACATTGTTATATCTATCAATATTTCAGAATTTGTATAAGAAACAAATTAAAATTTTTAATTCAGCTTGTGTAACAAAACAAGCATGAATTAACTTTATGTTAATGTTTTTTTTAATAATTTTGCTAAGCAAGTTGCTAAATGTATCTTGGGAACACCTGTAATATGAAAATGAATAAGTCTCAATGAACAACAAAATAATTAACTCAAGTTTTTAATATTGGAATTTTATTTTGATTACTTGAAATTATCGATATTTCGATAATCGAATTTTCCTGAAGATGATACTCAATGAGTATCGAAATATCGTTAATTTCAAATAAAGTTGTTTAGACACTAAATAACACCTTAAATAATACTTTAATCAATATTGTTATTAAAAGGTCAAAAAATATAGAGATATTATTGTAATTTTATTTCAACCTTAAATTTGTTTTGGGTGCATAATGAATCAATTGAAAGTTTAATTCGATTTATATATTTAAAAAAAAAAATTAATGATTCAAAAAATACTTAATATTGAAATTTATTATTCGGGAGAATATCCCGACCAATCGTTAGAAACAATTAGTTTTTTGCAAAATGCATTGAAAAAATGTTTGTTGTAGACATATGAAGAGCTAAAGCTACAACAAACATTTTTTCAATGCATTTTGATTCAAAAAAATTTTAATTCATAAAGATTTCACCAAAACTTTTATTTCCATCCACTTTCTTCACAAAATGAATACATGCAAGGATTGTTAATTCATTATAAATGCATTTGTATTTTAATTCAATTCATTTAGTTCGGATGCTTTTAAAAGATTACAATACATTGTTTGAATGATCTGCTCAAAAATTATTCGTTTACAGCTCTGGTAGTCGGGTCATTTCTGGTATATTGACCCACCCTAGAATGAATGCTACCCTTTTAGAATTTTGAAGAATCAAATATATTTATTCTATTTTCTATAGTCTAAAACAAAAGTGTCTGATCTTTTTCTCTACCATAAAATATATCTAGCTTTGCCAATTGGATTCAGTTTAATGGCGGTTTCTTTCTGAAAAAGTTTTAACATTATATTGATCAACTTATAGAAAAATTTATTTATAGGTCTAATAAAAAAATTCAACTTTCTTAAAAGGTTGCGTGCCTCTCCTATGTCTGCGCTCATTAGGGAACACGAAATCACTTTTTCTCTATGAAAGAGTAAAAAATTCTACACTTTTTTTAAGGAAAATATTATGTGTAAAGAGAATTTTTTCTATCATTTGCTAATGGCAATAGAATTCGAATATATGTATGTGTACGATCTTAGTTTACGAAACAAACAAGGCAACATTATGGGTTTGTATTAAAAATTAATTTTTCTGGGATATGAGTGACTGAAATGATTTCTTAAAGAATTTTGACATCCTACAGGTACTTGAAAGGCTGGTTATGAATTCTTAACTCTTAAACAAGTCAAGGGTTTAATTGAGTTATGGTTTTGAAAATGTTGTTCCGGATGTTTATAAAAATTTAATCCAATATCATATTCGTATTGTGCACAGCGAAATATATTATACTTTAGTTGCACTCTACCAGCCAAGATCTAAGAGAAATAAAATTTTTCCATTTGCTTTAGTCCAGTTTTTCACTACTTGAAGAATCAAATCTGAAACATTTTTACAGCAACTCTTTTGTAACATGAGCAGTGAAAATTTATTTGTTAAGAGGCCAATAAAAATCATATTGAAATAGGCAATTGGTGCCGACTTAAATTTTTCATGCCCCAGAATTTCTTTCATTGAAGCCTTAAGGCTTCGCTCTCGTAAAGTCAACATTTAAAACGAGCTCTTGTGGCATTTTCATTTCTGACAACAGAAAGCTCACAATATGGAAAGAAAATCGTGCATTCTTTAACAATACTTACGAATTATGATTAGACATATCGCACACTAAATACAAAACAAAATCGTTTTTTTTCACAAATCAATTCACATAACAAATCTTCAACGACCTCTAAAATTTCCCTTCCATTAGATTACGCTTTAGTTGGAAAACTACAGTTTTGCCTGTTTTATTTTTCCTGTGTCGCTTGTAGAGTGTCAGTTGTCTTTTGCTTCTCCTGAATATTTCAAACTTTTTGAGTTGTTACTCTTTTGTATTTAGTGTACGATATGTTCTTTAGATATAATGAAATAAACTTCTCATTTTCATCAGATGCAACAATTCCTTAATAATAAAATACTCGTATTCAACGTCCATATATTCAAATTTATTAATTTTTTTAATTTTTCGCTCCCAAATAAATTTATATGTATGTATATGTATGTATGCAAATGTATGGAAAAAATCCTTATTTGTATAAGCGAAGTTATTAACACGATTGAAGAATTGAAATGAAATGAAGTCCAGTGCAGAACGTGTTACATATTTTCATGTTTTATTTGAAAGATATTCAGAAAAGAATATTGCCGCATTTTTTTATATAAATGAGCACAAGCATGCAGGAAGGACAAAATATATACAAAATTTTTCTTAGAAACAGAAATGCAGCACCTCTTTTGTCATTTAAAACGATGGATTTATTTCAATTTTATTTGTTATTTTATTATTTGTTACATATATATATATATATATATATATATATATATATATATATATATATATATATATATATATATATATATATATATATATATATTTTTTTTTTTTTTTGTGATATTCCAGTGTCCAAAATTTTTAAACTTAGATTCTCTAAAATAACTGCAATTTTGAATAGAATTCTTTTTATAATTATTAATTATTTATTACTATAACCCATATATAAGTATTATTGATTTAAAAAAAAAATTATTTTCCTAACAGATATTTTGTTTTGTTTTTTAAAAATAAGCGCAAGTCGCTCTCATGAATATAGTGTTTTTTCAATTAACTTTTTATTTGTGCTAAATCATCAAACTCTATTGCTGATGTAGGCAAATGTTACTTTTACCTTTTACTATTAAAAGTCATATTCAGGCGGTCGGTCACTCAAGAAAAAACAAAAAAGAACTTCAAAGCCCAAAGTGACGAAGTGAAAATTTTAAATTATATTTTATTAAATATTCCGAAAGCAAAAGAAAAGATCATTAAAACCATAGTGATAATTATAAATATTTTAATAATAATAATGATAATAATAAAACACAATCAAAATTTATTTGCTTGTAGGTAGACCTTGTCGCTTCAGCACCACTACTCTACACAACGAATAACTCCAGCTGAGAGCGGCGCTTATAGGCCGTGTTCTTTCAAACAATATTCTGGCGTTGTGCTCTTTGACCAGACAATGTAACAGTATGCTTTTTGGGCGAGTCAGTGGCTTCCAAACTGAAGCACATACATTCAATGTTCCCCTATTTTCATTTTATGAAGTTTTTTAGTGTCTGCCTTAACAAACAAAAATTTATACAAATTTATTTTATTGTGTTAATCACAAAATTAGTAAATGACACGGCGGTTTTTTTTTTTGAAAATACGAGTAATTTTCATAAAAAACAGAATCAACAAAGTTACAAAGTCAGAGAGATAGAATATTTAATGGATCTTTTGTACTGGTATATGGAGATTTTTTTGTCGATTTCAACGATGATTTTGAAGATAATAATGATGATTGCTATCATCATTATTTAATTTCTTAATTTCTTTTGTTGTGCTGATTAAATACCCATTGCCGACGCCGCCGACACAAGCGCTGCTGCCAGCCATTATATTTAAAAATATAAATATTAAAACGGATAATACAAAAACAAAAGAGAATATGATGATTAACCATGGGAAAACTATTTGTAAATGTGCAATCGGAAAATAAGGTGAAATGGTTGGCGCCCAAAACGGATGTTGGCCACCCTTTAAAATTTTCAACAATCTCAATATGTTGTTGTATTTTGTATAATTTAAATGAAAAAATCCGCTATTTGGATCCCGTAGTGGGTGAAATTTTAAATACTCCCACTCTTCGAATTGGATAAATAGCGTCTCTTCCATTGACTACTAAACAAATATTCGGCACAGTAAATAATTTGTTTAATAATTCTACAGTTGTTTTGTGCGGGATAATATTATAGTTTTTTTTATAAAAAATGTTACACATACAATTTAGTTTATAATTAGATCGGCTTCCACTATGTACTATCTTCAACGATTTGTTTCTTATATTTTTTAATAAGATTCATAACTTGTGATCCGGAAGAAGTACGAATTCGAATAATTTCTAATAATCTTAACATGTTCCCTAATTTGGTTACTATTCACTGGACTTGAAGTGATGCTGAACATGTTAAGATAAAAAGATTCTTTAAAAGCACTTTAAAAATATTAATCGCCTTATTTTGTAATGTATACACAAAGCATCCTTTATTTTATTCCTCTACATTATTCTTGTTGTCATTGTTTGACTTTATTCTTTCTCGGCTGGTGTTAGACTCCATTTCTGAATCTTAATTCGTCATAACATGTTGTTCAACCGTAAATACGTTGATCGTTGCCAGCATATAGAGCAGCAACTGCTTTGACAGTTGATATGAATATAGGAGCTTTTGGAACAGACACAGTAAAAGGAGCTTTGAAAGTAGTTATTAAAATGTAGAGATTTTGATACAGGAAAGATCGAAATGAAGGATAACTCCAATAATCATTCTCTCTCTTTTTTTATTTCTCTGGAGAATAATATCATATTGAGTTGCGATAAAATGTTTACCACTGGAAATCGAAGTCGTTTATATCACTTTAACGTTTTTTTTAATGTTAAAGTAAAAGTTCCAATTGAATATTTAAAAATAATACTGCTGCTATATAAATTTTATATTTTTTTTAATTAATCAAAATTTTTCAAATCAAATTAGAAATCGCAAATGCAGTAACATATCTTTGAGTTTTTCAATTAAAAACTATAAAACAAACTTAAAAAACATTAATATTTGTAAAAAAAAATCTACTTTAATAAAATTTATCGTATTTTTTCCTCATTTGCCTATTCCTCTCTAATTCCAAGGCTATGCTCTATGGGAAGAATTTAATTATTGATTTTGTTTGGCTCATATCCCGAAAATTCCAGGGATATTAAGGCACAAAATAGCTCCAAGACAAAAACAATGAGTGATTTTGATCCCTCCGGCCAATTTATCAGACATGTGTTTGTCTTAATAATTATTATACAAACGCCTCTTTTCTATTGTAAATTGAAATAATAATGATAGATAATAGATAGAAACATTCATACTGAGTTTTATAGCCACAATCGTCATATTAAAAATGTTAAAATAACATTCCCTTCGAACTTAAGATCACTAAAATCTTCTTCTAATTCTGGTCCTGATGGAATACCTAGTTGCCTTCTCAAAAATTGTGCTGAATCACTGTGCGGCCCACTTACCGCAATTTTCAATAAGTCTATTGAATTTTGTTGTTTACCACTCGAATGGAAAAAATCGTTTATAATTCCTTTATTTAAAAACGGAAGCAAACTAGAAGTATCAAACTATAGAGGAATTGCTTCGCTGCATGCTATTCCTAAACTGCTAGAAAAGATTTTAACCGATAGCCCATCACAACAAACTTCTTCTTTGTTATCTACACATCAACACGGCTTCTGCAGATCACATTTCGCAATAACTAACATTCTGGAACTTACTACTATGGTAAATGATGGTTTTTTTTAAATAACATGCAAACAGATGAAATATATACGGATTTTATTAAGACATTTGACAAAGTGAACCACGGGATTTTACTTTACAAATTATCGCTTATGGGATTTAGTATTACAGCTCTAAAGTGGCTGAGGTCATATCTGTCCAATAGAACGCAACAAGTAAAATTCAGAAATGTTACTTCAAACAACATTGAGGTTCCCTCTGGAGTTTCCCAGGGAAGTCATCTCGGTCCTCTACTGTTAACTTTATTTATAAATGATCTGCCTTCCGTTATTTTGCATTCTAATGTACTAATGTAAGCAGACGATGTGAAAATTTTTAAGACTCTTAAAGACTCTAATGGTCAACTTTTACTACAGTCTGATATTGATAAATTTTCTCAGTGGTGTAAAATAAAGTTGATGAACTTAAATATTAAAAAATTTAAACACATGTCATTCTTCAGGTTTAATAAATTAGATTCCACTTATTATGTTAATGATGCTTTACTGGAAAAAGTTCAGAGTATTAATGATCTTGGTATTCTGTTAGATCACAGACTTAATTTTCATGATCACATTGCGTTAATTGTAAACAAAGCTAATGGCGTTCTTGGATTTATGAAACGGAGGTGCAAAGAATTTTCCGATCCATATATCACGAAACAGCTATATACATATGTATTTCTTTAGTTCGTCCTATTCTTGAATATGGATCAATTATATGGGATCCTTACTATAACATGCATACAAACTCTATTGAATCAGTCCAAAAGCAATTTTTTATGTTTTATTTAAGAGGTCTTCGATGGAGTTCCTACGTGCTACCACCTTGGTCTTATTAAGTTACGAACATTGAAAAGCCGTCGAGTAATGCTAAGTATTTCATTTCTACTTGGATTAATACATGGGAATGTCCATTCTGAGTTCCTGCTTGGCAAAATTAACTTTTGCGTTCCAACTAGACCAACTCGTAACTTCCAGCTGATAAGTGTAAAATACTATAGATCTGTTTATGCCAACAATGACTGCTTTCGCCGTATATGTGAAAACTTCAACAAATTTTATCATATTATAAATATTTCTGAGAGAAATTATTTTACATTTAAATACTTTAATTGCATTATATTATATTTTTAGTTTGTAAGGATTTACATCTATAGACCTAAATTAAATAAAATTTAAAAAAATTTAAAAATTTAAAATTTAAAAATAAAACGTTTTTCCCGGTCTTCTATTTCATATACATGTAACAAATAAATCAATGAATATATTTGATTTTATTAGATGATTATAAAGCGGTTACTTTTGTTCGGTAGCCGTTCTGCCTTCATTTTTCTCCTTTCTGATCTATTTTATTATTTTTAATATTCGTACTAAATCAATGTTTTTGTAACTTCTGTACATGCACACACATACAGACATTTGTATAGTTCATAAATACTTATATTGAATGATAATCGATTGAATAATATTTCTAAAAATATCTTTGAATAAACCATTATCTCTGGCTTTAGATAAAATTAAATATTATGACGTTTTCTACTTTAGATTGTGAAATCCAACACTCTTCTTTACCGACTTTGTCAATACATCATAAATCTCTCTATTTTCAACATCCAGCCAGCCACATCTAAATACATTACATGTATGTACAAGTTATGCAAATTGATTTAAGCTTATGGAAAGGAATAAATTAAAAGTAAAAAAATTTATAATCATTATACAATAAACAATTAAAAAAAAATACTCAATAAAACATAAGCAACAACAACAACTAAAGAAAAGTGAAACACGAGAGAGCGTGTGTAAAAAGCCTTTAAGACATTTGCGCTTAAGAAACATGTAAAAGCTTAAAGCGTAAATTTCTTAACAAAAATTTACAAATAAAACATAGAACTAGTTGGGAAGGTCCAGCTACACATTCATCTAAAACAACTTTATATAACTAAAAGAGATACTAGTTTAAATGTAACATTGTGTACGTAAATAAAGCCAGAGAAAGACTGAAAGAGAAAGATGGGAAAATTAATAACACATCAATCATTTAGCAACAATCGAGGCGGCCAAGTTCAAAGTTTTACTAAACTGTCTGTTTTAAAGTTGGCTTAAATGCTATTACAACTAACTATGATCGTGTTTAGTTACAAATTAAAATATAAAGAAAAAACTAAAGCTCAGGCATCCAACTATTTCATGCAAACCGCACATAAATACTCGTACATCAGATAAACATACATAAGTACATATGTATGTATATACATACATATGTATGTATGTATATGAGTGCGTCTTCATTATTGGTAATTTGTATATATTAGTTGTTATTTCATTTTTCGTTTCTTCTTTTTCTTTTCCTTTTCCTTTTAATTAAAGCTCACATATATTAAGTATAAGACATTAAAAAAATATTATTTAACAGCAGAACAAAAAAGAATGTTTAAATCGAACGAACAATTTTACAATGAAAAAAAATATGACAAATTACTTGGGAAACTAAAGTATTTACTGTCGTATATATTTTGAATTCGAGTTCAAATCTCAGCAGACTTCATTGGATAATGATTTGAAATGACAAGGGGGGAAATGTGCACTTTTTCGACTCACGTCACCCAGCGTCTATCCCGCGTATTTAAACTAAAATTCATTGGTAGAAGAATACGAGATATTTCTATTATTTATATTTCTAATTACAAACGAACTCTCCCACAGCTACTTTTCCTGCTATTTCGAATCAATATACCGAAGATGAAACTCGATGAGTATCGAAATATCGATATTTAAAAATAAAATTGTTTAACCATTAAATAAGACCTTGAGCTTAAATAATATTTTAATGAAAATTTTTAGAAAAAGTTCAAATCTACGTTATAATTTATTTAAATTCTAATTTGATTCTAAACTGATTATTAAGCACAAAGTGCGTTTGTTCTATTTCGAAGTGAAATCTATAATGATTTCTTTCTCCATTTCAAAGGC
Organism: Germaria angustata; assembly: GCA_963681545.1. Classification (NCBI taxonomy): domain Eukaryota; kingdom Metazoa; phylum Arthropoda; class Insecta; order Diptera; family Tachinidae; genus Germaria; species Germaria angustata. Next base: position 22,477,789 of record OY813001.1, on the reverse strand, counting down.
AGAAAGGGGGTAAAAATGCCCCCTAAAGAAAACACGTAAAGGCGTATCGTAAGACTGGATTGAACTGAAATACACATTTTTTAAAATATAAAAATAAAAGCTTTTTAACAAAAAGTTAAACCGACTTCAAATATAACCATTACAAAATTTCAAAATATACTTTATCTCATATGATTGTATGCGTTACCTGCTCAGATCTTCGAAATCGGTTTCAAATGATTGCAATTCCTTGCTTTATTCTATTTCAACATTGACACTCTATTGTTTGAAATTCCCATTTGGTTCCAAATAATTTTACACTTGAGAGTAGCAATTGAAATTAAAATCCTTTGCTTATAGATTTATTTCTGGAGAATTGCAAAATGCATTAATTTAAAGAACAGAAAATAAAATTAAAAGATATCATTAAGCTCGAGACTGAAAAAAATCAAATGGCAATTCATTCTGGAACAGCATTAATTCTGTTGCCCCTTCTCTGCGTATGATACTCGTATGTACTTGCAACAAATGGTATTTATAAATATTTAATTGATTTGTTCCAGCTTGTTGAGTTCATCGAGTGGAAATTTAATGCTTTAATCTATGACAAATATAAAAGTAAAGGAATAAAGGAATATAAACTGAAATCAGAAGAGAAGACCTTAAACCTTAAAATTTATAAAAAAGTATATATATTTTTCTTTTATTCTTATTATCATTAACATGCAGATTAAGCCAACAAGATATTTTGGCAAATATTTTTAAACAATTTCAAACTCTGCGGCGCTGGAATTAAAGAACTTCAACTTTTTTTAAATCTCTGAGAGCTGTTACACAAACAAAAGAACAAGATCAGTTACGCTTTTTAACAGGATATTGAAAATGAGGTGTGAAGTGGTTATGTTCCTTTGTTTCCTAGTTCTCGTTTATATCTTTTATCTATTTTTTTATAGAAACAATAAATATGTCTACTCAAGTTGTAGTTTGACCACAAAAGAAAGAAAAAACAAAACAAAAAACAGATTGTTTTAAGTTTCTGAGATAAGATTATGACTTTTTCAATATTCTTGTGTTTTTTTTCCTATGATTTTCTATGTTTAAGTAGTTGACGAGGCCTGATAAGGCTGCATAGGACTGCTGCTGATGGTAAGAAGGAATCTTAACAGAGTTGAGTGTGAGAAGTGTAATTAAATAGTAATTTTTATCTAGATTTTTTGTTAGAAAAAATATTTTCTTTTACTTTTTGCTTAGAGATTAACAAAAAAAATGACTTATTGATTTTCATTAGGCTGTTTAAAATTTTTGGTTTAAAATGATTAAGGATATACGCTTGATTTCATCATCAATTGTGTATGCAGTGATTAATTTTAATCATACGTTGAAGGACAAAAGATATACTAGATAATTAATATTTATTTTACCGAATATAGTAATTGGGATTGTAAGGAGACTAAATAATCTATGAAGGTGTTAGACACACTCTCGATTATTTAGTTGATTAAATTGAACATGAGAGGGATCGGATTAGAAGCAAAGTTCCATGAATGTAGATGTGGTTTTCGACAAATGTGTGATCAGAGCAGGTGTAAATGCGAGAATATGAAATAATATTTAAGCATATAATTTGTTATCGCCCCAGTATTATTCCCATGATGAAATTCTAATGATTTCGTCTTGGGAATGATATATTGCAACATTATAAGACGGAGGGTTAATAGTGGATCCGGCAGGTCATATCACAATAAACTCATTACATCTACAAATAAATAATTTGATATTATTATCAATTACATTTTTTAAACAATAAAAATATAGATTTTCTGCAGAAATTAGTTTCTGATGAGTTCTTTAAAATATTTTTCAGGAACTGTTACTCTGCCTTTCAGTCGTATTGCCAAGATTTTTATAGTAAATATTTCAGCCAAGAAGTTAACCAACTTAGTACTATGATATGCAAATAACACCTCAGCTCAAAAAGACGCTAATGTAATGAAGCAGTTCCCATTGTATATTCAAAAATAGTATGGGGCTCGATGAAACTCATTTTTAAAAGATATTCCCTCCAGTTTTTGAAGTAGATATTATGAAAATTTGCAAAAACGAAAAATACAAGAAGAATTCTGGTCGCTGTGTTGGACTGTACCACAGATATTTATTTCTTTATAAACGATGATTTTTTAAGATCTTTCGTATTTGATTTTAAAAAATACATAAAATTAGACAAATATATGAAATCTTTATTTGAGTCGATAGAAAAATCCATATAATTTAATGTTCATGTAAATGTTGACTGCGGCTACAACACAAATGTTTCATACGCTGGGTCCCATTTTGGGGCACTCTGTCCAACATATCGTCCGTTATCTCACGAATAAATTATTCAATATTGGCTTCCAGTGCGTCAAGAGTTGCGGGCTTGTCTCTTTAGATGTGAGCCTTAATATAGTCTCACATAGTTTTAAAGTCATTAAATCGCACGATATAGGCGGCCAATTGACTAAACTGTTGACCGAACTCATCTCTCAACTGGGCCATTGTTTCCCTTGCTGTATGTTATGTGGCCCATCTTGTTGAAACCACATGTCAGCCAAGTCCAGCTCTTCTTTTTTGCGCAAAAAAAATTTTAATGATCGCACGGTAGCCATTTACAGTAACGTTGCTGCCTTCGTTGTCTTCGAAAAAGTACGGTCCAATGATACCACCGGCCTATAGTCCACACCAAACAGTGCATTTTCCAGGATTCAACGCTTGTGGCTGCTCTTCGGCAATTTTGGTTGTTCACGATGCACTTTCTTAACCGAACATGAATTTTGATAATACAATTCAAAAATCTGCAACCGTTGTTCGTTTATAAGTCCACTCATGGTTAAATTATAGACCAAACTGAAGATGTGTACCAGAAACATGATACAGGAAAACAGCTGAACTACCTAAAACAGTATTGCCAAAACGAAGGTTGCTTTAAAAAATCACCCTTTATAAGGGACACTAGAGTTGCACCTGTGTATGTACCTTTGTATATGTAGCTTTGCGTATATGGAACTAATAAATAATAATTATTTTGCCCTAAGGCCATCCGTAGTAAAAATAGTTTTGAAATAAAGTCATAAATTATTTTGCGAAAACATGTTTAACTAAATATTAATCGATCAGGATGTTTATTTTCCGAAGAGTACCTACACTAAAGATTATTTCGAAAAGTAGTTTGTTTAGCACTAGTTCCTTGAAATTTATTAATGCATTACAGTTCCTTGAAATCTATACAATAATTAATAATAAAATCCCATCGCTGCTGTTAATTTTCTGAATACCTGTGCCCTGTTGAACTTATATTTAAGCAATTAAGAAAAGTTAATACCATTTACAGCTGCGAAGTGAATGGTTTTAAATATTTGAATTTATTTAAATAAACTAATCTCATTTGGTTGATTAAAATTGTTTGCTTTTCAAAAGGAAAAAAGTTGGAATCTAGTGCTCTGTACAAAGCGTAAAGTCATTAAGAAAGAATGGAAAATTCTATAAGGGAGTAAAGTTTTTAAAATAGATCTCTAAATAGATTTTTTAAGTTATAAAAATAACTTATACTTTTTTCAGAAATTAAAACGCCATAATCCCGCTGCCAAAAATACAACCGAAATTGCTTTTAAAATATTTATCGTCGCAAACAAGTAGGAAGCAAAAATTAACAATAATACAGAGATTGAAAAAAACTTTGAAAAATAGTAAAATAAGGAGATTTTAAAATTAGTGTCTTGAAAGTTTCGTAGGAAGTTGTTCGCCTAATCCTCAAGACTTATAGCTTATTTTTGTACAAATTTGAAATCAAACTCAAATTGATGTTGGAAATGGTAAATTTCAATAAAGCAAAATCGTCTTCGATGGTCTTTATTTTAAACACAATCAAAATGTATGGGATTTAAAAAATAAATAAATATTTTACAAAGGAATTTTACTTTCTTAGAGAGAAAAAAAGACATCGTTACAATGTCTTATTTTTAATTTAATCGCAATGAAGTGTTCTTTGGAATATTTTTTACAAGAACGAATTTTGAACCAATTATGACGAATTATTAATTTTGCAAAGATTTTATAGTAAAAACTTGAACTTGAAATTCCTTCGATAAATATGTTCAATAAAATGCTTATTGGTACTGGCATATATGTATAAGTTAGAATTCATACAATAAAAACAATAATGGGTTTCATGAATTGTTATAATGTGCAAGATTTCAAAGAGGTTTATATACATAGTTCTAATTCATAATGAATCATGATTATTCCCAATATACACAACATATTTAAACCAATTTTTGTATTTTGTTTTTTATCCTTTTAACTCTGCGTGTTATTATTATTTCATGTTTCCATAAATATAAAAATTCAAAACTTACAGTTCCATTTCATTGCCTGCCCAATGAAAGGACACTCTTTGAACTAAATGAAGGATTAACTAACAGATAATACTTATTAAAGTCAAATAATTTAAGAAACAGCTAGATACGCATTAAATCTATTTTGTGTTATGATACCAAGAAAAAAATAGTCATTTCTAGATATTAAAATTTCTTTTTTCTTTATTGGCTCGAGTTAAAAACCCATCAGACTACATTTGGGAATGATGTTTTCATTAATGTGTTTCATGCACAAAAATTACAGAAGGTACACTTATATTTCCTGTCATTTCTTATCACGAAATACATTAAAAGCTAATAACAACATTATTCTCAAATGGAGTCTGGTGAGATTTGAACACAAGAACCTAAAGAAAAATTAAGTTCATTGGTTAAGCAGTACAAACCAACAGAAAAAACTAATATTTGTTGAATATATTTTTCCTCTTCTATTGCGGGAGTATTCCAAATAAAAAGCAAGTGGTTTTAATTTAATTTAAAATGCATAACGATCTTAATGTATAAAAATATCGTCTAGTTTTAAAATTTATAAAAATTTTGTTAAACTGATACCAAAATAACTCTTAGGTTTTATTTACTTCACAACAATTTTTGTCAATTTTCTTTAGTTTCTAGTAACACATTTTCTAACTGTTATTTATTATTTTCAATACTACTTACGGGATTAACAGTAGGCTTTTGTAAATGTGTAGCAATATTGGTGATATTCATGCCCATAGTAGGTATTTGTGAGCCATACAATTGACCAGCCGTCGGTGTCATATCAGTTAACATATTGTTGAGTTTGTACAATTTGAAATTTGTAACAGTTTTAAAATATATTTACTTTTATTGTTTGCGAAAAGTAATTTTTTAAGCCGGATATATTGTCATAGCACTAGCACTAATAACTAAATATATTATTTTATATAACAAATTAGTAATATTTTGAATTTGAAAGATGCAAAACTGTTTTTTAATATTTTTATTTTAAGATGATTCGAACTTGTTTTGTTTTAAATTGCTGTTATTTATACATAAATATTTTCAACCTTACATATGTGCATATAATTTTTTTTATGTTGTTTTCTTTTAAGGACACACTTCTTGTTAGAAAATATTTTATTTGATCTTTTTTTAAATGGTTTCTATTGTTGCACTTTTCTTCTTAAGATTTGTAATAACTTGTTGGCCTCTTACTGTGCACAGTGGGTTTAATAAACAAAATTTAACTTCTTAGCAACAGCTTGAGTGCATTGTTTGTTCTGTTAAAAAATTATATGCATACATGTACATATATTCTTGTTCTTTTCGTTTAAATATGTTCTGGTTCAGTTGTTATTGCTTTTCCTTTTTTTCGTATTTTTAATATATTTTCCGGCCGTGCTGTAATCCGTCATGTGTAGTTGATCTTGAGAAGTGATGACAGGTAGTAAAATTTATAATGATTTGTTTATTCTTGCCTTAATAATTTCTTCACCGCATGATGCTTTTTATGTACTTTTTTCTATAAAAGATTCTAAAATTAGGAGCACTTGTTGTTTGAATTAACACAATTTTTAGCACAGTTGTGTTTTATTTATTATTAATAAATTTTTAACAAATAAAATGTATATTGATTTTAGCGTTGACAGATAGTTGTTTATTTAGAGAATTGTTATGCAACACTATTGTGCTTGGAGCTGTTAAATTACGCACATATGATATGACTCAGTATGTGGCAAATTTAACCCTTTTTTCATTCAAATATTAAGGGTTTGTTTCCTTTTTACGCTTTTTCTTTCAAACATATAGTTTTCTTTTATTCACTCACACTTTTGTTTGAAGGGTTTTGTTTTGCCAAATGTAACAACAACCATTTGATTGATGTTTGATTGCCAGTCAAAATGGATGCGTTTGCTGTCAGTTTTAGAATTTTTGAGTGTGTGCCTTTTTCTTTTGTGTATTTATTCCTGCATTGTTTTTCTTTATCCGCGCAAATTTCAAAATCGTCGTAGCTGATCGTTTCTGTACTTGCAACTGTTTCGCATGAGACGTTGGCAAACAAAAAGCTTTCAACACGATACAAAACACCAACAACAATGACACTACTAGCAGCAGCAGCAACAAAACAAAATATGTATTATACAGCAAAATAATGAAAAAAACAGCAGCATGAGCGGCTGCTTTGCACAGAGTTAAAAGAGAAAACAGCAAGCAAAAAAAAAACGAAAAACAAAATCATGCAAAATAATCACCAATATCTTTAAAACAAACACATGTACATGTTAAAATGCTGTACCCAATTGCATGGGTAAATGTGTGACTGTGTGTGTTTAAAATAAACTCGTTAAACTTGTATCGTTTTCTATAATTTTATTGTTGTTCTCTTATTCGTGTTATTTATGGCTGGATTTTTATTTCGCCTTGTTTTTGCTTTTAGTCGTGCATTAATAAAACAAAAATTTATAAACATACCGGTATCAAAAAAGCAGCACATACAACTAACAAATAAATAAAAATCTAACCATACAACTATTCACACACGTACACCAAAGCACTCTCTTCTCGGAAAATATTTATTCTCTCTCAAAAAAGGAAAGACGCACCCAAACAAAAACTGCAAAATACGAACCCAAACAATAATTTATCACCCTAATACAATCAACCACATCATACCAACGCAACGTTCATTCATTAAACTCCTAAGTGCATACAAGCCCACTACTCTCTGACCATTTCGCTGGGTGTATAAAAAACCAGTTTGATTTGTTGTTGTTTTCTTTCTATTAACTATATGTTATTTTTCTTTGCAGAAAGTAGACGCCCCGTGGCGAGTTAGTGAGTAAGTGTGTGTTTTGTCAAAAACAACCAATTGAAGGCAGGAAAATCCAAACCTGTAATTATAACGATGGCCGCTTAACACAAAGACCAACTACTATATTTGTCTCACTTACTTACAAGCATTTCACCATTCATTGTATATAATAATCCCTGCTTCCGGTAACATACACAAACACATGAAAATGTTTGTTAATTCAAACTCGTTCTCTCATACTATTGTGTTCTCTTTTTTCTTAATTTACTCTTGGAGTTACAATTCTCTCTCTCGTTTATTGTTTTTTTTTTCAAGCTCATGGTATTTTTCTATTATCCTTTTTCTTTTAAGTATTGTTTATATTTTTATATCGTTCTATTAGGACTTTATGTATAAGTTTTTTAACTCCTATTTAATACATTACTCCATTAACTGTTTGTTATTGTGCTACGTGTAATAGCTATTGTATATATGTATACAAGCATACATACATGCATGTGTATGTGTAGTATCTATTTGTGGAATTTTTATTTAAGCTTTTAAGTTAAATATTTATTTAGTACACTTTATATAATTTATGGTTTTTGAATGACTTTGTCTATTTTGGGTTTTTATTCAATATCATGTCCTTGTGTCCCTTTTTTACATCACTTATTTTTAACGGTCATTGTCAAATAATGTTCGTTTGATGTATATATATATTTTGGGTCAGAGTTTTAAAGTATATTTTGGGTCAGAGTTTTTGGGACAATAACCAAAATCAATTCGAACTGTGCGACGAAAATATACATAAAATATTATAAATATAATTTTACCAATGTATGTATGCATAGTTATAAATAATTTTTTATTAATGGTACTTTTTTGTCTGAAAAAAAAATATATAAATATATGATTAATCACACCTTAACTTTTTATGATAAAAAATCGAACTTGACAAAAGTGGCTAAAAACTAGCTAACAGAAGGGCTAATCGATATTGATCGATATTTCTTTCAGTTACTTTAGTTTTTAATAGAGGGGAGGAATGATATTAATTAATTTTTAGAAAAGAAAATAACAAGGTTAATTGACTGGTGTATTCAAGACGGACACCTTCACTACTTTTACGGCACACATAATGCCATAATAAATGTCTACTTTTGAGTCACTAAGCCATTTCAATCATTTTTCCGAAAAACTCTTTTAATCGTTATTGCATTAACTTTTTTCCAGAAAAATTTTTTAATAATTGTGATACGATTTTTTATAGGGATGAATATATATTTTCCCATTTCGCAAACCATAAAATTTTCCTCCTTCCAACTAGACTTATTTTTCACTGCACACTATGGGTATTTTCAAGTCATCTTTCTGAATACGCTTTAATAGCTGCTTTTCGTTATTTTTGTGGAAGAACAATCAAACTTCACTAGAGAAATAAATAACTTTATAAACATATTTGAATTTAAAATTTATGAAATAATTTTGAAAAACATATACTTTTCTTTATTCCATATTAAACTCTCCTATAAATCGTCTTATTGATTATTAAACTGCTAGTAGAATTTTAACACTTATAAGCTTGACTGCTTAATATAGGCAGCATTATAAATAAATAGAAGTTTTCTTTTCTGTCTGTAGAAATCATGACTTCTGAAACTTAAACTACTAAGCAAAGGCTTAAATAATTTAATATTACTATAAGTATAATATTTCTTATTATTCTCTTTGCCCGACTTTTAATTGCAGCATCATGCTTCATACCATTTTTTCATTATTTCATCCCTATCAAAAACCAAAATAATTGGTAATAATATTAAAAAAATCGCTAACAAATGTTTAACAATAACTTGTCCGACTTTAGATGTGAGTCACTGAACGTTTATATACGAGTATTTAGAATATGAATAATTTTTTTGTTTTTAATTGACCAAAAACTATGTACGTAAACAGACTAATATATATATATATATATATATATATATATATATATATATATATATATATATATATATATCTATATATATATATATATATATATATATATATATATATATATATATGTATTAATATATATATATATATATATATATATATATATATATATATATATATATATATATATATATATATATATATATATATATATATATATATATATATATATATATATTTCAAAATCATATGCTTAAAACATTTGTTGGAAGACTGGTAAGAGCTGTTCAAATGACTCGCTTCTTTCCTTGCGATATCCTTTAAATTTTGGAATTTTTCTATCTCATCATATCTCTATTACTTATTCTATTTTAATTGTACTATTTTCTTAATCAACTGAAGTCTTCTCTATGATACTTGTCACTTTGATTTTATTGCATTTAAAATATTTAATGAAATTTATAACGAGAATGAAACGAATTTACAAGGACAAAAATATTCATCTCAACTTTCATTCATCTTGGAGCCGTCTGTGCTGGATCTGCATAGTTTTGTTGGTGTTGTTATGAATTACTGCGTTATTTTATTTCACCTTTTAATATTCCAATAAATGTGGTCATTAGTTTTGAAATTATTCACTACTAATCACTGTTCAAATTTAATTCACATATCGCTAGAACTAATGCCACATTTATATAAAATCGCAAATCAAATGTTTTTTTTTTTCAAAACACTAAAGTTATTATTTTTAAAATCTCTGCAAAAAATCTATTTTTTTCTTCTTCTTCTACTTGCTATTCCTATAGCACGTGTTTAAAGCCCTCAAAATATGTAAAAAATAGTATCAAAGAAAGAAATCATCAATTTAGAAAATTTTTGCACTCAACAAAAAAAGGAAGGAAAGAAGACTTTATCTTCAAACTAGAAAATCATACACATCATGAATATGGCCAAAGGAGGAGGTTGGTTGGTTGTTTTCTAGAAATAACCCAAACAATATACTGAGATTACACACTCCACTTTATATACTCCCGTACATCTGTAACAAATCAAGCGCCAGTTTCCTTTGGCCACGTATGTAACAAAAACCAACAGCTAACGCCACACACTCTGACAGCGAAATATCTAATAGCAATACGAGTAACAACAAAATGTTGCAAGTATGTAGTATCATATAATTGTTTTGAATTAACATACACACACACACGCACACATACATACAAACATCAATGCCTATTTCTTTCACAGACAATTGGTAAAGCGATTATGAGCAACAAATCTTTTTGCCACCAAAAGGCAAAAATAAAAATAGACAATAAATGAGCAACAACGAGACTCGGGTTAAGGAATTTTTCCAACTGGGTGATTGAGGTGGGCCTGAGAGGCGTTGTTTAACTCCGCATGTGTAGAAGATACGAATGCTGCAAGGAAAAATAATAATAAACCTAAAGAAGCCACTACAAAGATGGAAACAAATCAAATTCAAGACAAAAAAGTTTTCTTTTTTTTGCCTACAAGGAAAAAGTGAAAACTGTGTATTTGTTGTTTGAAAGAGGCAAATTTGTTTTTGTAAAGTAATGTTGTTGGTTTGTGATATGCTTAAAAGATTCAAAAAATTGCAAGCTGTTTATATTGCTACTCAATTGAACTTGATTGTGGAAGAAGTGCTTAAATGGCCTATAGAAAATTGACTTAAGTAATGGAAAACATGATTGGAATGAGCTAAAGAATTATGTATAAGGCGTCTTGATTCCGATCGTGCGGAGCAGAAATTATTTCTGTTCTTGTTATTAAGGGAAGGTCAAAAGTTTAGCGATGCATATGAACTTATATGCGTCTTTGTACTTCGTTGGAACAATAAAGCCTATCGCGCAGTTTAGAGATAAAACATTAGTTGCAAGGAAAATAATTGTAATACAACTACCCAGTATGAAAAGAACATCGAAGGAAGTCATGAAAATGTTGAGACTATTCAATGATTTTAAGATGGACATTTATGAGCAGGACGTTTTCTTCTTCGATTTTTCTTCGCCGATTTGGAAGTCATCTCAATTGTGTTGGGAAAAGAGACTGATTTTATATTAAAAAAAGGGATGGTGTAATTGCCACTGGCTGTAACTTTCATATCTGTATGGCGTGTAATTTCGCCAATAGTCACGATTTAGTTTTTCGTACATGAAAGTATTTTTATCGTTACTGGTTGAAGTAAAACAATGTCTTCGTGCAGATTTATCGAAATAAGAATTTCATGCAATAAAAACGAATTATTTTTAAATCGATTTTCATAAATTTGCCGAAGTAATTTCTATTTAAAATTAAAGTTTTGTCGATTGGATGCTAGGAAGTTGAAAAACTTCCTTTAGAAGCAATGAAAATGTCATTATATTTTTGTCACTAGGTATGATTTGTTATTTATCACCGTGAGTATATGTGGAATTAGTTTTGTCAATTATTTATTTAAGAATTATAACGTTTGCATGCAGATTTAAAGAAATATTTTTTTCACACAAAAATAGTTTTTTTTTTAACTTATAAAAGAGTTTCACAAATTTGTAGAAGTATTTAAAAATTTCAATCACCTTTTCAACCTTCTTCCTAGAAAGTTGAACGAGATTCATACCATATTTTTCTTTAAAAATGACTTTAATTTATTTCACTGGGACTGTCTAAGTTTAATTCTAGTAAAAATATGTTAAGAAATAACTTTTTCCCCAACGAATGAAAAATTACCATTTAGGCTACAACAACAAAAATTAAGAGTTCATTCGTATGAAAATGTGTTTGCGAAAATATAAGAAAATTCTAAAAATTCGTATTAATATCGCATGCGTCATGGTTACGCTTGAAGTGCGTTAAATGTTGATGCGTCTTTTTTTGTTAATTCCTACAACATTCCAAAATATTTAAAAGAAAAGGAACAAATTATATTCAAATTCTATTGTAGGTTCATACACGTACATTATAAAGAATAATTTGAAAGTGTATAAATTTTGTTAAACCCACAGCCACCATTTAAATAAAATTGAACACAACTAAAATGGGTGGTAACTTAACAAAAACAAATATACATACATTCATACGTACATATTTTGTCTAAAAAAATTGTGGAAAAAATATATTGTGCAATGTTCACATGTATAGGAGTTCCATCATCTAATGCCTCATGTAATTTACGCATTTCGTTGCATGAATGAGTTCTAATCTTTTTCGGCTTCTTCTCATTCTCATTTAATAATTTTGCCGCTGTAACTTTCTGGGTAAAATGTGGTTTATTTAGTCACTTTTAGTAATTTTTTATGAGTCTCTAACACGCACTTTCTGTTCAATGGATACACGTACTTGAGTATGCATGTGTCTGTGCAAGTACTCAATTGGCGTTCTCCTCTTTTAACCCACACTCTCGAAAGTAATTCTCCGTTGAACACACAAACATTTACAGTTTAATTTTTGGGGGTGTGTGCTTTTGGGAGTGTCTTCTTTTTTTTTGTTGAAATTTATTTATTTATCGTCATTACAATTTTATTTGGAAATGGTGTCATGAAAAAAATGACACAATTTGTTGAGAAAGGATTTGGAAAAACTCAGATCAGCAAAAAATATTTTAACAATTACATTCCGAAAATTCAAATTAAATAAAAAAGCATAAAAGCGAATTGGCTTACAATATCGAATCTCCATTTTGATCCAAGCTAAATCATTGATGTTAATAAATCGCTCTCAATAATCTGAGGTAAATAAAAAGAAATTTAAATTCGTAGAGCTGCGAGTACTTTTTTATTTGTTTATTTAATTTTATTATTTATTATTAAATTTACTTTTTATTCAATATTATAGGTTAGGTAAGGTTAGGTTGATTGGAGGGGTGTGATAGCCCATGTCATACGACATACACTTAAGCCAGTGAAGGCTTGTTGTGCGCCCCCCTTTATTTATCAAACACAACTGCCAGAGTTCTGCGGCAGGATTCGAACCTGGGACCTTCGCACTACGAATTTAGTACACTACCTACTAATCTACGAAGGTTAATAATATAAGAGTAATACAAAATTTTACTTAGATTAGAGACAATTATAAGTACTCGTAGGTATAAGTATACGGTTCCTTTTTATACCCTTCACCATCAGTGGAAAGGGTATATATCGGTTTGTCATTCTATAAGTAATTTTTGCACTATTTATATATCGTACAATCGCGCAAAATACATATACGAGTATTCTGGTTCTATGTAGGTAGTAGTAGGGTCGATCCAATGGTGACCTCTTTGCCAGCCTGTTGGATATCAACCCAGTATGTTGCACGCACTCCGCAGCAGAGTACCTGCAATATCTTGCAGTATTCCTAGGAGATCACATAACTTACTGATCTAAATATTGCACATGTTTGGTACGATTTATTTGAATGCCATTATTTTGAAAAATTTGTAAATGGAATTTTCCATTATCACAATATCAACCCCTCCTTTACATCAAGGCTTTTACATACAGTAGGTATAACTTTTATTCTTTTGAGAAATTTTTTTATACAAAGTCTGAAAGCAAAGAAAAGGTAACCATTTATTTTTTTCAAAAAATATTTATTTATTCATCATTTTATATTTTCTCTCTTTAGATATAATAACTTTATGCCAGCGTTTTTTGTAATCCTTGAAGGAGTTCTGACATTCACTTTTTGGTATGGCCTTGACTTTAGTCAGCGATTTTGTTTTGGGAACAGGAAAAAGTTTCATGGGGCCATATCTGGTGAATACGGTGGCTGAGGCATGATTACGATATTACTTTCGGCCAAAAAAATTACGAACAATCAATGACGAGTGAGCAGGTGCATTATTGTGATGCAAAAGCCATGAATTGATTTTCCACAATTTTGGATATTTTTTTTTTTCGTATTGTACTCGCCAGCGGCGCATAACTTCAAAATAATACTCTTTATTAAACGTACGATCATATGGCAAGAACTCATGATGCACTACGCCACGGTAATCGAAGAAAACCGTGAACAAAACCTTGACATTTGGATCGAACTTGTCGTATTTTTTTTTTTTTTTTGGTCTGAGCTCTTCCATTAACACGATTATACTTTGGAGTATAATCACCATATGCCACTTTCAACATTTCAAGTGGTTCCATTTTATACACAAAATTTAATGCAAATTATTTGATCCAGAAAATCGCCGAACAAGCAAAACACTTCGAACTGTTATGACTCTCACAAACACACTAAACTGAACACAAACAAGCTTTATCTTTTCTATTGGACAGACCTCGTACATGAATAACAGCAAAATGTTTGCCTCAGTTGAGATACGAACCGAGGTTATTCCATTGAAGTCCAATAAATCCATCTTAATCCACAATTCAGCTATTGCCTATTATTTTTTTCTTTATTTATGTATTTATTTTTCTATTTCAATCAATTTAAATAAAAGTCTCATTCATCATTTTGAAAAATATTTCAAACATTTTTAATTGATACTTGAACCCAAAAGCTGAAATGTTTTATTTTTTTACTATTCAACATTTAATTTTACAAGTTGTCATTTCAATTTGAAAAAGCCACTTGTTCTTTTGTTATAAATGTTTGTTTTTATTGTTGTACGGAGTGTTGACACGCGCTGATACATTGTGTTCATCATTTTTGCCTTTTTCGTCTTTTATAAATGTCTGTGTTTTTCCAGTTCCATTTATTTGTTTGAAGTCCTCTTCAAACTCTTGTCCTTGTATAAATTTGTTTAATTAATTTTATTTTCATTATTGCGCTTTTTAATTAAAATGTTAAAAAATACAAAAATGTAAAACTTTTGCCATGTTGAAGTTCATAACAATAATTGTTGCTACGAAGTTCGAATGAATGTATGGCTGTGTGAGTGTGTCTGTTAAATGTCGCCACATTGTCATCGCCATCGACTTTATTATCACCATCATCATTAAATGGTTTAATTTTCACCATTTTTTTGTTTTTGCATTTAAACATTTAAACATTTAATTGTTACGTGCTAATGCAAATACTTTATCTGTAGGTGTTGTACGGGAGTGAATGTCGTCTGTATGAGTTTTTGTCAATTTAATTGAGCTATAAATGTTTTCTAATTAGATATAAAAGGGTTTTTTGTATATAGAAAAAATTATTGTTGTTGAAAATGATGGGCGGTGTTTAAGTTGAAAGTTTTTCCACAATTATAATATAAAGTAAATCAGTTAAAAAAAAAGAATTTTAGTTAAATATTTTAGATTATCGATAAAGATGATTAGTATCCTTCAACACTTATGGGAGAAGGATATAAGAAACACTGGTATGTATCAACGAATAAAATATCTCTTCCATTTACAGCCCCTCACTTTTTGGTGTAAGGATTACTTTTTATTTCCATAAAAGACGTGATTTAAGAAGATTTCTTTGTAATTCTCTTGGGACCTTTTTTTTAAATTAAAAAGTGTTTCTTTAAAATATTATTTATTTAAATGCAACTCATTTCAAGATTTTGCCTCAAAACGGAGCCACATCGTCAGCGAAAATTCTATTTATAACAAAACAATTAAAATTAAATATAATTATCTAATTATACACCTTTCTAATACTTTTTTTTTAATATTATATTTTTATTCATTCATAATTAATTTTTCCGGATGATGCCATTAGATGTTGTGGCGAAACACTGAATATAATAAAATTTATATAAACAATTATTTTCATTTAAAGGACCCGGGGGCTTGAACAAATATTTATATAATAACCGTAAATAAATTATTTGTGTAAATTGCAAAAAATCGGGTCATTAATGTACATCGCCTGATGTGTTGCATGCATGTCTTACCAGTAAAATGCGTGCTAAACATCTGAATCGGAAAAGGTCTACCAGGAACAGACATACATGGCAAAATTGTGTATACGAAAAATCTTTCCCACATAGTAACGATGGGAAAGCCGGCGAATTATGTATATATAAATATCAATAAACACGGTAATGAGAAGTAATGACATCATAACTCTCTCTGCATTCTCAAGCTAAAAGTTGGTGTACCTGATCTCTTGATGATAAGTTGTGCAACGGTCACGTACCAAGGAGCTGGGAAGAGATATTACACAAGTAATTAAAGAAGAGAATGTATTGAAGAATTAAAGAAGAGAATGTATTGACCCTCGTACCCTAATTATCCTTAATAATTCACCATATATATATATATATATATATATATATATATATATATATATATATATATATATATATATATATATATATATATATATATATATATATAGGAGCCTGCAGCTTTTCTTAAGTTACTCACTTACAGTGATAAGCCCCAGGACAATTTGCTGCAGTGGCAAAAATTAATTTAGATTTTATTGCTTGTCACATGCTTCATGCTCAAATTTATATCGGCTATTCAAGAGCCTTGAATACAGAATTATATTAATATCAGCAATAAACATTTCTGATTCAGCTATTATTTCAACTGCTCAGAAAATTTTAATTTCTACCTGGACGCGGACCAAGTCATCGATACATGCGGGTTATACTATACTTTACAAATGATTCTTCTGATTTCTTCATTCAATTTCAGTCAGTAAATATTTTCATTTAGAATAAGCTTGGCTTACAAACCGATTAGATATATAATTGAAATCACCATTAACCAGAATAGTACCATATTTCCATAAAACTATATGAAAAACTTGAAACAACTTCAAGCGTCCAATGGAAATTAAAAAATATATATTTTAATGGAACAATATAATTAAAACAACAAATATTCCCATGCTCTACATACTCGTATGTGTTTAATGAAGACGTCATAATATAAATTAAAATTTAACTAACAGCTTTGAAATCACCGAAAATAACCCCCAATTACATCAGTTTCTTAAAACCGCTTACCTAAGTTTGATTTAGCTGCCACAGTCTTAAAGCTTCATTTACAATAACAAATTAAAAAGAAATAAAACAACGACTTCTATCTCTTAAATGACTCCATTTACCTAAAACTAATGATACCCCTGATTATAGTTAAAAGGGCCATAATGACTTGAATACAATAAAACAAAAACTTTACTATGAATTTAGTTAAATGATTAATTTTTAAAACGTATAAATTCATGTACGAGTCATGAGTTTTGATAAATTATCTAAATACTTACAGCAGTATAAGTTTCAAGCAATAAAACAATGAAACCTTAAAGAAAAGCGAAAGTGTTTTTGACCATCCAAATGAATGGGTGAACAATAATATTATGAGGATTTTTGCTGTCTGTATTTCATTTAAACAAAAATGTAAAAATAGCCACAGAAAACAGAGAATCCCGGAGGATATTGGTTGAAGTTATATAAAAGAAAACATTTAAAAGAAGGCGGCAAAGTGGTCATACAGGCTGGCTGTTAGACAAACGGCAAATAAGATGAGAAGTTCAAAATATTCAATGTTAACTGAAGGCTATTTCTATGGCTATTGAATGTTTATATAAAAATAAAATGGCATCTTATCTGGTACAGAGTTGTAAAGGAATTAATTATTATCATAATAAAATGGGCTCTGATTTTAATTTCAAAAAATACAGAAACTTTCCAATCGGATGACCCACTATCCAAACGAAATACTATTTATGAAAATCATCAGCTGCCTTGAAAATATACCTGCACTGTAGGAGGTCTAGTTTGTGGAAATAATTCCATTCAGATGGTCTTACTTCCTATTAAATCCGGATAGATTTAATCAAAAAAATTGCTTTAATAGTTATGATCCAATTTGATTTATTACAAGTATGACAATAATTCTTAAAAACAAAACTTCATTTATTCTTCTTTTAATATTAAACAACGTGCGTTGCTGTCGGTAGGTATAACTGCACTTTGATAACAACTGCAAGTATGTGCATTAAGTGCGTGTGTACGAAAAGAATGGAATGACGAACTTCCATTTGCACAGTGGCGCGAGTATTTAACACTTCCCAAGCGGGGCACATAATCGTAAATAAATATCCACTAAAACTAAACTAAACTAAACTAAATTTAAAATTTTAAACATTTTTCGTTTATTAATTGAATTATTTTATTGAGTTTAAGGTCTTCTTTTTTAAAAAAACAATATATTTTTTTTTTATTTTCCAATATGTCAAACATCCTGTGGGTGTCTTCTTCAGGAAAATATATTTTAAAAAAATTTCAAACAAAAGCAAAAAAAAGTTTAAATATTTTCAATATTTCAAATTTTATAAAAATATTTTTTTCCTGAAGAAGACACCCACAGGGTGTTGAAATATTGAAAAATTAAAAAAAAAATAAAAAAATATATTGTTTTTTTTTTAAAGAAGACCTTAAACTTAATCAAATAATTTAATTAATTTAAAATAACAAAGGTCAAATAATATCATCAATTTATTTTTTGTTTATATAATTTATGATAATTGTGTTGGAAATTAAATGAGATTTAATAATAGTAATAATAATAATAATAATAAGCCTATTCTATTTTTATTCAATTCAAATACTTTTGTTGAAAAAACAAACGTTTGATGACATTTATATCTACGTAAAACATATGAATGAAACTAGTGAAAGTTTTTCATATTTAAGTAATAAAATTTTAATAGTTTGATTGAAAAATTTGCATCTAAGGCAGCGTTACCATATATTTTTTTAAAAAAAACTTCTTATATCTGAAAAAAAAACTTTTTTTTCCAAAAAAAATTTTTTTTCTACAAAAGTACCTAAATTTAAAAAAAAACACTAAAATGTATTTGGAATTCATTTTATTTAAAAATATAAAAACGATTAAAAACAAAAATATAACATATAATAAAAAAACATAAAATAAAATTCATATTTAGAGATCTTTCATTGGTCTTGCCATTTTTCATTAAATATTTGTCCATGTTTTTTAAATTTTTTTTCACCACAAACACAAACTGCCAAAAGTTAGTTACACATTGCCAATGTATAAAAGCGGCATAGTTGTACTTAAGACGGTGTAAAGACAATGAGACACTGTTGCAGTAATAAGGGAGTGAGAAAATATAAGATCGTTTCATTGCATACAAACATCACTTAATATTTTCATCCAATATACTGCAATAGTTAAATTATGTATTTAAAAAAAACTTTACAAAACTTTATGTATTTTCAAAAAAACTTGTTTTTTACCCAATAAATTTAAAACTTTTTGGCATCTCAAAAAACTTGCAAAAAAAGGGAAAACTTGACAAATGGCAACGCTGATCTAAGGTAATACAAAATATAATATTTTGTCAAGCCTGTATCCTTATACTATTTCTAATATGACTCACATCTGTGTTATAATTATCCAAGTTTTCATGAAAGTACAATTCTTTTAAAAAGCTTCGGCTTCGCTAATATCGTTGACAGGAATATGCCTCTGATAATGAGCACAACATCATCCGCACATGTCACTACTTACATACATATATGCCTTCAGCATCCAATCTTAAGAGGATTTTATTGATAAAAAGATTTTATTAATAACACAGCAGTGGACACAGAAAAGATGGAAAACACTATTCTTTTAACTCCTTAGTTCATTGTGACTAGTGACTGGCAGCTGCTAATTTCAAGCTTCAGACTGCAACAATTAGTTCTTTTAAATCCAATTTCAAGTTAATTTGTATTACTAAACCTTCCCTTATTGTCAAAAGGACTAAACACTCTCCTTTAGCCTTTGTCCAATGTCCATTAAAGCTATTTGGAACACAGCCACTTGCTAATGGTCTAAAGCTTAATTGTATTTTATTGTAAAATGCTCATGCAAAACAAATGAACACCAAAACTTCCACATCTACTCTCTTAGAAGTTTACAAAAAATGCTCTTGCTTTTATTGCAAAAGATTTGTTTTTTTTTTTTGGGTTTTCTTTACAAAAATTCATTTCATTCTAATACAAGTTTATTTTGAAAATGTTTAGAATGTTTTCTGTTGTTGTGGCTTGTGTTTCTTTATATTTTTCATTTGAGGGCTCTAAAACTTTTTAGCTAGGCAAAGGCGTGTCACAAAACCGTAAATCACTTTGAAGTGGGTCGTAGACGTCTAACAAATGAATAGAATATGAAACACAAGTAAATTGAAAACAACAAGAGAAACAGAAACAAAAACTTGAACATCTGATATTTACGGCAAGTTGGAACCCCCCCATTTCTAACCAGCAAACTGTTACAATAAAACAATAATTTGAAGAAACTTCATCACAAATTGACCAAAACACAACAGATGGCGCGACATGTTACATTGTAGCCACGAGAATATGTTTGTTGTACTGCTTGTATGTCAGTATGTATGTGTTTTTGATTTGAAATACACCCAAATACTCTCGCACACATTTTGATACATTCCTTCATGCAAATAAATCACAGTTATGAGTTCAATTAATTATTAAATACGCTACACTTGATAGACGATATAGTTAATTTGAAATGAAATTGGAACACAGTCCTGATTTTTTTGGTAATGCTGGTCGAGAAGAAACATGCATAACTAAAGGAAAAAAGGAAACCAAAATAATTCCATAATATTATTTTTCATAAAATTCATAAGACCCAATTAGCAACTCATATTTGATTTAAGTCTCAAATTCGAGACAATTCTACTCGTGAGGAGCTTGCATTGTTTTTGATAAAGGCAGACTTCAGACCACTAACTGGTTATTGCTATTCAAAAGAACTGATTTCTGTAGTGGTAGACTGGATAACTCCAATTTTTTAACAAATATTTTGGCCATGGACTTTGCAGCCACGTATAAGATTTCCGGAAATGCATGTAAAGGTATCGGTGGATCCTTAAGTTCAAGCAACAATAAAATCATCTCGGCCATACATGCTAAACTTGACTATATGTATTGAGAAAATTCCCTCCGTTGCCATTTTATCCTAGTGAGTTCCGATATCTACTTATTATTTCCTCTCAATGAAGTTGACCGCAATATCTCGTGTCTACTTGTAGTTTAGTATTTTTACATTACAAGTTCCATAGAGTATTCATTTTCGTTTGACTGTGGTCTTTGGCGGATTTTCCATTCTTTTTAGGTTGTTCACGCCATGCATTGTTTAAAAAAGTAGGGGTATCATTCGAGATATTAACAAAACTAAAGACCAAAGTATTTATCACATGTATGAAACCCATCTCCTATAAGGATGTGAAACTTGGGGTCTATCCAAAGGCGACGTACAACGACTGCACATTTTCACTAACCGTTGCTAACGAATTATTATTCGATGTTTTTGGCCCAACACAATAACTAACGCTGAGTTGCTACGAAGCACGAACCAACAGTACGGCATTCTGAAAATTAAATTTGGATGGATTGGTCATACACTCAGATCCGATGACGAGGTAGCTATGCGCCGTTGACGTCCAAAAATAACTTGGCGCATTGCAACCTTACGTGAGCTGACTACTGCAGGTTTTTCATGGAACGAGGCGTTACGAACAGTCCACAACAAAGTCCGTTGAAAGTCATTAATTAATACCGTTTGCTCCGTAGCTGGATATTAGCGGAACGTGGATTTGTATATTAAAATAAAAGGAGTTTGTTTTATTTGCGACTTCAAATAGTCCTTCGTAATAAAACTTTTTCAAACTGTGTTGGACTGTTTGTGCAAGTAGCAAATTTTTATCTGTTAAAGATTTCTTTTAAACGCTATAAAATCTCAACAGAGCATCCGTGGGAGATGAGAGACTTCTTTAGCAAAGTGGGCTGATTTCTTGGTCTGTAGAAAATAATATTTTAAGTTTTCCTACTATTCCATGCGCGTACATGTATATCACTACCTTAATGCAACAAAGGTATATATAAAAAAGGACGCTGCTAAACAGATACGATTAAAGTTTTTCGAATATTATGTTCAATGTCGACGCATTCGGTATAACTTCAGATATAATTCTGATCTTATTTCCACGTATGGGAAATACTTAAAAACTTCGATTATTTGAGTTGTGACTATGTTGCATTAAACGACCTATATGTACATACCAAGTGAACAAAAAAAAAACAACATTGTCAATGCTTTCAAAAATCCGTTAGTGCATTTTTTATACTTCCTATGAAGTCAAGTTGAAACAATTTTTATCAAAATATGAATTATTAATTATTTCTACAATTCTATTAAGATTTATTTGGAAATACTTTTTATATAAAAGCAAATATTTATTCCCTTACGTGTACATGAAAACATAATATTTTTCTTTAAACAATGAGTGATGAAAAAGGAAATCATGACCACAGGTAAATTTGTACGCCTTCCAGAAGTTTATTCCCAAATGGTAAATAGCCAATTCTTATTTAACATAAAATTATTTTCTGTGCCAAAGAAAGTTTATACAAGAGGAATAAAAAAATTACAACGTACTGCCTAAGACGAGCTTATGTTAAAATAATTGGAAATCATGCGAAATTGCTCCACCTCCATATCCTAATGCCAGTATTTCCATGAGTTCTTTTAAAGCTTTTACAAGGTACTTAGGCACAGTTTATCGCGAGGAGAACGATTTAGTTATCTTCTTGAAATAGTTTAAACTTTGCCAACTTTCATATGGGTTAAAGCAGTCCAATATTTAGCTGCAGCCAATCAATAGCAATCACTCCTACAACCGGATTGTTAACCCAAGTGAATGACAACTATCACACATGAGTGTAGCTTGAACTTTCTTATCGAACGGGTTGCCTTTGAGGAAAATGTTCACCAGAAATCAAATTTTCGATAGAAGTTTTTTAAAGCTTATAAGCATTTCCATAAAATATTATGAATAATAGTTCACACCAAATAAACAAATAGTTCACATTAGATAACCAAACTGCAGCTTTCCTAAGAAAAATTATAATCCTAAATGCGTATAGCAAACTATTCAATCGACTCTTGAATATAAATTATGTATGAGTGTACGTATGTATGTCTGTATGTGTGTTTGCATTTAAACTTCTAAAATTAAAGCTCAAAAATTATTTTACCCAAAAATCTTAAATATCTATATATCAAGTTTTTGACACTTGTAGCAATAAAGCTGCGTTCATTTCTACTTGACAAATCACTTCCAATGATTATGCAGGCACCCATTCGATTATTACCATTCCTTGTACAAACGCAAGGAACATACTCGTATATATAAATGCCGTTTATATATTTTCGTTAAGCTTTTTACGCTTATGTGTTATGCTTTTTTATATGTAGCTTAAGTTCAATCATCAATCCATCTGACAATCCATACTTTAATGCTCAACTGCGGTTGCACAGGCTCAGCCCAGTTAATAATTGTTATTAAGCAAATTAACTTGATGAAATGCAAAGCTTGTTTATGTCAAACATCATCACTTGATGTTGATGGTTTTATATCTTTCTTTTTTTCAAGTCTTTGTTGTTTTTGTTCACTTTCTGGGGGCAAATCGATAATGGTGTTAGCGTTGTTACTTTTAACAGCTGCACAAGGCTGGAATTATTTAAATTTATTGATGTGTGATTAAATGGTAGTAGACATAAAAAAATTTGTGGTAATTAAAATTAGAGATAATTGCGAATGGAAATCAAGGGGTTCCAAATAGGGTGTAATTTTAACGCAAGGATTGTGAAAAAGGTATTATTGGCGGAATTAGGTGTTTCCATAAATTTATAATTTTGGAACTTCTTCCGTAGAGTATGAAGTTCAATAATTTGTAAGCGATATCGACTTTTTCTTAGAAACATGTGTAAAACTTATGAAATTTTCCGAATGTAAACTTGCAAAATCGAATGGTGTTTTTTTCCATATTTATAATAAGACCAAATTTATAAGGAAGCACCAGGCAATTCTGTGAAGAAATTTTTCTTCAATTAGAGCGATAAATATATTTTCTTTATTTTAAATAAATTATAATTTTTGTCAGAATAGCAAAAACGCCATAAGTAATTTATTAACTTATAAATGCATGTTTTTACTTTCCGACCCTCTTTCAAATGCTGGCAACTCTTTCAAATTAATTTATTAATGTACATTAAATAAGCACTTTAAACTTGAGCAACTTCATGACAACTTGTGACTCAAAGCTATAGATTTTGAACAGAAACCCACTCATTTAAGTTCACCATGCTACACATCAAACCAGACAAGCAACAACACGAACAATTCAGAATACAGAACCACAGAATAGAAAGGGGCAAAAAATAAATAAAAATCCCAACACATCAAAATCGACAGGCTGCTTAGAGTGGATGGAGTGGCTGGGTGTGCAGTAAAAATGCAAACACACTCTCCTTAAAACGAACAGTTGATCATGCCACCACAAATTGCGAGTAAATACAGTGATGGCGCTACATTCAAGCAAGAACTTAAGAACTTATTCTGTCTTTTGCTGTTGCAATTGGGCCCGGGTACGGTTGGGTTGCGTTGACGTTTGAGGGAGTGACGTGTTGAGTTTGTTTGTGCTTTTTTTGTTCTCAAAAGTACTTAAAGTCATAGTAGTTGATGTTCTGTAAAGGTCTATAAAACGAAAATAATACTCTTTATAAGTATTTCATTTCTTAAGTACATGTTTGATGATGGTGTCTTTTTCTCTTTCGTCTTCATCATCTTTTGCAAGATCACAAATTTTCACTTCAAACTGTTGGCCGATTGTTGTGAGCTTTTGTTAAGGTTGAATAAAAGAAGAACAAGAAGAATAAGAAGAAGAAAACTGCAGGAGCAACAACAAATACAAGTGTATTTTAAAGTGGCATAAAACCTATGTTTAACTTTAAGAGGGTGCCAACATGGGCGCTTTTGTGTGTGAATTACAACCTTTTGCTCTTCATTTGCTCTTAATTATTGTAATTTATTATTTTGTTTTAAATAAATTTTCAGTTGTTTCGGTTAAAATAACGATGATGAAAACACTTCAGCAATAATAATAATAACAATAATGATAATACTTAATAACTACAACAAAATCAACTGCAACAGAAGAATCAACAACAACAATTAGTTGACCATAAGAAACGACATCTCATAAATGAGCATAATATTCTTTTTAACATATTTGTTCGCGTTTTAATGATCAGTTTAGCAGGTCAGCAGCATTTGAGTAAGGAAGATTTTAATATACAGTGAAAACTCTCATAACCGGACACTCACCGTCGCGGCATTTTTGTCCGGTTATAAGAGGTGTCCGCTTAAAAGAGGTACAACTTTTTTTTTTAATACATCTTTTTATTTTATAATGCTAAGCGCCACCAGTTTTAGCAAACATCCTCTTTTGATGAACATTTATTCCAGATTCCCATTTGGAACGAATGACTTCTTTATTTTTAATGATTTCTGCCGCCTGTATTTTACCAATTTTTAATCTTAAAACATAAAAGAAATGCAACAAAATGTTTTGCAGAAAAACTCAAAAAACTTTACTTCCTTGCGATTTCACGCACCGAAATCTTTTCCCTGTCAAACTCATTTATAATTTCCATTTTTTCTTTGATTGATAACATATTTTTTTTATGTGCCATTTCTTTTTTTGTGTTCTAAAGCAATCAAAACAAGTTAATCAAACAATTTGTTCAAATAAATAGAAATTTCTTTGTCATTGGTGTTAAAATGGGAATCACAAAATTGAATGGCATTAACACAAATATGAAACAGAGTTGGAAAAAATAGCAACTTAACAAGAGTTGTATATATTTGGTATATTTTTTTGGTGTTTTTTCTGATAAATTAGTCTTGATTTTAACGCTTTTGTCCGCTTATGAGGGATTTTTAGATCATTATTTTAAAATTTTGGTGTCCGCGTCCGGTTATTAGAGTGTCCGGTTATGGGAATACATTTTGTATAAAAAAACAGTTGAAAATCACGGTTCTGCAAAGTTTGTCCGGTTATAGGAGGTGTCCGGTTATGGAAGGTGTCCGTTAGGAGAGTTTTCACTGTATATAATTATGTGTCCTTATATACGAGTACATTAATTGCCCAAACTTGGGCACACAAAGAAATGAATGTAGGTCTGCATATGTTGCAAATACTCGTACTTATGTATATTGGCGCCCACTGGAAAAATTAAGAAATTTTTAGAGAATATAATTTTCCTTATTTTGAAAGTATAAGTGCATCTTTTCAAATTCTTACAAAGTCAATCTAATCAGTCTTGATTAAAAATTTAATTTACTTTTACGTACCCGTGCGATTTCACTCTTTTTAGATTTTTTTTTTTTTTGTAAAATAAAATTGGTATAAAACTTTAAGTTTCCTTCCATATCACTTTAGAAGAAATTGTGACCTTTAGCTGATGTAAACAGTAAATTTTTGGTTAAACGTAACTTATTTATAGTGTAAAACTAAGAAAAATTTTTCTTTGTTTAATAGATGTTTTATTTGAATTAAGAAAAAAATTTAAATAATTTTTAAGTTTGAGTTTAAAGAAGGAAGGATAAGTTGGGTTGACAGCCCGCAACAAAAATTCAAGGGTACATTTGGATGTTATAACCGCCATTCCGATACCCATAGGACCAACTATACCCTACATATCCTTAAGGAATTAAGGAACCTAAGCTCCTGCGAACCAACCTGAACTTCTCATAAAACCTAGTGCAATAGTCTCCTGATACAGTCAAAGTCCTGAATAAAAAAACTATTGTAGTATCACAGGGACATTTGAACTGACTCTTACTCTTTTGGGTCAAAGTAGCTGCTGCACTAGGCATCATAGGATGCCTCAGCTTAGTATTGTTTTTTGAGTGCAATACATACCTTAATCTTCTTACTAGGAATCTTTCGCTATCAAATTCAATATACATGAAGGACTATTTACTAAAACGAAACTTAGCAGAGCCAGAAATATTTCATTGGGGATTGTCAGCCTAGTTCAAAGCTGGATCTTTTGGCTTATATTATTGAAAATAAAACAAAATCTCATAGTTTCAAATGCTGGTAGTAGACAATGTATCTTCTAGAATATATTTTAAGCAGCAACATCACTAATACCCATCATCTTTGTTTATACAACATTGCCCCAGTCTAGAATAATGTTCATTCTGTTTCAGGTTGTACTTTATTAAACTCAAAGAGGTGGCCATTATGAAAACTCCTCCTGCTCCGGCAAGAGCTTTTTCACCTGCACTAAATATTTTTTCTAGGGAGGTCAAGTTAAGCTTTCTGCGTCACTAAGAATATGTTTAAATTATTGTATTGCAAATTACAGATGCACCGGCTTTGGCAACTCATTATCTAATGGCGTTTTTCATTTGGCTTCCGAATAGAAAAAATGGCATTTAGTGTTCTCTAAAGCGCAAACTTATAAGGAAACATTATGCAAACCAGTAAGGAAGTTCGATATTCTTTTGTTTTATAGTAACGAACATATATTTTTATAAATCGATCAACAAAATATGTCACTTTTTTAAGCAAAGAAAATGTCTTAAAATATTATCCTTCTCAATTGTTGCAGGGTGTTAAAATATATTTCATACATAAAAATTTAAATACTCACAATACAATCACTTATGTTTAATTGATTGTTGCAACAAAATGTGAGAAACTTAACAGTTTCTTATTCAGTGATGTGTAATACCATCACTTGCAACATACAGTTTCTAGTGATTGAATATTACTCAAGGTATGGACAAAATGGAATGAATGGATGGGCTGAAATAAAAAAAAATTAAATAATTGATGCATTATGTCCTTAGGCTATCACGATATACTGACAAATGCACACACACGCATCTATAAGACACACAACGCACTTGCGTCTGTGTTAAGCGTGTGGCGTTAAACTGAATAAAAATTATTGTAATTAATTCCATGTTCATTTACAGAAAATGCTACTGTTTAGTGTTTTTATGACTCAAATATTTAAATATATAATATACATTTCATAAACACTAAATTACAACGACCATTTAATATGTATAAAAAAACTTATAATAAAAAAACTCCTTCATTCACGTAGGAAGGAGTTTTTTTATATACAAGTATTTCAAAACGCTGTCATTCGTCATTGTAGTGTTCAATAAATTTCGTCTGACTTTTCTTTGTTGTATTCTTAATTTTTTAATTACTTTTAATTACAACTTGCAGTTTTCAATGTTTATTATTATATTGATTATTATTACTGGTGTATAAGCTCTTTCAAAGTTTACATTTTTTACATATATTGATCTGGATTCGTGTTCATTTCTTGTATATTTATGTACATTTTTTTTAAACTTAAAAATTCTACCTACATGTATCGTAAATAAGCAAATTTCATTTGGCTGTTTTTTTATTTATAATTTTTATATTTCTGTAATTTTATGAATAATTTCTTAGGAATTTGACTTGCTTTTCATACGTTTTTAAAAATTTTTTTTTTAATAAATCGATGATTGGACTGAATGTATAATGCACAGTAGCTTGTGAAATGGATATTGATAGCACAGTGTGCTAGACTAAAACAAAACTTTTAATGAACATATTTTTACTTGATGGATTATGGGTAATTGACATCAAAAGGATTAAAATTTCATGACAATAAAGTTTTCGAGAAATATTGATTATTTTAATTTCGTTAATACAATAGTCTCATTTTATCGTTATACAATTTTATTTAAAACTATCGATATTATTTTTTAAAATAATAAAGTTAATTTTATTATTTTAGACTCGTAGTGCGAAGGTCCCAGGTTCGAATCCTGCCGCAGAACTCTGACAGTTGTGTTTGACAATTAAAGGGAGCGCACAACAAGCCTCCACTGGCTTAAGTGTATGTCATATGACATGGGCTATCAGACCCCTCCAATCAACCTAACCTAACCTAACCTAATTTTATTATTTAAAAAAACAGGGGGCAAATTACGGCATTCGATATCGATCGAAATTTCAATACAATTCAAGAGAATTTTGTTTGAAATTTCGATCGATATCGAATGCCGTAATTTGCCCCCAGAATTGTCCTGAAGATGATATTCAATGAGTATCGAAATATCGATAGTTTAATGATAAAATAAGACCTTAAGCTTGAGTATTATATTAACCAAATTATTATAAAATATGTAAAAAATATAGATATATTATTGATTATTTTAATTATATATAAAGCATAAACATATATAGATGTCGGCAGGCTAATATGGAATGCTGCTTGCAATATAAAATTTATTATAAATAATAAGTGAATAAGATCGTATGCACGCAATTAAAAAACATGGTTGGTACAACCATAATTATCAACTTTCATTACCGTTTGCCCTACTGATTCTATGAAATATGTTGTTGTCATCGCAACTATGGAAAATGTTCTCATAAATGTATTAAAATTTTTGTTAGAACAATCCATATCGCAATACTAATAAAATAAATGTTTGTCTTTTCATTGGAAATTAAATTATGTTCACATGCTTTTAGATAATAACAATGTGCAAAATAAATATACACACATGTCCATGCACCTCCTTTGTGTATATATATAACTGTATTATTTAAATAAATGTTTCTAATTTGTCTCCTTGTTAGAATTTCATTTTTAATAATTTTGTATACTAAATGGCAAATATTTAATTTATTGTTCATTGAGTTATTACACGTATATTTTTGATTATTTTTCTTATTATTTTTTTATAAAAATATTAATCATTACTGTAGTAATAAACATTCCAGTGAAAGAATATGGGAGACTTTCTCAAATATCCAATAGTTAATTTTTTAACTTTGTAGCAAATCAAGTTGGCAAAACTTTAATTTCAAATATGAATAAGTTCTTTACATGTATGATACTCGCTTTGAAAATACGTCGTTTTTACTCAGTGAGTGATAAAACAATTTCGCAAAAGGGAACAGGGTCCAAAAAGTGAACTTAATTTCCCCAGTGTAACCAATCTTAATTTAAAATAATACTATTTTCTAAGCAAAAATAGATAAATTTTTTATTTTCTCAACATAATGAATACAGCTTCCAAATCGGTGAATAGGATCCAATCTTACACTATTTCCACATCCCAATCTTTGCTTTATCATGACTTTCTTGAAACTCTTCTCATGCTGGAATGTAATGGCATAAAATCATGCATGTCCAAGGTAAAAAATATAATTTGATAAGAATATTTTTATGGCATCAATTATGTATTGTTGGCATGATCACAAAATGACACGTAATGATCATTGATTTACCACAACCGTTCTTTGCGTGCATATCAAATAATTAAAAGTTTTATATTTTTTCTAATTGTTTGAGCTCATTATACAAAATTTAATATAATTTCCCGATATTGATAATCAGTTGGTAGAGTGATATCAAAAAACGAATCCAATAAAAAAAGTAAATTAATTAAAATTTACATTCTAATTGTAACAAAAACAAAAAATTCGACCGCATAAATAATACCCATCCGCACCATCTGTCTCTAATGCAACGATTCATGATTATGAAATAAAAATCAACCAAACATCTGAAAAAATTTCAGTTTTTCGGAATCTCCTTTAATCTTGCGAATATGTTTTATTTCAGTAACTTTATGGAAATAAACCTTTAATATAAACACTTAGATATTGATTCTTTTCAATGTAGTATACGAGTATTTAATAATTTAAGAAATATTTGCGGGAGCCTTTTTAGTTTATTCTACTCCCTTTAAACAAAATACAGCTGACACTTCCGAATGATTCTAATAATAAGTGTAGGTGCATGTACTACAAGATTAAATTTCGTAAGAACATTCTAAGTGGAACAAATGAACCAATTGAAATACATTAAAACTAATAATAACTCTATATTTGTTGACCTGTTTTAAGAATTCTAATTAAAATATTCGCCCTTATTCTATTTGTCGTTATCGACATCGACACCAATATTTCGGCAACTGTAGAATCGACTGTTACTATTACTAAGGCTTACAAAGTTGCAAATGGCCGTCAATAACACTCAATTCTTGTCATCAACGAGCACAGAACTGACATTTATTTTCACGTCGATGACGATGACGACAAATAGAATAAGGGCGATTATTTATACCACAAAGTCTACTCATTAAACGATTAAAAACACATATATATATATATTTCGATACTGTTTGAGCATCATCTTCAAAACAGTGTTTTTGATTAATAACAATTAATATTTCACATTCATAACCCTTTAATAAGAAGACCTTGTGCATAAATAATATTTTAATTAGAAAATATTAATTATATTACATACATATTTCACTAAAAATTTCAAAATCTCCGGATAGGAAGTCGGCTATTTTGATTATGGTACTAGTATGTAAATAGCGCTTCTACAATTATTCTCATCCGCTGGTGTCTAGTTGTAGTCTATCAGCTGATCATTGGTACCTTCAAATATAAACAAAAATGTTACTTAGCTTCATACCTCAGCTCCAACAATCACAACAACCTCGCTAAAACTGCAGCAACAAAAGCGCAAAAATTCCTTGTACAACGGATATCATACGTATGGTTGGTTTTAAACATGTCCTGGTCAATATCAAGTCAAGCCTTAAACTTATAGTAGATAAGAAACATTTGACTTGTGTTTGCAAAGATAAAGGTCCCTTCACTCTCGCCATTAATGAGGCTTTTCAGAAAGAGATATGTTCCATTTACAGAAGATTTAAGTGACATATACTGTCTCACATTTTGATATCGGTACTATTAAAGGCCAGAATAGTTTGATGGGAAATTTTCTTTATTTTGAGATTTTTTTTTTTTGAGAATAATTTTACCGATTGTACTTTTTTATACAAATTTTTTACACATAAATTGTGACTTGCATCTACATTTCACATTATTTTAGTTAAATAATATACAAGAGTTCCACCTAGGCCGGAAGACAAATTAATTTGTATTACGAAAAACAATTTAAAGTAATTGACCGGCACAATGACAGACTAAGGCACACGCTGAAAACTATTTCTTATTTTCTACCAGAAGCCCAACAGTTTCATGGACAAATTTAGTAAAAATATGCAATCCGAGAGCAATTAAAAAAATTTTCTAACGTTTCAGCGAAAATTTTATTTTCTATTTTAATATGTTTGAAAAGAAATATTTCGGCCATTTACCAGAAGAATGTTAGATTTAAAAACATATATTAGTTAAAAAGTAATTTTTTACGAGATTTAATTAAAAGAATATTTCATTGTAAGCAACACAATGGGTTTTAAGTTAAAATGATTTTCTACCAATATGTGGCTTTCTCCTTGCCGTATAAGGCATAATGACATGACATGACTAGTTCCAAACAACAACTTGCAGCTGTGAATATAAGAGAATATAAATTGTAAAATGACTCATATTTCCTTCATAAAATTTCTTATTCTTCTGCCACTGTGCCTCAGAAAATATATCCTTTATTAGTTCGGACAATATTTTTCTGCAGCGGGCACTCGCTTTCCATTTTTCTTTATTTTCAAAGACAAACTACCATCCATGTGCACATAATAAAGCTCAATTGGGCTCAATCGTATAAACCAAACGGCACAATTAATTATTAATGGCTAAGAAATGGATAGACACAGTAACACGGCAGTACAACTACTCATAAAATCCAGTCTGGCAAGAAGACCAAAATTGTGGAATTCCTGCGTTTTCAGTTGCATGAAACCTGTAATTATCGTTCGATACCAATCGAAATGAAAGACACAAAAATTTATTATTGTGAATTAATAAATTTTATTTTATTTCTTGTTCAGTTGAGTTGTTTTCTTTCTTTTTCCTGTTTTCATTTAATCGTATGTCTGTTAAGAGTTTGAAAAAAATTTTTACTTTTGCAACATTTGCAATGGTGCAGTATTTCGGGAGACGGGAAAGTAGTGGCCACTAAAAAACGGCAGCACCAGCAGCTTGCAACAAGAAGAGACCCCAGTCAATCATTTAATGAATGGATAAGTAATAGCAGAGCGAATGAGTGCTAAGGTAACATTTATCTTTATTTTTGTTGTTTTGTGGTTTTAGTGTCGTTTTTGCTGCACCATATACTGTTTGTTATAAATCGTACAGGATGGAAAAGAATGAATAAATGTTGTCAAAGAGTAGTTGGAAAAAAATCCAATGATATCACATCCTTTTATAATCATAACAGCTCTATGTAGTTTTAAAATCAAATCTGTTCCCAAAAAAAAATGTTTTCATTGAACTTTTGTAAATTTGGAACGTGAAATGAAGATTTATCAAGCAAGAATTTGCTGTTTTGGAAAAGTTTTAATCCGGTTGCCACTAGGGCGTTAGATGTAGTGATTTGTCACCGATCTTGACGATTTTTAAGTTCTTTTGGCAATTGAATTTTCTTTTTGTCAATGTTACAATTTTTTGACGCCTTTTAAAAAAAGATGGCGAAATTGTTGGCTAATTTTTTTTACTGAATGAAATTGTTGGTTGCCACATGGGAATTTGCTTTTAAGATTTTTGGAGCAGTGGATGAAGTTTAAATATTAGTTTTCGGTAATATCAACCTCGGAAATGATAAAAATGTTCAAAATATTTACAATGAATTATTTGACGAGAAAAGCTTATTATTTTGTGAGAGGAATTTTTTCGACGATTTTTGGCCAAAAATCTTGAAAATGTTATTTTTTTTGGCGTTTTCCGATTGTCGTGTTGGTCATGGATGAAAAAAAATTTCATGACTGCAACTAGCAACAAATAGTGTCTTATCTAGCCATATCATATCCTAATGATTATCTTTTTTTTCTGAATACGAAACTATTTCAGTACAGCTCTGACCTTTTATTTCATTTGTGTATTTTTTATTATAACCAAACGTCCAAGTTAAAAATTCAGTTTTTATTTTTGTAAACTCTACATATGCTCACAAGAATTATATGCTGCATGTCGCACTTGCCTCTTTTTGCTGCAACACAAATTTACATTAGTAGTGTGTTTGTATAAATGAAAAGCACAAATTTTTATATTTCTTACGATTTTTTTTCGCTGAAAAACTTTATATTTTTAATTTTTTGCTGGTAGAAAAAAAAAGCTAAAAAGAATAAAAGATCTAGATATCATCTCTCTTCGTTATTATTTATATTCTTTAGTGTTATTTAACAAGTATTATTTCTTTAATATTTTATTTCTTTTCTTAAAACAGAAAACATGTTTTTTTACTACCACTCCTCATTTAAAGTATTTTTTTTTCATGCTCGCAATTCTATAAACGTAACGTGTATGCAACACTCGTCATGTAAAGAAGAATCGTCATGAAAATTTGTTTCTTTTTATTTCAACGAAATAAGTAGTTCTTTTTACAAATAAAATACACTGAAAAAAAACTATTCCTTTTTTATAAAGAATGGTTTAGCAGTATTTTGAAGACGAAAAACTATATACACGTAGAGAAAATATATGAAAGTATTATGGTGAGAAAACTAAACTATGCAACAACATATCATAGAGAGAAGCAAATTAGGAATTCGGATATAACTTCATTCTCAAAATATATACGAGTACATATATATGGTGCTTACAAAAAAGCTTATTGAATAAATATCAAACACAAATCGCTTCTTTAATGCAACATAGTCATATCTCGAAAAAAAAAATCCACTTATCAAAATGCGATTAGTGTTTTAAACGTTAGAGTCCAGGTCAACAGTTGTCAGTGAAACTTCAGATATAATTCTGAATTTTTTCTACAAGCGAAAAGTATATTTATAAAACTTTTCAAAGGATTATAAAGTTTAAGATTTAGTTTAATGATCGTAAATTAACGATCGCGATGAAAAAGTGAAAATCCAATATTATACTATTTAAGCTTTTTTCGCCGTAAAGGCACGATATGTTGCACTTATTCTGGGCCTTCTCAATAAATGTTGAATAAATTTAATATCCATACAGAGTATTCTAAAAAGGATATAATCAGGAATGTATGTCATACAAAATCCAAAAGTATTTCCGCCTAATAGATACCACTTTTTAAAATAACGTCTAATGCTCAGTTGCTCAGTAGCAATATTTATTAAAAATTATTAAGGATACTGTTTTAATTTTATTATTTGTTTGAATACTTCCCAAACGTGGCTGGACTAAAGTTGATTTGGATTGATTTGGC
Organism: Germaria angustata; assembly: GCA_963681545.1. Taxonomy (NCBI): domain Eukaryota; kingdom Metazoa; phylum Arthropoda; class Insecta; order Diptera; family Tachinidae; genus Germaria; species Germaria angustata. The sequence goes on along the minus strand of OY813001.1, from coordinate 22,442,756 downwards.
TAGCGCCAAAGAAATGTTAGAATATATACAGCTAATTCAACTGTTATTTATTTTCAATGGCATTTTACGACTGGAGTATTATCCATCCAGCTGGAAACTTGCCATGGTCAAAATGATTCAAAAGGCGGGCAAAGATCTTACCAAGGCTGAGTCATATAGGCCAATAAGTTTGCCGTCAACAATTTCAAAACTCTTCGAAAAACTGCTCATGACAAAATTGTCCCCAATTCTAGCTGATAATGGGTGCATACCGGACCACCAATTTGGGTTTAGAAGTCAGCATAGCACCATTGAACAATGTCATAGATTGGTCCATTTCATAAGAAGAACATTTGAAGAAAGAAAGTATTGTTCTTCCCTCTTTATTGATGTTTCTCAGGCATTTGATAAAGTGTGGCATGAAGGCCTAATTCTAAAATTGAAGACATATCTACCAATAAACATTGTAAATCTTTTGGAAAGTTACATTATTGCCCGGAAGTTCACTGTCGTGGAAGGAGACTTCATGAGTGTGCCAGAAAATATCTCATCCGGTGTGCCACAGGGGAGTATACTGGGGCCAGTTTTGTATTTGATTTATACCTGTGATATGCCTGTGAGCAGTAATATCTTTACTTCTACATTTGCTGATGATACAGCCTGCCTTAGTATGCATGAAAACCCTCACGAGGCTTCCCGATATCTTCAGGAACATATTAACCTGTTGGAGCTGTGGTTGAACTTATGGAGAATAAGAGTAAATGAACAAAAGTGTGTTCATGTTACATTTACGCTACGAAGAGACACTTGTTCCCCCATTCGAATCAACAATCAAATTGTTCCTCAACATTCTCAGGTAAAATACCTTGGTATACATCTTGACCGATGGCTTACATGGAAACACCACATCGACTCTAAGCTAACACAAATGAAGCTTAAATTAACCCAGATACACTGGCTGATTGGTAGAAATTCTACCCTCAGTCTAGATTGTAAACTTTTGATATACAAGTCGCTTTTGAAACCCATATGGTGTTACGGAATTCAGCTATGGGGCACTGCTTCAGCTTCTAATGTAGAGAGAATCCAACGAATGCAAAACAAAATTTTAAGGTTAATAACATCGGCTCCTTGGTACATGAAAAATTCAATTTTACATCGTGATTTAAATATGCCACTCGTGACTGCAGAAATTGCAAAATATGCAGGCAAATATTTAACAAAACTCGTATTATTAATTACTATCACTAAGTTTATGTCTGACAGTGGTTGGGCCTAATAATTATATATATATTTAAGATTTGAATACTTATTGTTAGTTCAGTTTTTGAAGATTCAATAAATAAATATAACCGTGAAAAAAAAAATTCAACATGAAATATTAAAACTTGTTCATTACCAATACACACTTGAAGAGTAATTTTCACTAAAAGCTACTAATCACTTTATTGCTTACAATATTCTAAAAGAATAATTCCTCCATTGATGACCTACAGTCCATATTAACCATATTTGCAGAATTTATTCCAAGCAATTGTTGCACCTCAAATAAATCATAACTTTTTCAGCGTGTATTAAAAGGTACGTGTTCATAGTGTTTTTACTCTTTCAGCTTTTGGTGCATTTCTGTAATGATATTTTAGCCAATATTATACGTCTGGAGTTGTTTGGCTTAGAAAAATTGAGTAAAACTTGATGGGAAGCATACATAGAATTAACCAGTAGCCTTATATTTACAGCCACGAAGTGCTCATTACATATACGAGCACTGAATTATTTTTAATTGTGTAACTGTGCTTTTCATATACATATGTAATAATTTCCTTTATTTTCTTATTAATACGTTCATAGTTTTGCAATTAAATATTATTCATACGCCTTAGTGTTGTTTTCATTGACATAAATAATACGCACTGGAGGAAATATTGTTGCAAACATGTGGTTGTTCTAAAATCTGCTTGTGGAGTGAAAAATATTTATCAAAAAATCTCAGCTTCAAGGCAATTTTAAAACTATTTAGTATGGCCGCAAGTAAAAGGGAACTTCCAGGAAAAAAATATAATTTATCTTAAATCAAACTTTAGTTCAAATATTTCTGTTTAGAAGTGCTGTTCTGTTATTATTTCTCTCATATTTTGCTGCACATTTTATCTCACACCCAGACTTAGTGAATCTAAGGCAATCTTCTGCGTAAGCAAAATGTCATCTTTAATCAAATAATTATTCCATTCAGCACAATTCTCTAATGTATTTAACACCCAACCGCAAATAAAACTTGAAATTGGATACAAGCTCACTTGCAAGTATTGCCATCAGTCAGTCATAATTTATGATAATTTTCAACAAATCCTATTTCCCCCACTTGATACTTGTTACGCGTTGACACATATACGCACACACATACACATTATGTGATTACACTTGTAGAGGAAATGCAAAACAGACACTAGAATAAATACAACAACTCAGCAAAGCTGTTAGGCAATATTCAGCATTTTCATTTGGACTAGAACTTCAAAAGGGCGTGGCCAACAGCAATGTTGATGATGACAACAACGATGACGATGGCGACGATATTGCTGTGACAATACAATTTCTGTAAAACATCAATGATATCAACAAGAAATGTTTCGTTTTTACGATGCCGCTAAAATGAAGAAACGGTAAAATTTGTCAACAGGCCAAAAAAGCAAAACAAAGGAAGACAATGAAGTTTGGCAGAAAATCAATTTGGTGATGCTTATGCAAACATTTATGACATTTTTTTCAATTTTAACATCTACCAATAGATATAATTTAAATAAAACAGACTTAATTCTAATTTACAAAATTTTATACCGGCACAGGTATATTTAATTGAAAATATAATCAGATATTCCGCCCTAGGAAATTTTTTAAAACCATACATACAATCAATATCCATGTAGATTGGATGAAGAGACAAAGATCTAATACTAAATTTAATATACAGTCCAGTACATTTTTCAGTAACCACGGAAGAGATTTGATATTTTTGTAAAACACTAGTGTATCCTGCTACTGGCAAATTTGCCCGCCTTCCTAATGCAAAGTTTATTCCCAGTGATAAATATGCAACACTTATTGTTATACAAAACCTTTACTTTTCCCAACGTGATGAAGACAGCTTGTAAGTCTTTAAATAGGGATCAGGAAAGTAAACATTCTGCAATGACGAGCCTGTGTTCAAATCATCAGAAAAAATTTCGAGTTCACAATACTTTCGTATCTTAATCATAGTATTTTTGTGACTTTTTTGGAAGCACTTTTTTACTGGGCTTCTATATAACATTCGTGTTAGTAACTAAAGAATATGTCTGGAGGCAAATACTGTTCTTTAATGAAGCTGAGAATTTTCTTTGCCAAAAAACTTACAAAAATTTTCAAACTTTTTAAAAATCGAAATTAAACTTAAAATTTATTTATAAGTGCATTAGCTGAAAAGGAGAAAAAATTTATAACTCACTGAGATGATTTTATTAAAAAAATTATTTTATTGGAATTAGAAAATCGTGAAAACTAACACAATTGACCCAGTTTTAATAATATGTTAAGCGTAAGAAAATCGTTCATAGCTCAGGAAAACAAAATTTCAAAATTTGTAATTATAATGACACCAATAATTCGGTTACTCCTTAAATATCCTCTATACTTTTGTATTGACATTATTCCCTGATGTCTCATAATAACAGTTTATAAAGGGTATTTCATGATGCGCTTCTAATCTTTAAATTTAAATAAAACACAGCGTGTGTTGGCAATCTTAAAAAAAATTATTCTATTGAAAGGCCTATTGTTGCCAATACGTAAAAAATACAACACTGTCAAATGGGCTCAAAGCGCGAAACGTAGACCGAACATAACGCCTATTTTGATAAAACAACTTCATCATTTGCACGTAATCTTGAACGCTATATCCATCCATGGTCTTTTGGCGAAACAAATTAAATAAACGACAGCCAACTGTTTAAGTTTGAAAGTCGCTATTGGAGTATTCGATATATACTGAAATATATTAGTTTTCAAGAAAACTACTTGTATTCTATAGAGTCATAAGCATAAAAATAAAAAGTTTAAAATTACGTTATGAAAAAAATTATGAAAAAATCAAAAAATGTTTGTTGCGGCTTGCCGACATTTTATTTTTTCTATGCATTTTGCAAAAGCTCTAATTGTTTCTAACGATAAGTTGGGGAGAATATCCCAAATAATAAATTTCAATATTAAGTATTTAGAAAAAAATTATGTTTAGGGAAAAATGCTAATCGGCAAATACCGAAAATCTAGAAAATATCCGAAACATATACATATGTAAATATCTGAACTGTTATTTTAAGTGACGTTCAAGTAAAAAAAGCAATTGGTTGCATGTTTTTTGCTTCCCCGCTGTTTAGAAATTAATATGAAGTTTAGTTCAGAGTTGGGAGTTTGAATTTGGCTGGATGTAATAGCCATCTTCCTGATCCCTGCATAAATGAATCTAAAGTTCGTTAGCTTAAATAAAAAAATTCACAACTCAAAATCAAGCCACTAATTTTTGTTTAATTAACAAACACAAACTGCGAAGCTACCTGGCTTGTCTGCAGAATCACCCGGATTATGCAGCAGGAGACGAACCTCTGACCTTCAGACTACTAGTCTGATACACTCACTAGCTTTTAGTCTACGAAGACAAATTGACTAGTTCAAAAAACTATGCAAAGAATTAAAATAATTTTTTAACTTATTATTAATTTGAATTATAAAATTCAAACCTGGAACTCGGGACAGAACAATTGACGTTCAATCTGTTTCCTTTACGTAGCATATAAAATATTCAATCGACACGAAACTAATTTAATTAATACAGAAATCCCACGTCTTCCAACAAAAGTAGGGACAAACACTAATAAAATCAAGATTTGACGAAGTGCCAAAGAACACATTTCTTATATGGTATGCGAGGGTGTTAACCATTTGAAATGTTATGACAGCTTACTGACAGATGTCAGCCCTTTTTATTTTAAATTAACTAAAACATCAGCAATCATTCATCATATAAAAATACTAAATAATAAGTGTGAAAAAAAATTTATAATAAATATCGAGAAATTACGCTGAATGAAGTTGTTTCAACAACATGTACATTGAAAGCAAATGATTATATTCGATATTTAAATACTTTATTGAATTTAGAATTTTTATATTCTACCCTCTGCTTGCTCCAGCACATCTGATGTATCATTGATTTGTATTTGTAGTTGATACTCGTATGACAGACAGTGGAACAGATTTGTACTAATTATTTGTACTCACATAACAAAGTTGTTGATTATTTTTCTTCTCTATTTGAATGGGCTTTTTCAGTTAAATTTGTAGAAAGAGGCTTAATTGGAATTTGCTGTTTCCAGTTAAACGATTTCTGTACGTTGAAACTTATTGTACAGACGGACATAATTAATGATTTGGCAAATTAAAGTCCTAAAAAGGGGCTTGTCTAAAACACATATAAGTTTAATTATAATCTTTATGAAAACTCTCTAGCAAGTATTATTATAGTGATTTGAGGTATTCTTTGTTCACTGCCGACTTCTAATTGTCGAACGATTATAAGTTTCTAAAAACTAAATGGACTTTTTAATAAATACTTACATATATTTTTTAATTACATATGTAATAAATTCAACTATGACGAATGATGAACTTCGAACTGTTAGTAAAAGTTTGTGGCATTAGTTTGTCAAAAGCATTACAAGCAGAACAAAATACTTGCTTTTAATATCAATTATTAGAATTCTAAATATCATAGTCAATATAGAATGGCAGTGCTTAAGGGAATGGTGCACACGGCCTTGAGGAGTCCTTGGCTTCAATGGAATCACCTTAAAAGAATTGAACAAAGTCATTGTTTTCCTATGACTTTTTGTGACCCTTGTATTTATGTTCTTATATTCATATCGAATATTAATTGTCTGTTATGCTGTTGGCATAAAAAAAATATTCAAAGCCAACTATAATGATGTATTTTGTAATATTCATATACGATAGAAAATGCTCATATTGAATTTGAATGTTGTGCCATAATTATATGAAGATGAATGCTTTCAACCTGCTTAAAATTTACTGGTGATTTGGCTGAGCGACCAATGAAACGTCGCCATATGAACAGCTAAGAAGCCACAACATACAAATTTAGCAAGTTTTCATATGTATATGTATTTAATAATTATGAAATGATAATAAAATTAAATAAAATTAAATTAAAAATACATCGCAAAAATTTCAAAATTTGTTAATTTATCATCTGAAAACCATTAAATGTTTTCCTTAGAGCTGGTAGTGCACGTAAGTTCTAATCTATTTCCTGTAACTGATGTAGGGTATTGTGAGGTCATATTAGTTTCGAGAGACTTGCTTAGTTTCGTTGAAATGATTTTCAGTTTAAAAAGAAAATATTATGATTAAAGTTGTGTTTTTTTAATTTGCGCTTAAAGACTGTTAATTTTCCGTATTAAAAACTAAACACAAACATGCCCACATTGATTAGTATCCACGTATGAGTACGATACATTTTGTTCTTGTTGTTGGTGAATGTTTTTTTTTTTTGTGTTTTGAAATCCATGAGAATTATTAAAAATTTTATTCGCATAATTTGTGAATTATATTCGCTTGTGCGCGCCAAAACCGCCTTTATTGGTTGTTGGTCTTCGTCGTTGGCAAGAATTAAATGTTTAAAATAAAAATCCATCCATGGTTGCTGTTCGTTCATAACTTTTGCAGACATTTTACTTTATGTTTTTTGTTTTTGTTTTTGTTTTTGTTTTTCTTGTCGTTTCCATGTAGACATTTTTCTTTATTTAAGTTAGACATTGTTGGTAAAAAACCTACTGAGTTTTAGGCTTATGTCAATACAACAAGTCTTAAAACCACTTGAAGTTAACATGACAACTTTGAAACAACAATAAAAACAACATTTACTTTTATCTATGTACATTTTAACAATATGGCCGCTTGAAAACTTGCTGGTAAAAATCCAACAACATTTTTCGTTTATTTACTTCATTATCTTGGCTTAATTTTCCATTTTGTAGTTAGATTAAATAATATAAATATACTTATATGTATATAAATACTAAAAAAAAATGCACAAATGGAATATTTTAATACAGAGTTTTACTCCAACTAACCATGCAATTTTAAGAATTTTTTATGAAAGCATTTTTTATACGATTGGAATAATTAAAAATTGAATAGATAAATCTGTCAAGATTAATTTTAAAATGGTTACATGACAATGAAAAATTATCATATAAATTACTTTTGTTGATAATTTAATTAAGATAATTTTTATGAAACTTTATTTCAAAAACACTTCAAAAAATGTTTATGGATACGGTGCCCATGTTTCATTTTAGTTTTACTTTATTACTTTTTATATTTCAATCAATGTTCTTTCACTTTTTGATAATAGAAAGCCATTTCTGAAAGCTTAAAAACTAAGATGTCATAAATTTGAACGCGATGCTAAAATTTTGTAGCAAAGATTAATTTTAGCCCTGGACTGTAACTAATTTGCAGGTCTTATTAAGTCTATTTGGGTTAAAAGTCAACCACGCATCTTACTAATAAAGTTACAAAAACAATTACCATTTATATGATATCCAGGACAATGTATCATCTACTGTGTAGGGATCAGACCAAGCAGCTAAAATCGTTGGGAAAAAGTCTTGCAGTCCTGGTTAACATCCTTATGGGACACAGCACGATCCCAACCCATGTTGAAAAGTCTAGGACTTTTTTTATGGTGGGATTTAAAAAAAACTGTTTCATTGACATAAAAAAGAAGTTCTTTGCAATTTCCCACTTCTGGAGATATGACCTTCAGGTCTTGGAATCTGTCTGGAATATATCAGTGGCTGGTCTGTTGGCCTTCGTAAAAAGTTCTAATATCCAAAATGTTCTAAGAACGCAAAAGATCCAAATGATCTTTCTGGTATCCAATAGGATCCAATAGTCATCCACAATCATGCACATATTTGTACCACTTATACGGCAGTAGCTACAGATACTCTTCGGGCAGTGATTAATCACTTTCCGGTATGTGAGAATTACTTGCGAACAATTAGCCTTAACATTCGCTTCAGTGAATATTTGGAGTTTCTTTGAAGGTTTAGTATGGCCCTTTACTTTTTTGACGAAAGACCAAGAGGCCTATAGCAGCGAAAGCTTTAGCACCAAAGCGCTAGTTGCTTGACTTTGATTAAGTCAACTCTCTATTGAGGTTTACTTTCTTTCATGAGACTGCAAACAGCCACATGCATAGATAGGGCTAAGCCCCTCTCAGAGGAAACGTTTTCCTCTTCAAAGAATAAATTTTTCGTATGTAATAACCAATAAATGGCACGATTGTCCTCTTCGCAGAAATATTTTCAGGGGTTATAAAATTTTGTTATTTATTTGTTGTAATGAATCTTTTTAATCTAATATGGAATTGTCGATAATAGAGAATTAAATAATTCTTCAATATGTAAATAGTAAATAAACGACAATAACGACCTTTCTATAAGGAACATAGGGCCTCCAAGATGGACGTAATAAAATGAAAGCAAAAAAATATTTGCTTGTTTCCACGAAACAAAAAAAAATAGTCACTCGCGCCTAAATCTGGAGAATTGGAAGATTATAGAGCATTTCGTAGCTCAATAAATGGAATTTTTCCATGTGAACTGCACATGTCTGCACCGTTGCATTGTGGAGAAGGTAAAAAAAGAGCTTGGCAAGATGCTGTCTTTGTTTTTAAATCCTTTTTAAATTGATGCAATAAAATGGCATAACAATTTCCATTGATTATTTTACCCATCTAAAGGTAGTAAATTTGGATTATACCGCGTGCATCAAAAAAAAACGGTCGCCATGACTTTATTGGCTGACAACCCCACCTTGGTCTGCTTAGGCGCCGATACAATCCAACAAACCCATTGTTTTAATTGCTGTTTAGTGTCTTGTGTGTTGTGTTGGTTCCACATTTGTTTCACGATTACTAAACGGCGCAAAAACACGACCATGTTGCGATTGAACAACGCCAAATACTCCTGCGGAGTTGTGACACGATTGCGTTAGTGGTCGATTGTATGTGACACCTATCTACCGGAAAACTGACAACAATAACATATTAATAAGGACGAACTTACGCCCACAAGTTACTTTAGCATGGAGTCCTTCTAATGTAAACATACCAGCTTATAACCATGCTGATGTGGCTAATAAACCAGCACGGCAGTAACATGAGAATTATCGCGCTTTCCAAAAATAATTATTAACATCTACGAAATGCAATGCTTATCAAATCAACTACAACAACAAGAACAGATTTTTCAATACTTCCTCAAAAATCATAAGCCATTTTAATAGACCAACATATCGTGTCCAGATTAGCAGGGAGGAGTGCATGAATTATAATGGTTGGATTGCGAGTTGGTAAAACTTTATTCAACTAAATAATGGACTTGAATGGCAAAAAATCTTCAACTTTCAAAATACGCGCACGAAGCTTTATAAATTCAAATAAATTTATAGTGACTTTTACAATCCTTTCCCAAGAGCGTTAGCCCAACAGAAGTTCAGGCTCTCAAAACACTCATAAGAACTTCATAGTTTTTAGACAACAACAAAAGTTCATATTTGCAAATAAATATTTTCACACATTTTTGACAAACCAAAAACTTAAATTTAAAATATTAAAGCAGCAGAAGAGACTGACAGACGTAGAGTCATTCAGGTTATTTAACTCCCATACTCCGCCGTGCAATTTTGTCTGTGAATACTCGTACTTTGAAGCCATTTGTATGCTTCAACTGCATTGAAAAAAAATCCAAGAGAAATACAAAGAAAACAAAGTGTAGGTCAAAATTCAAAGACGCATAATTACAGGTTAGAGAGTTGGTTGGTATGAGCCCTACGGCCAACTAAAAAAGACAACAACAGCAATAAGACACATGAAACTGTGCAGAGAAAATAAAGAAACCATGGCTATAGAACTGCTGCTGAAGCTGCTGTCGGTACTTCTGTTGCTATTAACTACTACTGCAGAGGACTTTCGAAAGGATACAAGACAAAACAATATTATACGAGTATGAGATGAGAAACTCAGCAACTCGCTCATAATGATGATGATCATTTGTTAGAAGGCATTACATTTTTCCTTTGATGAATAATGGAGAGACACTTGCATAGATATGAATACAAGGCACACAAAAAAAATGTTTAAATAAACTCAAATAGAAAAAGAACATGATGCCTTCAATCTCCAAAGACAAACAGGTGTCAAAAGGATGTTTTTTTTTCAGCCAACATATAAAAAAGCAACATTCATTTTACATGTCGTTGTTTGCTGCATTGTGTTGTTCTTTTAACAATTGGAAACGAAAGTATAGATAGATGGATGGATGGCTGGTTTACAATTTTGTGTCGAAATTATTTTTTGTAACAATAGAAAGGGCGTTGTAACTGGAGCAATCTTAAGGTTGCACCAGATCACAACAGGAGTGTTTTTGCTTTTCTGCTATGTTGCATTAAATTTTAGTTCAGTTGAGTTTTTGAACTAAAAACGCCCTTTTGTTTGTTGTACAATTAATTGTCTTTAAGGATCATCAAATTTTCTATCAACTACTGCATTTATTTTATCATGTTCTGCAAGTATATGCTCGTATGTGTCTACTAACATCAGATACTTGTGCAAATGTATCCTTTTGTTCTCTGCTAATTTCTTGGCTGTTGCAAGACGACAGGTTAACAGTTGCAATTGGCAAATTACTGTCTGTTTGTAAAAATAATTTGTCAAAATTTTCTATATAAAAAAAACTATCTTTCATTAATAAATGATGTTACAAGTATAAAAATGCACTAAAGGATAATTTGTACAAGATACTCATACAAAGCAGTTAACTTTATGTCTGTCCGTCCATCCGTCTGCATGTCGGTTTGTTGTGATAAATGATTCATTTATTTTTCAGCTCTTGTGTGTGTTTGGACGTTAATTATAGGTGCTGGACTTTAGTTCATGAAAGTCAATTCACAAAGTTGCTTCACTTTATATTCCTTATATACTTACATATAATACATATATACTCGTATACGATTTATTTGAATAAAACAGCAGGCTCTATTGGTCATTAAAATGAAAATTAAATTGTGTTAATGAATGGAATACATTTTATACGAAAGGACTTGTAATTTCTAAACGAGAGTACATATAAGAAGCTGCAACATATGAAAGATAAATAATCATATTATTATTAATTGAAACAAGAAGCACCTTTAACGTAATTTTGCTGAGCAAATGGATTTAGAATAAATATTTCGTTGATAATATACGATATAATCTCAATTCGTTCTTATTGAAGCTTCTAAAACTACTGACTACTCCTTCATATCAATGGAATTTGTATGTTTCGTTCCTGAAAATAAAATTTTTTGAATCTTAAAGGCATATATATCCTCTTAAAAAGTAATAAATGCTATATAGTTTAGCTAAGATCAACGCAATTGTTCATATTGTTGACTCAAGCAGACTTTTCTTTAAAAGAAATCTGTTTTATAGCAACTTTCGATTTTTTTAATCAAATACATAACTCTTTTACACATTTACAGGCGGCTTTAAAAAAAGTATATGGTTATATATTCCACAGTATGTTTTTTTTTTGTACAACGCTTTTTTCGTCATTTGCTTCACAAGTGGTCACATTTTAGGTAATATCTGATAGGACCAAGGGAATGGCACCATTCATATAATTATTAATATATTATCCTATATCTTAGTTAATATAATAATAAGACACTCAGTCTCATAAAAAAACTGACAGGATAAGGACAAGGATACTATTCAATTATCCTGTATCTAGCTGGATATAAGAGCATGAATATTTAGAGCCGCTATGTACCATAGGTGGACGCGTTTTGATCAACGTATTAAAATATAGGAAGCTAATCCTTAAAAAAGTTTAAAATAAAAACTTTTCAACAACAAATTCAACCGATTTCAAATATATCCTGTAATAAGGTCGAAATAAATACAATGTGACGCTAAAGTAATATCACAATTTTAATTGGCTGCCGGTTTTGCAAATGACTCCAAATATCACAGTGCTCTGACATTTATGTTGCAAATATATAGAACCACGGGGCGATACATACCGTAGGAGCGTGGAAGAATTATTATTGCTTATTTGACAAATTTTAAGTCTCTTGTTTTAACGCAGCGTGAATTTTGTTAAGCGTTTGATTGAGCGCCTCGTGCAAACTGGGTCCAATAAAAATTTTCGCAAGTAGAGGCCAGTTCTCAAAGTGACTAGTTGATGCACCATTTGTTGGGAAAAAGTGATTGATGCTAATTTTTTTAAGATACTGATGACACCTTTGTAATCGTAAATGGTGAGCGTTACAAGCAGATGCTAAACTTGTGTTTTTCCGCAAGTTACTACATTGAGTTTCGATTACTGTTGCTTTCAACGATACAAATAAGCGGCTCATATGAAATGCGATGGAGATTTTAATACACATAATTTCCAAGTTGAGTTATCTCCCATTTCGGAGATTTGGGATGGCTGTCCAGATTGCCCAAACTTCTTCCGTTGGGGCCTTTTAAAATCTCGCATTGCAATGCATTAAATGCATTCGAGACAGCAGGCTACTCTCCTACACGACTACAAATGTCGCTGGTTACAAATGTCGCCCTGTAGCCAGCTACTTAGTTATTTTGAAAACGACAGCTATATAGTAAACGGCTGTTGCAACAATTAATTTATATATATTACAGTGAAGTATATTTAGCGTTTTTAATTTGTAAAAGTTCCCTTTTTTCATGGAATAAGTCCCGTCCAACTCTCAAAAAATACCTTAAAAAAGAGACTAAGAGCATATTCGTTCGATATTGTAGGATTTATGATCAGTAATATATTAAAGTTTTGAACGCCGTAAGTCCGGAATCAAGAGAGAGCACCGAAAGTAATTACACTAAAATTTTTATGTTAAAAAGGGCTATTACCCTGTGATTTTTTTTTTGTAATCTTCAACAATCTTGGTATTTTTGACTCAATATGATATAGAACAATAAAACAAATAAATTTATTTATTTAAAAATTCTTGATTCATATATATTGTAACATATAAATTTTGAAATTTTCTTTTTTATTTTGCAATAAAAAATATTTCTAATCTTATTGTTATATTGTCAACACTGTTTTTTGTTTTGTAGCCAACAAAAATAGAAATTAGTTTAATTTGACTACATGACAAAAGTAGCATGGATAATCACCTGCAATCGTGTAGCTGTGCAGTTGTGAAAATAGTAATTTTCATATTCACACATGTATTCTGTTTTTGACAGATTGCAGTCGGTAGCCTGCTGTCTCAAATGTGTTTAATTCATAAGGCTTAAAATTTACTATTGAAGCCACATATTTTGCGAGCATTAATTTGAAATGCCGTAAAACGGGAGCAAATATCCCTCAACTCGGGAGGTGGCTATTTTGTCATAAATTTTACAAATAAAAATCAAATAAACCTTTTTATAAAAAACTGCCGTTAAGGTTGTTACTAACTGTAATATTTGCAAAATAAATAGTAAAAATATAAAAACACAAATTGCTTGGTTGTTGCTCTTCCCCAATATGTTGTTATTAATTTTGAAAAAAAAAATTTCCAATTTTTAATTTAAAGCCTCTAACCAAATAATTAACATGAGTATATATTATTTTAAATAATTTATATTAATACATTGTGTCACTTCCTTTCAATTGAATAAACAAAAGTACAAAAGTAAATTTGAAAAAAGGTTATAAGGGCTCAGAAAGTTTCAACCACTCAGCAAGTAGAAAATTGTAATTAAGACACAGAAAGTTACCCGGGTAGCCTCTCACATACATGAGGCTTAAACAGGACTGTTAAACATTAAGAGGAAGAAAAGAATATGGTTTACATACAGTTGCCCCGAGCAAATGAATTACTCGGTTTCCGGAATTGCCCGAATTTGTAATAATTGAGTTATGCAAGGTTGCACTACACTTAAGAGTTGTATGATATCAGACAGAGTTGCAGAGTTGCAAAAGATTCACGTCAGTACCCGCCCGAAGGCCCAACCTGACGGTGCACTATTGCACAAGGGTGAATAAAGCACGTTCACCACCGCCTCAGTAGCCCCCGCCAAGGGCACATGACTGGAGCGCCAACTAACATGTGCCCCTGACAGGGACAACATGGTAGCAAGTTCCACACAGGCTGCTGGACCATGTACAGACACCTTGCTAAGATGCTTGGAGCTATCTAACCTCCTACTACCCAAATGGCACAGCAGTGGAACTTTTACCCCCATCTGACCTGAGGCTTCACCTACCGTAACCATTAGAGCAGCTCTGTCGAATAGCAACAGCACCTAGAGATATATGGCCTGAAGAGAACATCCACATCATGCCACTAGCCCATGATTGAAGACACACTCATCCAGCCCATACCTCTCCCCGCGTATCTTTGGGTTTTAACCACAGCCACCACGTGATCCCCGAAGGGCCCTCACCAATAACCAGTCTAGGACACGTCCTAGGGGCTACTGGTTCCCGTGGCACCAGATAGGACTCTGGTTAGCCGCGTATTAAAAACACCTCCGATTTTAGGTTCCTTGCACACCTGAGGCATCGGCAACACCTCTACCCAGACTAGCGTAGCAAGCTACTTCCTTAATTACTTATATGCACGCCCGTTACCCTGGTATTCAGGGATTGGGTAGTAACATATTAAGTTTTAGGGCAATTGGCCAAAGGTCAAGGTCTGGAAAGACCAACTACCCCTCCGGACGAGCGAGCGAACCCGCTTTTACCTTTAATTTACTTGCATGCGCGCCCGTTGCCCTGTTGTTTCAGGGATTGGGTAGCAACATACAAGTTTTTAGGGGTTATCAGCAAAAAGGCCTAGGTCCGGAAACCTGATAACCCTATACCCCAGGAGGTTCAACACCAAGCCACCAAGACAAGATGAATTCACCGCGCCCCCTGGGGGGAATGATATCAGACAGCAGTGAACAAATTTACTTCGGTTGGTACTTCGGCTTGCCACAGTTTGTGCAATAAGTTTTCGTTCAACACCTTCTAGGCCATCGCCTAGTAAAAGTACAAAGTTTCTTTTATTAATAATGCTAAAACTCACAGCAGATCCTACCACAGGAAAATCAGTAAACTGACATGTTTTATGTCAGTTTTTTCTTATAAAGTAAATTTTCCAATAAAAAACCAATTTTGCAATAGAACAAATTTATTGTAATTAATTGTTGTAAGATGCTACATGACACCAATAAGGCAAATTGTATCCTTGATTTGCCATTTTAAAATTATGTATGCAAAAATGTGTTCATAATTTTCGTTCTTTTGATGTTTAATTTAATATACTGTCAAACATAATTTAAATATTTGACGATTTGGTTTTAGCAACCAATGAAATGTCGGCATATGAAGAGCCGACAACAAACTTTTGATTTTTTCTTACGCATTTTGCAACAGCTCTAATTGTTTCTAACGATTAGTTGGGGAGAATATCCCAAATAAATAAGTATTTATAATAAAGATTTTATTTTTTATTTTTTGCCCAACTGAATACAATCATTAACGACCAACAGGCGTTAAATTGTATGGGCGTTGAGAGAAAAATAAAATAGACTCACGTTGAGTAAATTGTTTGTTGTGTTGGTTTGTATAGAAACATTCTAAACCTACTATGATTATGTATTTGTTGTAATTCATATGCAATATTGAAATTCTCATATTGTATTTGATTTATGTGGCATAAACATCCGAGGTTGAATGTTTTCAAACTGCTTAAACTTCACTGACGATTTGGTTTTAGCAACCAATGAAATGTCGGCATATGAAGAGCTAAAGCCACAACAAACTTTTGATTTTTTCTTACTCATTTGGCAACAGCTCTAATTGTTTCTAACGATTAGTTAGGGAGAATATCCCAAATAATGAATTTCAATATTAAGTATTTAAATATTTATGTTACACATTAAATTTCATTTATTTTTAGTATATGTACAAATATTAAATATAACACTATCAAACGTTCTTGTTTATAATTATGTATATTGTTGCCACTGCTGCAGTGCAATATGAAATGACATTTTATCAAATTTGCTTATTATCCTGAAAGGGAATTCCTAAAAGATAAATAAGGTTAGGTTAGGTTAGGTTGATTGGAGGGGTGTGATAGCCCATGTCATACGACATACACTTAAGCCAGTGAAGACTTGTTGTGCGCTCCCTTTAATTATCAGACACAAACTGCCAGAGTTCTGCGGCAGGATTCGAACCTGGGACCTTCGCACTACGAGTCTACGAAGGTCAGTAAAGGTAAATTAAGTGTACGAAAAAAAATTAATGCAAGTTCTATATGAATTTTTTATATTATTAAAAGCTCTGGGATTGATGAACTTAATTTAAACATTCAATATTTATGTCTTTCCTTATTGAAAGCATAATACTCTAATAATTCAAAACTACAACAAATAAAAGTTTAAAAAAATTAAATTAATCTGTTAAGAAAATATTTTATAATTAGCCCAAAAAAAGTTGCTACATAATTCAGCAAAAAGCTCTATGAAAACTAAAATAAAAACATTTTGAGCAAAAACAAATTACCGCCGTCGTCTTTTCTTGAGGTTGGTAAGAAATGAAAAGAGTTAAAAAATACATTAAAAAATGTTTTTATGTATATAAATAAAATGAAAAAATGGCGATAGAAATCGTGATACAATCACGTCTAGACTCTTAAGAGTTGCGCCTACAAAAAGCGCAAATATGAAGGGAACAAGAATGGCAGAAAAACAAGCACAAGTTAAGGACACAAGACGTTGAACAAAAGCTTTGCAACACAAAACGAGCATGTTGCGTTTCTCTCGTTTCTCTATTTAAACATTCCACAGTAGTTTTTCAGATATGGATTTGTTGATATTTGTAGATTTTTTATTATTATGAACAGCAAAAAGTACAGAAGATTTCCAGATGATTTTATATTATTTTTAATGATGGCTCATAATTTTGTTTAAAAATATGCATTTGTTTTAAATGCAATATATATTTTTTTTATATTTTAGTTTTTACTTTATAAATAAATGGGTTAATTAAAATTTTTATTACTGCGCATTTTAGTTAAAACTGGTAATTGCATAATCCAAAGTGGCACGAAATAAAATAAGTGGCATACCCACTGCAATGATACAAATAACTTCCAAGCTACTTAGCCGATTTTTATAAAGTTAGTTATATTTGCTTATTCTTTATGGAAATTTATTTAGAGTAGCGCACAGTGCTTTGACGTTGAAAATATTAGACAAAAGTAGAAGAAGAATTAGGCGAAAAAAATTCGTATAATAGTTTGTTTCATCAAGTAATGAAGAACTTCGAGTTTTTGAAAAAAAAGTCCATCAAAAGACTTGGGAGCTTCCCAATATCCTTTAGAGAAAAATAATGATGTCTTAATGTATCCAATATAATAATTTTATAACAAATCTACACAAAACACTAAATTATACATTTGAAAATGGTAATTTTATTGGGTTATCTTGTGTTAGCTAGTAGTGTGTCTATTAATTTTTAAAACTAGTGAGTGTCCTAACTCGTGTATTAAACTAAGGGCCATTACTACAACTTGGCCATAAAGTAGACGTTAGTTAAAGAGACCTTTTATGAAAGTGAATTTTTCATTATTATAACTTCAATGTAAAAAAGCTATACTTTTCAATTTATGCATCATATAATGACAACATGTGAATGGTTACATAAATTCTTAAGAAGTTACGGGCATAAAAAGAATTGTTTGTAATGACAAGTCTATGTTATAAAATCATTTGCAAATGAAAGGATTTTGCATTTTTTTCCACATAAAATCTTCACATCTTCACGACTTCTTAGGAAGTTCCTTTTAGCTGTGTCTCTTTGAAAAAGTTTTACTCTCACAGTTACTCTCTGTATATGTAAGTATATTAGCCTAATATCGTTACTGTTACATACAATCAATTGGCAGAGCTGGCAAACGCTTTGAGTATTACACATGTCTTGTAATATTTCCCAATTTCGAATTCAAATCCAGTAGAGGAAAATATCAATAAATTAATTAAATTATATAAACCAAAGTTATATGTGAAATAAGGATGACAATGAAAGACTTTCAAAAAAATTTTATATAACATCTTAAACACAATTAAAATGATCGGAATCCGAAAAGGGGGACATCTTGCAATGAAGACCTTGTTCTGCATTTTGTTGGCATCTGAGGAAGTTCTTTTTTACTATAATGCAGTAAGGGCTAATATTAGAGAGAGAAAACATATTTGAATATATGCAAATATTTACAGTATTAATATGACATCAAAGCTTTTTCGATTTATATGTTTCTTAATAGTAACTGAATTCAAATATTTCTATTCAATGAGTCTTTTACAAACAATATTTTACAAGCATTTCTACAATTGTGAATGTAAATTTTCATATAAGTATGTATAGCAAATATTTACATAAATAAATTTTGTATTCATTTTTATATTGATCAAATAAAATTAATGAATTAGGAAAGAATAATTGATTTCGGATCAATAGAAATTAACCGAAAATAATCGATTAAAAAATTAAGCATTCAAAAGAAGATGATGAGAATTCTTTGGCGCCAGCCAGCGGAAGGTTTCGCATAATTAACAGAAAAAAATAACAAAATTAAAATTCGAAAATTAGTTCGACAACAATGAAAAGTCAAAAAACGTAAGAAATTAACAAAGAACTCTTCTTAAGACAACGAAATCATTTCTCACAACAAACAATAAATACTGAAAAGGCCAAATGGTCGGCAAACTACAAACAGAATTTACTTTATATTAATTTCATTTTTGTGTTTATTTTAGTTTATTTTAGTTTATTCACCAACCGAAATGAACTTGTTTTAAACGAACATGAACCATATAAACTGTAACGAAAGCAAGAGCAGACAGAAAGAACAGGCAGGCAGACGGACATTCAGCCAACACACAACATCATTTTGAAATACGAAAAGATAGATCGCTGGAGATGGATGGATGGTTGTGAATGCAACCAGCAAACAACTGACTGACTGAACCGTACGGTTGTTTCTAGAACCCACCTACAAGTAGAACAACATAAACTTCAAGTATTTTATCAAAAGGCAGAAACCAAAAGTGGTGATACATATTATTTTTTTTTTTGCATCAAAAAGAATTCATTAATAGTTTGCAACCAAAAAGGGCATGATTTCGGTATAAAAAAATACAATTAAGGATCTTGTACACCGTCTTCGAAAAGAAATCATTAAGAACGTGGAACCTTTTGGTGAAAATGAGATGATTTCTTAAAAAGGTTTTAGAAATGATTTAAAATGTTTTGATTTTAGCGATTTTTCTTCAAAATTATGAAAAATTTATTTATATTTTAAAGGAAAAAATTTTGAAAAGTGTGGGAATCTTTTTATAGACGTTATAACTGTGATCGTTTGCAACGTGCAGAAATTTGTTTTTTTTTTCTTTGCATTGCAAAAGCGAAATGAGTGAATTTTTAATCTTGAAGGAATTCAAAAGAATAATAATAATCTAGATATATATACTGGAATAAAGAAAAGGATCCAAAGTCTTAGAAGAAACTGCAACAATTAAAGCGTTTTCATTTTTAAAAAAAGATTGATGAAACCGTCGCAAAGCGACTAATTTTTAAAGCTCACAATAGGGAAAAATTGCTTCTTCTAATATTTAATGTCCATATGTTAAAATTTATTTAATAAATCTATTTTCTATTAACTTTTCAAAGTTAAGTGCAAAACTTTAATTTGCAACATACGAGTATTTAGAAAAGAACATGTTCTTTTTGGCACTACTGCTTATTTTAAGAACGGTATAAAAACTTGCAGGGGTGGCTAAATATACTATGTAATATTTTCGCCGTGCTACACCTTTCATGTATAGTGGTGTTGGTCGATCGGAGATGGAAAGTGCAAGAGATTTTGGAAGCCATTGACATATCACATGGCTCAGTAGTTTCAACATTAAATAATTACATATGTTGCATTTGCTCAAAATCGACCATCAACACAATTGTACGACAAATTTGCTGGAGTGTTTGGAGTGAATCTGCGCCAGAAAAGGCAAATGTGGGTTTGTCAGCCAATAAAGTCATTGTGACTTGGACAAGAAAAAAGCTCTTTTCTACTAGGACAATGCAGAGTGCACAAATCTTCAATATCCATGGAAAATTCCAATGATTTGGGTTATGAATTTATGTCTCATTCAACATATTCTCCAGATTCAGCCCCGAGTGACTGTTTATTGTTTCCAATGCCAAAGAAATGGATAGGTGGAACGAGATTTGACTCCAACAATGCAATCATATCACAAACAAATATATAAATTGATGACTTGGATACATCTTATATTATGAAAGGGATAAAAAATGTAAAATCATTGGACAAAGTGAAAAATGAAATAATTTTTTATTTAGAAACATGTGTTTCATTCGAAAAGTCAGGGAATAACTGACCCGGCTTCGTAACTTTTTATTTTTATAAAAAAATATTCGTTTATTCATCAATAATCAAATTGCACTTTTCATATTAATTTCTCTCAGCGCTTATCCTTTAAGCACTTTCAAGAAACGCTATTTTTTATACCTCCGATCCTTATAGTGATGCAATTCTTATATGCAGTCGGAAGAATGGCATATTCGGGACAAGTGTACTAGACTAGTAGTACGAAGCTAGCAAGTTTGATTCCTGGGTGTTTACAAACTTATCCAAATGATTGCTATTAGAGTATTCATGATCCAGCAATCTTACATTATTCTAAGTTTTGTATTAGTCTAAGCTCCTAATATAAACAAGTGCAGAAGTAATTGGAAAGTTCTCGAAAGTTCAGAGTGAAAAATATGTCTTATACCATTTTAACTTCGGCTGTTCCACCTTTTACTATAATTTTGGTTTTCGCACTAAATATTTTCGAAACCCTGTTACTGCATTGGCAACAATCTCAAGCCCACATCAATATTATTAATTGTAATTTCAATAACATTGAAAAATTAAAATTCCATATCTATACGAGTTATGCATATTAAGTCTTCCGTCAACGAAACCTTTTTATCCACAAGAAAATCCATTAATCATTTCATAGTTCATACCTTGGATAAATTACATGTCCCCAGCTAAACCCAACGTATTTTATAAAGCGTCGAGACCCTACAACTCTGTCGTCTTAATCTATCTATTTCATCGAAAACTCAAAAAAATGTTTGCATTTATTAGCCATAATGCCAGTATGTACGAGTATTTGGCTTTTGTCACATTTGTTATCGTTGTTAGTAATCAACTGTTTGTACATAAAGAATTCAACTAATAATTCATTTGAGTTTAAATAGATGCGAGTGCCAGGAAATGAAATAGAAGAATAGAGTAATAGTTTCTTCCA
Source organism: Germaria angustata (assembly GCA_963681545.1). Classification (NCBI taxonomy): domain Eukaryota; kingdom Metazoa; phylum Arthropoda; class Insecta; order Diptera; family Tachinidae; genus Germaria; species Germaria angustata. Next base: position 22,421,284 of record OY813001.1, on the reverse strand, counting down.
GTACGTATGAACAATATATCGCTTAACACTTGTATGCATATTCTTTAAAACAATGACGCCCGACTCGATATGGTCAACACGTAACAAACTACGATATCATCTGCGGTGTGTGTGTGTGTGTGTGTTCGAGTGTTTAGGCTACACATACTGCTGTTTAGATATTAAGTGTCCATATTTGTAGCATTCACCTTCTGCATTTTTTTTATAATTTGTCTAATGCAGTCATTAATTTCGTATTAACAAGGTGTGGATAGAAAATTACTTTAACATTATTACCTTTTTTTGTCATTTAAGGACATTATCTCGAGTGAAAAACAAGCAAAGGACTTGTTTTATGTTTAGAATTTTTCGTTAATAATTTTATTAGAAACGTTTTAATATGGTCCTACGACCAACATATTGAAGCTCCTCTCAGGAAGACAAAGTTTTTAATGCATTTTTTCTTTAAATATTAAACCATTAGAAATGGAATATACACGTATGTATATAAATATATTTTGCTACCCTCACTTGTCCATATCAAAATAATACTTAATCGAAACTAATCGAATCTTGTTAAAATTTCATAGCCGTCCTGTGGCATGTGCTGCAAGTTAATTTTTTTCTCGTTGTTAGTGTTGGTGCTAATCTATATTTGACGTGTTTGCACTTGGGGGTTTCCTCAGTTCCCACTTTTTACGTATTTAGTTTTTTATTTTCTTGTAACTGTAGCCCTCGTTGTGGTTGTTTGTGTCACTTAATGGCATTTTTCTTTCTTTATTATGTTTTTAATTTTTTTTTTTTTTTTTTTTTTTGTATTACAAAGCCTTTGGGGTTGGCTCACGACTTCAATTATAATTATGTGATTTTCATGCTTTTGTTAGCTAAATCACTGAATTGTATTCGTATTGAAAGAATACAACAAGATCGAAATTAGATTTTATTATTACGAATACACGTAGTTGAGAGAAATTATTGAACAAAAGTAAAGTTTAACATTAAGAAATATAATTAATTTTTTATTAAGAAGAACTTTTTATCATAAGTTTTTATACATCATATATTTAAAAACTGTGAGCTTCCGAAGTTTGAAGATGGTAGTTGCAAAGTGATTTCTTACCTACAGACAATTTTTTGCTGTTTTAACTTTTCCATAAAGAAATATATTTTGAGATTTTGAAATACAAATAAATACTCGAATATGTATTATTTTTAAATTTCACAATTTTATTAACTATAAGAATTTACTATCAGCTGTAAGAAAATAGCCCAGTGGTGTCAAATTTTATGAACATGTGGGCCAATTAACATTTTAATATCGTGAAATCATACGATCGGAAATTTTATTTGCAATAAATTCTTTTTTTTTTGTGGCTGTGTGACATGTGACACAAATCATCAACAAACGGCCAAAATTTTGTCATAAAAATATCGCGTTATCCATTCACCGTAACCACATTTTCATCAGAATTTTCGGAAAAAATTGTCCCATTACGTCTCCAGGCCACATAGCGCACCTCGTACAAGGACATATTCAGCATTCGAAGGCTTCTTGGATTTTCAAAAGACCATACGCGACAATGTCGATTGTTTACAAATCCAGACTAGTAAAAATGAGCTTCTGCTAAAAAATATAATTTTTCTAGAAAAACCAGCGCATTGTTCTCGAATGAATTTAGCGAATCTACGGTGAAGTGAAAGGCCGTCTGGCCTTCAGAGCTAAATCGTTATACAAAAAATGTTAAGGAATTGACAGATTTGGATTTTTTTAATACACGGCAGATTTTGCGTCACTGTACCTGAAGGTGTGATGATACACTTTAAGCTTTTTGAGTTTTTGGTATTGGTGATGGACGCACTATGCTTAAGATAAAAACACATAAAGTTCTTAGTGCCTTTTGGCGATTAATGTCTTAGTATATTTGTTTCCTGGAATACTCTTAAATAGTGAGTGAAATTTTTGATGAGCTACCATTTTACCTTGGCTTTATTGATGGTACTAAAAAACTTGCTGAAGCTTAAGTCGAGGATCATGACTCATTCTTCTCAAAACATCATATAAGGGGTGGTGCAAGTACAGGTATCCTTTTAAAAAAATCAATCAGCTATGATGACATATTGACATACATGTTGCGCCATCTTGTTGAAATTAAAGTTTATACAAGTTCATATATTCCCACTTAGGTCCATAATCATGGCTTTGTAGCACTTGCCGCTGATTGAAATGGATATTTCCAGCATTTTCTAAATAAAATAGGCTAATGAAGTCATCACCCCAAAATGCACACCAAACTGTCACTCTCTGTGGATTCGATGTACAACCATTTTGCAATATTTCTCTACGTAAGCGTAAGCGTAAAGTGACTTATTTTGGTCCACGGGGGCATGCTATTGACTCAGGGCTGGGCAGTATTTGAAATACATGTATTTGAAATACGTATTTAAAATACAAATACGTATTTTGTATTTTGTATTTTAAATACATACAGATTTTTACGTATTTTGTATTTTGTATTTTAAATACATATCCTGAAAGTATTTTGTATTTTGTATTTTAAATACATGATCAGCAAGTATTTTGTATTTTGTATTTTAAATACTGCAAACCATGTTTTTTATCCGATCCACTGTTGTAGGAAAATTTTAATTTCTTTAAACCGTTAAGAACAGACAATTCTTCTATAAAAGGGATTAAGATAGACTGACTTCCAATATTGGAGCAATTAATTTTGACGATATAGCTGTAATAGCAATTCTGATTTTATTTGTTATATTCGGCACGAACAACTAGTATTTAGCAAAGTCTGATGCTGATGCAGATTTTTTATACTTTTTATAAAATTTATTTTTGCTATTTTTAATTTTAGAAAGAGCTTTAGTATTCCATGGCGGTCCAAAGGAATCTGAACAGGTTTTTCTTGGAAAACATTGGTTCAAGATCAAATATATCCTTTGTAGAAACTCATAATAATATGATCGATGACATCAGCTTTGTTTTCAAAGTTAGAAATTGACAGTAAACTACTCCAGTCAGTATTATAAAGTAGCTAAGTTATCCTGCTATAATTCCCTTTCTTGAAGCATAAAGTATTGACTATCGATTTTTCCGCAGAATGAGATGTATATAATGAAAACCATGAATTTACTAAAATTATAGGATGATGGCGGTCTTCTCGCAAAGTGAATGAATCAGTGCGAAGAACAGAGGTGTCAACATAATCATTTACAAAAACCAGGTCTAAAAATTTAATATTATCGTTATAGATGCCATTCATCTGATAAAGATTCACATCTAGTAAGCAATCAATAAAATCAGTGTATTTCTCATTGGCGCCAGATTTATAGGGCGTGAATTAACCATTATCAGTAGAACGGTTCCAGGAAATAATAGGCATATTAAAATCACCAACTGCAATGATAGTATCATTGTGATTAGACATTCGCACAACGGAGGAGATAGCGTCTGAGTGTTTCTGGTAAATTATTTCAGGTGAATTAGAAGGGATATACGAACACGTTACGAAAATTCTCTTATGTTGAATTCATAAATTCAATATCCAGAAAAGACGTAAACGATAAAGCTTCGGAAGTGAGCAGGCTAGAAACTGCTATCAAGACACCTTCCTTTATGTTATTGCTACGATCACGTCTATATATAGTATACTTAGCAGCAAAAATTTCCGTGTTCAATATATGTATTATCATTAAGCCATGTTTCAGTAAATGCTATAGCATGATAGTCAAATGAGTAACTTTGATTAAATAACGCAGATAACTTCTTATTAATGCCACGAACATTTTGGTATATAAGAATAAGTTTTGAATATATTTGTTTAGTTCTTTTCAATATTTGTTGCCGTTGAAGGCAATTGAACAGAATTCCTTTGTCTTGTTTTAAATATAAATTCGCGAACGTAAATACCATTAGGCCAGAAATTTGGAGAAATAACTATATTAAACAACTCATCCGGTGCAATAATCTTGAATGATGCCACTATTCTTGGTTCAGAGTAAGAAAATTTATACACTGAGATATCTAAGTTGATTCCAGTTTGAGCAGGACTAGTACATCTATTAGATAAGGTTATTAGTAGTTAATAAAAAATTAACAGGTGTTCTTTCGGCGACTGTAGACAATTGAGTGGGTTGGCTCGTACGTTGAATAGAAGATACGGTACTGTCATTAACAATACATAAATACATACATGTACATGACGTGAAAGTATTTTGTATTTTGTATTTGAAATACGTGCAATAAATGGAAGTATTTTGTATTTTGTATTTTAAATACATACAGATTTTTAAGTATTTTTGTATTTTGTATTTTAAATACATATCCTGAAAGTATTTTGTATTTTGTATTTTAAATACATGATCAGCAAGTATTTTGTATTTTGTATTTTAAATACCGCAAGCCATGTATTTTGCCCAACACTGTATTGACTATTATTCAATACTTCGAACAGAAAACATCTATCAGTGTCAAAATAACATGATTTAAAGAGATACTTCTATTTCAACCATCCAAGTTGTGAAATGGTACATAAACAAATCTTTTTGAAAAAAATTTACTTTTACTTTCACAAATTTTTATTTTTACCAAATAACCAAACTTTTGCGCAAATGCTTAATTGTTAAGTGTGTAGTTTAATAATATCACAATAACAAAATATACAAAAAAAAAGCTTAACAATTTTAACGATTGAATAGTAACCAAATGCGATGTGAACTCAACTAATATTAAAATTAAACTTTACCAATCGAAAACTTCATTCGAACAGAAATGAAACCTCGAATTCGATTTCGTTATCAATAAAAATATTTAAACGATATATTGGTTGAAATTTACAAAATCAGGCAGTTTTATTTCAAGCCAAAATTAATATAAAAATTTTTTGGCCAAATAAATCATCAAGTCTTTTAACCTAATTCAATAACAAAGAATGGGACCCTACATTTTAGAGAAAAAGCTTAGAGAAATACGTGAAAGTTCAATGGTAATTCGATTACAAAATATACTTTCGCTCATTCCCTACAAAGGATAATTTCCTAGAAAATATATTCAATAATTTAGCCAATAATTTGTTCAAGTGTACAATAATTCCTTGTGATGAATATTAAAATTTATGAACGTTTGTATGTTTTTTTATCATAGATACGAATAAGTTTATTGTAAAGACTTTAGGCTATTTGCTTTACATTAATTTATTTCATTTTAACGTTAGCACTAATACATTTGTCATTAAGAGAGTTGCAACATTGTGCATGTGTCTGTTTAACCATTAGTTTTTGTTGTATGGCTTAAATAGCATTATATTGTTGTACTCGTTATAACGACCACAAACATTTTGTTAAAAGGTGACAATTAATTTGTCAATAGTAGTAGAATCAAGTAATTTTTGTAATTTTATTTATATTTGAAACTCGGCATTAGTGCAATTAAATTTCGTGTCTATGACGCAATTATTTTTTTACACTGTGTTTGTAGTAGACGCACACATACATATGTATATTGAAGTATTGGTAATATATAGATGCATATGTGTAATAACTTGAAATAAAAATGTTTATTTTGTAAAAATATATGTATATTTATTTTTTGAGAAGCACATCCGATATACCACCATCAACCACGTATCAATACACTTGATATTAACTGCAGTCAAGTCTAAAACTATAATATCCCAGGTGTGAGTTCTATCCCTTCTTTTATTTTATATGAGTAGTCGAAATAATTCCGCTCAAATACATTGAAGACGTCATAGATGATCAATATATTAAAAATGTTTCATTGTTTTTATTCGTGAAAGTTTGTACATAAGAAACTTGAATATGTCGTGACAACAAATTTTTTCTCAGAAATGGCTAAATCCAAAACTATTGCTCAAAGAAATCTCAAGATGTAGTATACATTAGCGCAGAAGAGTGTCAATTGCTGCCGGTACGGTTCACTGACCAGTGCTTTTTTACCTTTGTCACTTAAATAGTTCAACAATAATTAACACAACGTCACACTAACGTAAATCCGAAAAACTCATTATGATGTCGATATCTTATCCTGAATAGGGATCGATCGAACTCAGCTTCTCAGTCATTAACTGCTTTGTAATCAACTCTTCAACTACTTCATACAACAGCATATTTAGAATTTCGCGGTATATATAAAGGCCCAATTAAACCTTTCCTTACGTCTTCTTTAAAAATATTTTCAGATATGTAGTAAGAAAGGAGAAACTCCAAAAAAGCGGCTTTCGATATTAGTACGGATTCGGATCATTTCCAATGATTTTAATATCTTGCAAAATATCTTTATGTTGCAACTGATTTGTGCCACGATTTTTTTTTTCTTGTTTTGATAAATCATTTATTAAGGCAAAGATTTTTTCTTGCAATTAATCCTATAAAATGGTAAATATTTTTTTGAGTATATATAAATACAATCACAGGTTAGAAAAGAATAATTCGTATTTCTAATCAAAATTTTACAAACTTGACTTTAAAATGTACATTAACATATCGGGTTATCCATTAGTGGTCTCAAGCCCGCCGGTCTACCAATGCTATCAACTGCAAAATATCTGTCATCTAAAATGTTATTTATTTAGTGAAATGTTTGCCATTTACGAATATGGATCGCTAAACAACAAAGGAATGCGTAAAAATAGTTAAAACTTACTACAAAAGTAATGGTTCAAATGTGGCCACTTTTCGAGCTTGCGAGGTGATTGTGGTCGAAATAATCGACCTACTGTGCGAAGAATTGGCAATATTATAAAGAAATTTAAAAATAATGGAAGCGCTACAGACGTGCCGAAAATATCATAAACGTGATTACCCGCCACGTGAAAACGTGGCGGATAACCTAAATTTCGATTTTTGTGATATTCTTCCGACGGGGTTTGTTTGAATTTGGAACGATTTTCCGTCATCCCACGTCAAATTTGGTTTATGAACAGACCGGTTTCGGCTTTGTGCCATCTTCAGTGTTCTCAAATATTTGAGAACACTGAAGATGGCACAAAGCCGAAACCGGTCTGTTCATAAACCAAATTTGACGTGGGATGACGGAAAATCGTTCCAAAAACCTAAATTTGTCGATTTCAGGGTGTTCTCTGCAACTTCTCCTATCTTACGGCTCATTATGCAGTATTTCACATTTGGACTTGCACCATCCATATAAAGTCCAACTTACGCAACAGTTAAAGACGTCTGATCATTACCAATGCCGTAGATATGCTGACTTTTCGAGAAAAATAATTTTCGCATATAAGGCTCGGAGAAAATTTTGGAAAAGTCATTGTCAATTTAGAGTCAATTATTTAAATAACATTGTATTTTACACGTAATGGCAATTATAATAAAATAAAGTTAAAATCATAGATTTATGTACATATTTATATTTAATTTAATTTTACTTTTGAAACCAAAAACTGAATAACCCTGTACTTTTAGAATCAAGAAAAATATCGTTCCTTAGGAATGAATTGGGATATTGGTGCACTAGTCAAAAGCAATTAAGGCGGATTGTTTGTGCTTATAATTATTTAAATGTGTCTATATTTATTTCTCAGTATTATATTATTTTTATATGCATGTACTGTTTCATTATCATTTGTTGATTAATGATCGTTGACAGATGTTGCCCATTAATTGATAATTAATATATAAATATAATAGAAATGTAAGATATATTAATGCAACTATTGAGATGTATGTTTTTAAACAAAATTATAGTTTTAATATTAATGAAGCCAGTAAAATATTCATATACTGTATGAAGAAATCATAAGTCATTTATGAAAAAAGTCGAAACACAAGGCGTGTTAACAAGATTGCGTTCCAGTTTTGATCAACTAAAAATTGATTCACTAAAATACATGCATTACAGGCATCATGTGTTACTCACGCTAACTTTGAGCGTATCTGTTCAAAATATCTTGGCAAATACTCGTATGTGACATTGGCTAGAGAGCATCATCTAATACGATTTTTTCGTTGCAAAAATCAGTGCCTTCGTAAATTATTTTTTAAATACATTGTAATCGGTTAAGGTGTACTGAACTAGTCACCAATCACACTTTACTGGCATGAATACGCCTGATCATCAGAAGCACTTTGCGAAACTTTTGATAAATTTAGAAACTACTTCATTTCAGGCACTCATTATTCTTAATGAGAAGATTTTAATTTTTATTTTCGCCTTTTTTACTTAAGAGCTGAATTTCTGAAATATCGGCTTAAAATTTTTTAATAACAAAAGCACATTGTGTCTAGTAGCTTATTCCCTTCCAACCACTAATTTTTAATCTTTTGACCCCAATTTACATACACATACAGTCAGTAACAACGTTAGAAAACTATTCTTTTGTTCTTTAATCATTCCATGCACATTTCAATCACTTCATATAGGAAGCTAGTAAGAGCACTTACTTACTCCATTATAGAGAATAATAAAATTTTATTAACAAAAGGCATCGTTTTTCTATGGCACATTCTACAAGAATGATCAGCTCTCAGCTGCCAACTCTTACAACAAATAATTTTAGGGCGGTTTACCAAAGAGAGGGTGGCAAGTGTTGACGCACCTGTGTTTGAGTCATGATAGCAAAGCCCATCGAAACACTAGCGATGAGAAACGTATTGAAATATCCTCAATATTAAAGACACCTTTCAAAAACATTTTAATCATAAAAAATTTATACAAAAAGCAACAACATTTTGAAAACATAATTTGCTTATTCATTGACAAGTTAAGCGGCGGCATCTTTTGAAGCACAGACATATTTCACGTACTGCTCACATACATCCTCGTACATATCATAAGGTATTTATACTTTTCTACAACTTAAAATTTATATAATGCTTCGATTATAAAATTGAAAATATTGTTTGGTCATCTTTACATCAGCATAAAAACACAATTTTGTAAAGAATTTTTCCCCTTCGTTTCTTCAAGAGTGATGTATTTTTGATGGCACAAATATTGTTTTTTTTTTTGGCTGCTGTAAGAAAACAAGAAACTGTTAAGTTAAACGTCATGTCTAGATTAAAGATGAAATCGAAAGATAAGCATCACCAGCCAACCAGACCAACCTGGAAACAATAACCACTATAATGGCGTTTTTTGCACACTTACCTTTGTGTGTGTGTGTGTTTTTTTCTTTTCCTTCAGCTTTGAGAAAGCGTTTATCAAAGGAGTCACAAACAACAGCCAGTAACAAATTGAAAAAAGCCTTTTCATTGTCGCTACTTTAATAGCAATTACAGAAGCTGTATGTGAAGAAATTGAAAGTCAAATTTGATTGATGTCGGCGTTATAGAGCGATTTTTTTTTGCTCATTTGAATGTCTTATATTTCTGTAACTTAGTAAAATGGCTTTAATCAAACCGTTCTGAAGAAAGTTTCCACGAAGTTATCGTTAGTAATAATGTACACTTTTCCACCCCACTGTGCATGAAATAGAATATTGTGTGCCTAAAATGAAGATCAGTCGAAAGCTAACACTTATGCCTTTTTCTTCAACTCAGCTAAGCTGAGGCTTTTAGCAAAATGACCATCAAGCTCCAGTTTAAAATAAATCATTGTATACAAACACTTATATACACCTGTCCCCCGCATTACGCGATATTCGTTTTTAACCCGCTCTTGATCTTATGCAGTCTTAAAAATTTAACATTAAAATTGACTTGACTCGAATTATAACTGTGATAACAGCCGTGGAACGAGTCTCACCATTATTAAAAACATATTTTAGCTTTTAATTGATTGTAACTTCGTATTAAAAAAAAAATTTTTAAACGTTTTTTCCATATAAAATTTATTCTTCGGTTCGCTCGGTTCCTAAATTATTATCTTTACATGATAATACTAGCGGACCAGGCGAACTTCGCCACGCCCCAATTTTAAGCCTTCAGACAAACTTTCTATTTTTTCATTTGAAAAGCCATTAAGGAATAATTTCAAACAAAATTTCATACAAAAAATCGATTTTCGATTTTTCCAATTTTCCGAATTTTGCGGAGAGATTTTCAAAAAATTTTCTTCCATAAAAACATTCTCCTCGAAATACGAACAATTGACAAAAAGTTTTACAGAAATCGGCCCAGCCGTTCTCATTTTATGAATTATTGGATTTTGCCACGCCCCTCCGCCCACAGACCGAAAATAAAAAATCGGACTTCACAGTGTCACCCGCCCGAGTATTGTGAAGGTTCCCTGAAAATTTCGTAAAAATCGGCCCAGCCGTTTTGGAGCCATTACGTTACATACATACATACATACACACATTCTATTGTATAAATATAGAAGATTAATTTTCTTTAATTAATAATTGTGATCATTAATCTCACATTAGAAACAACAACTCAGTTTAAGAAATGGAAGATATTCTTAAGGAACTACACTTCAATGAACTTCAAGGAACTACAATTCAAAGTCTTGTTGCTACAAGTTTTATTAAGAATCTGAAAAAATCTATAAAATCTATAAAACTGTGTATTAAAAATACTTTTTTCAAAATATTAATTTTTGCAAGTTTTTAATATTTCCGGTTGCAAAAATATTTGCTCTTGCAGCTACTCTCTATACATATAAACTTAGTGACATCGATATTTTATATGCTGATGTGCTAAACAACGCATTGAATATTAAACACTTCATGATGGAATAATACTTCCAAGTTCAGCTCAAAATTCAGTCGGCAAAAATATGTATAAAAAAAGTTAAATAAGAATTCAATATGTAATAAGTACTTCCAAAAAATCGTGTTTCAATAACATCTTAGACATGATTTCAAATCCAGTGATTAGGTTACCATCAACAAATCAAAACATCTTGCAATAACAAGCTGATGTTAAAATCACCGAAAAAGATCCGAAATTTCACTACTTCTGATTCATAAATTGTTTATCTTATGGGCCTCTTTGAAAGATATTTTTTGCTCTTAACTTGAGCAGATCATGAACAGAAACACCATATAATTAAGATGAAAGCTGATTTTTACTGGGTAATAGGACCATATTGTGATTATACCTTTTGCAGTCAGATCATGTAAACTAACAAAATTAAGGCTGCTAGTAAGAATCAGATTGTTATTCTGTATATTAATAAAATTTTAACACATACTTATTTAGAAAGTCATTATAAAAGACAGTATGTATTACAATATAGTTCGAAGTTACTTCATTATGATCAAATACAACGAAAATATTCCATTATATTATAAATATGGGTTTTTAATGCAACATTATTAGTAAAGGTAGTATTTAAAAAATGAATAGTTTTAAGTCAGGAAAAAAGACTTTATAAATTTTTTTTTTCAAATTAGTAAAACATGTTCCACTCTTACAGAAATCTTTAATCAGCTGTAACTAAGTTTAAGACATAATTTAATAAAACACAACTTTTATGTGAACCCTGCTAAAAATATGTTCAAACTTTTTAAGCATTTTATATAACAAGATCAAGGACTTAAGCTTTGTTAAATTAAAATAAACCAAATGAGAATTTTATCAAAGGCTACACACAGAAGGTGAACAATACAACAATCACCTTTCTTATAATCACATTTTCATTTATATTGCCTTCCATATCGTTAATACATTAAAAAAATTATATTATTTAAATTCCAACATGTTCTTGAAAAAATATAATTTAAATGAGACATTTAATTAATATTGTCCACATATTAAATTTCGTTTCACGATTAAAACAAATTAGTAATATTTTATTTTATATTTTTAGCCAAGTCTTAAAGAATAATTTTATTTGAGTGGCCTTTCATATCTTTATCAAGATCCATTGCTTTTTATATTAAAATTCAACCAATTATATCATACAAATGAAACGAAATTGCCGATATGATGAAGATTTGAATTAAATGAGTCCTCCAGAAACATATGCCAAATGAAATCTGCATAATTATAAGACACTCATTCAAATCATTGTTAATAATGACAGACACTGACAAATTCACACATACAAAAATCACCGACTACAAGGACAGAGCAATTTTGAATTGACAATTGAATAAATTTTCCAAATCCTTGCATTTACATGCGTATTAGCCACATTAGCATTAGAAAACTATTGTCACAAAGATCACATCCACCACGTCAGCGGCAACAAAATGCCAATTTAGAAAATATTTACGCGATTTGAATAGAAAATAAATTTCAACTTTGAAAGCTGAAGAACATGCGTCATTACACACTTATACATATAATATTTGAAAGTACGATGATGGGCATAAAACGAGCAAACGAGCATTAAATTAAAACCCTTTCATATATAAAAGTTACAAATAATCCAGCCAATATTATTGTATTGTGTAAGTTTTTTTCTTTCTTTCAAATCAAATGCTTTTGATGTTTTTGTTTGCTTTCTTCTCATTATTCACCCAATGAGGGGTTTCCAAAGGGGGGAAATTTAAATGAGTTAAATCTAAACATTATTATTTTGTCAGTGTGAAAGTGTTTTTATGAGTTTTATGCGTTCACACCCTAAAGTTTCGCAAATTTTTATGGATGAATTTCATACTCAAACAAGCAGTTCAAAGAAAAAAACTTTAACCCTTTCACATACACTAAAAAAATGTATATATCGTTAGCTGAAATGACAAATGGTGTAACTACATTTAACTTAATTTTACAGAGGAAGACAATTTGAAATAATTTTACTCACATATTGCATAAAATTAGATGACCCACCTTTAACCTGAAAAAATACTTTTATTTATGTACATGATGTTTAACCAGGATTACATTTTTCCGATCCTAGATCCAATCACTTCTTTCACATAATATTAAATTTTAACCCTTCATGGCATCTTCACCAGCACTACTATCACAAGTCATGGGATGAACTCATTTGGAAGGATTGACCTAAATATCCCACAAGGACACTTTTTCGTTTAAGCTAAGGATATACTCGAGTTAATTCCAAAGAAGTTTTCTGCAAAACCTAAAAAAATATTTGTCAATTTAATTATAAATCCTTTGAAACTGGGAGAATTGCTGGTGTATTTATTATAATGAAAATTATATTTGAAAATAGTTTACAATTTCGTATTTTTAATGAAAAATTTGTTGTTTAAAAAAATTTATTTTCAAAAAATTGTCATGAAAACAAAATTTATTTTTACTAAACGAAATTAAATTTAAAAAATAATTTCTTAGCGAATAGTTCATAAAAAGTTGCATAAATCTGAAAAGTTGCAAGCGGTTCTTTCCAACTGAAGTTCATACTTTTTCTTATTTAACAAAATTAAGGATATATAAAAAAGGGTTTTGTGGTAGTTTGAACTGATGAGGAACTAATTCTAATTATGGTGCAAAAAGCATTATATTGTCATTAGCGAGCTTTTGAATAAACATATTTTACAAAATAAATAAATATTTTACAAAATAATCGAGAAATCCATCCACATATGTATTTATGTTTGATATTTAATATTTGAGAATAAGGATATTTTCGAATTTCAGAGGTTGTTCATTTAAAAGGATGAAGTCCACCGCTTTCCAACTATCTACTAATTCTGCACAAAATTGTTCGATATATCAAAATTTGAGGGGCTATAACTTCGAAACCATAAGAGTAAGTGGTAACGCACTAATTTTTTCATTTATGTTGCAAAGATAAAACAAAATGAATATATCAAGGTTCTGTACAATCTTGATATTTTCTAAATTTGGTGTATATATTCATTCTATTTTTTATTCAAGTTTTGAGTCGAAAAATTTTGAAATTTCTCTGAAAATTTATATTGCACTAAGATTTTCACAAAACTACTTTTAAAATTTCCTTCAAATAAAAACTAAACAAAAATTTTGTTTTCAATAAAATATTTAAATTTACAAAACCAAGCCATAAATTTATAAATATAAGAAATCAGTTATTCAGTGCCTTTTATGTAAATTTTTAGGACGTTTAGTTCCTTATTTTTCAGAGTGTAGAAATTTATGTAAATTCTAAGAAATATTGCGTCACTTAATATTTAATGGTAATCGGCATTTATTTTGAATGAATTTAAAGGAAGAATAAAAAGGAAACCTTTATTAAAATATCCATGAAGACGTTAGAAAATGAGGTTTGTTTTTCACTCATGTGAAAGGGTTCAGGATAACCAATTTTCTTTTTTAAATGATTATTCCATGTGGGTATATGAACTGCTATATAAGTTTTAAAATGGGCTTGTCAAAAGAAGAATTAATACTTAACGATTTTTGTAAGTAATGAAATTATATTGCTTTTCGAAAAGATTTTATTTAAAAAGACTACTCTGACCTATTAATATATGTAGTTATAACCACCCACATTAGTTCATCCTTACTAAGATAAAGGGAAATTTATGAGCATAATATTAAAAATTAAGTTGATATAAAAAAATGCTATCGAAAAACGGTGACTCTTACATTTACAAATCGATTATGGTTCATAAAAAATTTTAGGTCTTCTCATATGGTAACTTTTCTATTTCACTCTATTTTACATTTACGTGATTAAAGGGCAAAGTTGTTCACGATAGCGAATAGTGTGCATGATACACACTGATTCTATGAGCTGTGCTTATTTCTACATTAGGTTATCTTTGAGGGAGCCAATAAACATTATTGGTGATTACAGAGGCGGTTTTCTATAAACTTCGTGTAGAACTAAACTGCAATAGGTGATAGTCACTTGTAAGTATGACATCCAGAAACAGTTTGGTCATATTCCTACACAACGCAGCCTCAAGGAATTTTATAAGACTTGAAATCCTTTAAAAAATTTACTTAAAAATTTTTTGCCAAATAAAAAAAATTTCATATCACTTTTACTCGCAACCCTTAACGGCAACTTACAATGATTAAAGTAAAATTGAAAAAAAAAATTCAATACAGAAATACTATTTAAATAAATAATTTTCAATTCAAAATCAAAGATTCTCTGACAAACAACATTCGTTAACAAAATGCCACGTGACCTTTGACACATTAGTGTCAATTGTTGTCTGACAACAGGAACGCAATAAAAATTTTAAGCTGGCACAAGTCAAAGGCAAAGTCCATTTGTATGTCTGTTCAAGCCTTGAGCTCAATATGTACGCAATTTAAGTTTTCTTTTACAAATTTTCAACACAATCCTGCTACTAATGACAACAAAATTAAAGTGCATCCGCTTGGATGGCCACTTAAAAAATTTTACAGTGGAAAATTGTACAAACGGTGGAAAAGAGGAAACTGGCTGTAAGACTTTAAATAAATAATCTTGCATGGTTTTCAAAAACAAATACGAACACATCCAAACAAGATCAAATAGAAACCCCCAAAAATTAATGTGCAGCAATAATTATGAGCGTGTAAAGAAGGGAATGAATGAGCTGGCTTTTGCCAGTAATTTAAGGATGTGGGTGCTAAAGCGTATACTATACCAGTTAATAACATGTGTCTGTCGTCTGTCGTGTAAGTTACAATGAATGTGTATGTGTGTATTACTATTTTCAATTTGTGGCCTTAAGGGCGTCTGTTTGTTGACGTTAATAAATTATAAAATTTTTTTCTAATGACTAGGTCTTGATTATACTCACACATATAAAATTTTAAATTCCTCTCTAACAAGGGATGATTGTTTCTAACAAAGTTTGATGTAATTTTATAACCGCCTAATGAGCGCAAGAAAATCTACCCACACCTATTTCTAATATCAAGATCATATTGCGCGGAAGGATACAATTTGATTTGGCGAATATAAATTTCAGTTTGAATTTAATTTTTAAAGTCAACTCAGAAAAGCTTCTCAAAATTATTAATTTTATTTATTTATGTTCACTCACGTTAGTGTATGTATGAAAGTGTTATTTTCACTCACGTATTCTATTCTATTCTATTCTATTCTATTCTATTCTATTCTATTCTATTCTATATTTATATTTCTTTACTGATTTTATTATTTATTTACTTATTTAGTTTTTTATCCATTCATTAACTTATGTAAATAACAAATTATTTATATGTATATATTTACTTTTTTATGTAATTATTTATTTGATTTTACAGTTGAATTTAATATTTTGTATATTTTTTCACTTATTTACTTAAATATTTACCTACGTATTTAATTATTCTTATTTTTATTTACTCATCTGTTTCATTATTTATTTACTTATTTAAAATTATTTACTAATAAAAAAATTGAAATTTATTTTTCGGGATATTGTCCCAACTAATCGTTAAAACAATTAGAGCCTTTTGGAAAATGCATTGTTTGTTGCTGGCATATGAAAAGCTAAAGCCACAACAAACAATGCATTTAAATTTTTATTCACTTACTTATTTGCTTCTATTTATTTACTTACTTCTAATTTTTTTTTAGTTTTCTATTTATTACAATTATATTTTACTTTTTATAACTTCGTAATGGAAAAATGGAAAAGTAATTTCTAAGAAAATTAATTATTTATTTATATATTTATTTTTTAAAACATTATTTACAGTTTTGCAAATCATCATAATTCTCCTGTAGTCTTCGCAAACATATTTTTACAAAAATATATACATATGCACTCGAAATTATTTAATTTTAATTTTATGTAAAACTATAAAAAATAACTAAATTGAAATAAATTCGTCTGGCTCGAACTCGTTTACTGAATTTGTCAATTTAGATTTATAATTTTTTTCAAATAAGCAGAATAGAACGGTATTCTTTTCGATGGTGAACACATCATCATCACCAGCACTCAGTTGCCTGTTTTTGCCATTTTTCAAGAGGCTGCTGTTATTTAGAAATTCTCCTATCATTTATAATTAATTTCAACATAATTGTTTAGGTTTATACGAATAATTAATATTAAAATTTGTTATTTTAGGATATTCTCCCCAACTAATCGTTCAAGCAATTAGAGCTTTGAAAAACGCATTGTTTGTTTAGCTGTTCATATTCCAATATTTCACTTGTCACTAAACCAAATCGTCAGTGAACTTTAAGCAGTTTGGAAACATTCAACCTCGTATGTTTATGCGAAAACAAACAAATACAATATGAGGATTCTCTATCGTATATGATTATTACAATAATTATTCT
The DNA here is from genome assembly GCA_963681545.1 of Germaria angustata. Classification (NCBI taxonomy): domain Eukaryota; kingdom Metazoa; phylum Arthropoda; class Insecta; order Diptera; family Tachinidae; genus Germaria; species Germaria angustata. The sequence continues at coordinate 22,404,243 of OY813001.1, read as the reverse complement.
CAGTATTTGCCTATTTTATTTTTATTGCAACATGTATACTCATGTTGAGTTTATATGAATAATTATTTTTCTTCAATTTGTAATTGTGACAGTTACTTTTTACACAAAAAGAGTGGATTGTAAAGTTCATTCCCCAAGGCATAAAAATCTATTTTCTTGGCATTAAAAAGTTAAAAAAAAACATAATTAGAATACTTTTTAAAAATTTTGAATTGTAGTATAAATAAATGGCCCAAGTTCACGCTACATTTGGCCTAAAACTTCCGCATTTTACTGACGTTTTTGGATCGAAAATTTTTATTTAATCTTTTATCTTTATTCTTACTTTAAGGTTTCTTTTGCTTAAAAACATTTTCGTGAAAGAATAAATATATATTCACACGCCCTGTCCATAGTACTAAGCTTAGTTGCAACAATTCTTAAGCTCACAGGGGTAGTTGAGAGACGAATAGAAAGTCGTACAGAGTTATGTGTACTTGCACTTGTCTTTTGTTTCGTTTCAGATATGACGCGTCTTAGTTCTTTAAGTTAAGAAATCAATATTTGTGTTATTCTAAATCAGGTGAAGTGGATATCTAAGATATGACACGCAGTTTGTTTCGCATACGCGTGTATAATAGAAGTACTCAGGAGTAGTTAATGCTACATTGATCAGATTTTCTCCCTGTAAATAATAGATTTTTCTACTATTTCATATAGTATTGTTTATAAATTTGAGTAACCATGCAGGTTTTCTTGAAGATATATTGCACAGATATAATGAACGTGGACCTACATTGATCTGCGATTCAAGTTATGGATTTTTTGGCAACTTCTAAAATAGTGCGGTACTTTGTCCTCTTAAACTTTTTAGATTTGGTTGTCAGTTATAAATATACGATAAAAATGAAAAATTTGTATCAGTATTCAGGGCTAAATAAACTACACAAACGGCTTGTCAAATATACTTCTTTAATTTTCACTTAGACTACACGGACATACTCACAACACGTACAATTTGAAATTTGTCAGTTGATTTTTGCTTCCGCTAAGCTCACACGACGAATGTACTGTGGAAATTTTTTCGCCGATTTTTTTTTTATTTTAGTTATTCAACTAAAACATTAAAGTCTGCATTTTTGTAATTCTACTGCTGTAATTTTTCGCGAACTTTGCACTCCAGAAAAATTCTGTTTTTATGAAATAATTTGATAGCACACTGTGCAAATGGTTTGACAAATATCCAATATGAAGGAAAAATATCAGAAAAGTTTAGATTTTCGTCAAACAACCTTCAAGAGGCTGTGCAACACAAAAACAATACCCTTAACTACACAAATGGCTTTTGTAAACGTAAAATCTTCCTTTGTTTGACAAACTGTTTGTGTAGTGTATTTTAAAAGCGATAATTATCATGTAATTATATAAAAATGTATCTCCCTTCACGGCTTTAAGTCTTATACTTTATTATAGTTCATTTTTTACAACCAAAACAACAAATGATTATCCGCTACATATTATTTTTAAACTTAATTAATTTTTCTTTTGCACTAAGTTCTTGAAAGTTAATTAAAAACATTATTTTTACATGTTAACTGAAAATCAGAGAAGAAGAAAAAACACATGTGAGTTTAAAAGCGCGTTAATGTAAACGTTATTTGTACATACTTGAAAGTCTGTCCGTCTTTCATAATTTTGATGATGTTTTCTATAGAAGACCATAAAATATCTGCACTGATATTGCAAAGTGTGCCGCACACCTCTATGATTTTTTTTCAACAAATTCAAATACATACAAATGTATATGTAAGCGTCTGTAGAAGAAATATTAGTATATATGTACATGCATATAAATATACATATGTAAAACGTGTGTTTCATATTGAAAATTTAATACGTGTATTAAATGGAAAAATGTATTTAACATTTTCGACGCGTATTTTTTCAGACCAGCTTTAAGTCACATATATGTATACGCGTTTATGTATTTGTGTGTATGTATCCCACCAAGCACACTCACTTGATTTCAAATTAAGGATATTTCTTGAAATAGTAAAGAAATATGCTATTAAGTTATTCCCAAGTGTCCTTGCAAATTTTTTCTCAAGAGAAATTTCAATTAAATGTAGAACCTTAATTCATCAGGCAGCACTTACTGCCTTCTTCGTAGATAATAAGTTGCCAAAAGTCTATAAGAGAAAGATCCTCAATTTGCTTTATAAGCCTTTGATAAGTGTCATAGTAATGCCAGTAGCAGCGACCTGTTGAAACCACATTTCATTGGTGTCCATATCATTCAATACAGAACAAAAAAAGTTGGTATTCATCGACCTATAGCGCTCTCCGTTGACCATGATGGCCTTGGCCAACGTTGTTTGCATAGAAGTATGGGCCGATAAGAGCGCAAGTCTAAAATCCATACCGAACACTTTCTCAGGATGCGTTGGACGCTCTTGCATATCATATGGACTGGTATCGTTCCAAATTCGATAATTTTGTTTTTGACATTCGCATTGTTTCGGAAATAATAGATTATGGAGACCGTAAAATAGCGAAGCACATGGACAGCCAATTTGAGAGATGTAGCATCAACAATATTGCCGCTATCAACTGCCAAAGCTTGGAAGTTTCTATTAGAAGACTTGCTACATGCACTTGAAATTTTTTAATTTCAAGCATTCATTTTAAAAAATAAAATCATCAAATAATTAATTGGTGTTATTATTGTATTATCTAACGATGGTGTTAACTTGTTATTCGTAATTAAAAAATTGACTGCAAACAATAATTAAATCTATTACTAGTGCGTTTGTTGGGACTTCCATGAGCTCATGTTGCTGGTCTCATTGTACGATGCATAAACCACATCATCTATATTTTCACTTTGCAAAAGTTGCCAGTGCAACATTATTAGATTTTTATCTTTTAACCTTAAGATCATTGGCATTATATATTTTTAGTATTTTTTTTTTTTTAATTTTTACATGGTATATTTTGAATTTTACCCACATACCACAAGTTGTACGCAACTATAAACTTAAACATTTTATCACAGAGCTGGCAAAAACGCTTATGTGCTTTTTTAGCGAAAAATAACTTAATTTCTTAACAAAATTAAGAGTGTTTAATGGCCATTTTTTTAATATTGCCTTAATTTTTGAAAACTTTTTTTTATAAAATTAAAAATTAAGCTAGAGAATTTCCATATTACAATTCGCTTTGCCTAGGCCAACTTATGTGGTAAAATAACATATTTCAATGAACGCATTATTCGGCTTAATGCCGAAAAAGACATCTAAAAAGATCTTAGGATTTAGGTTTATCCGAAAGCTCTTAATGAACTAATTAAAAAACTACTCCGTAGTCAGAAATAAGACTGCGAGAGCAAAAATAGTAGAGTATTCCAACAAAACTTCCATAAGACTAGTTTTTTCGTACAAGTGCATTGCATGCTGAAAATCACTTAGGAAGGTACTCATAGTCACAGGATCTCCCATCTCCCATCCCTCTTCCAGAGATGACACATACGAATTTTGCATATACCTCTTGTTGATAACTTTTTAGTCAGAGAAATTTTATTTAGGCTGCTTTCGAGAGTGTCACCAAGAAGTTTGTTTACACTCCTTTAGCCGTTTTAAGGATCTTTCTGCAACCACTGGATTATTCAGAATTCCACATTAAAATTTTGGAGGTTTTCAAATCGATAAAAATAGTCGATGAGTATGTGGGAGTATGTGAAAAAGTAACTCTCTACAGGGACATCTTTAAAACCACTTTTAGTCAAATCGAAATTAATTATCTGTTATAGTATAGCCTTCAATATGATATGCGGTGTTACATCTTTAAAAATAAAATTGGAATTGATTTATCTATGTATATCAGCAAAACCAATGTTCAGTTACTGTTATAAAGAACTAAATAACAGGCTTAAAGATGTAGCAAAACTGCTCTCAATTTCTAGAAATTATCGCAGTCTTAAGAGCCTTCTAAACCAAACTGAGCCTTAAAAGAAACGAACTACTTCTGAGTATGGACAATAGATTTCCAAGCATATATTTATTCCATGATATGACTGTTTATTCTATGATAAGGGAGAGTACCAAGTATTGGAAAACTGGCATCTCCAACTTCTGCAGAATTTTAGGAGACTAGGGCCAGTAAGAAATCATTAAAAATTGTTTCGATCCATTGATATTTTATATAAAAAACATTAAATACCTATTCAGCAAAACATCTTGCTTATAATCATATAATTTTCTTGCTCTAGAATATTTTTTGAAACACTTGAAGCCATCTATGAAGTCGTTACAAAAAAATTTATTATTTTTGATAAAACTAACTCCAATTATCACTAATTAGATTTAAAAAAAAAACTTTTTTAATGTTTTTCCGTTTACAATTTATTTTCTTTAAATATTCTAAGGAAACGGATATCCATTACTCGCACTTAACTATTGAAAAAAACGTTCTTCCTGAAGATCTCAACGGTCATAAATCTACGTGGAATGACAAAAGCATAAAAAGCAAACCAAGCAACCAAACAACATAGAAAAGCTCTTTAATTTATATAAGCATGCTGTTAAAGGACAAAAGAGGAAACATTATTTTAAAAAAAGCATGACTACAGAGAAAATTTATTGATTCAACAAGGATTGCTGTTTTTTCCTATCTTTATTAAGCGTTTTACTTGTTTCGCAAACAACAAGAATATTGTCAATGTTTTTTATTATAACAAAACTCACTCATATTCGTAAATATTTAAACCAAAAAACAAAATCATGAACAACAAAAGTTGTTTGTAATTTTTTTTATATAGAAACATACGAGAGCAACATGGGGAAATTTTTATAAAAAAAACCCAACCCACATACAAACGCAAGAAAGTCCTTTGCCAAAAAAAAAGTAACGAAAAGCAGCAAAAAAAAGAATATAAAAGTCTGAACCAGACACACAAACTCAAGTTTTTCATACACACATTTACATGTATGTACATAGACGCGATCGTGTGTATGTGAGTGGCTCGTATGTCATCATGGTCTGTGTTTCCTGTTTAAGGATACTGCTGCTGCATGCAGTACATGTAGCACTTTAATATGTCATGAATTTATAAATAATTTTCACAATTACTTTTTTTGCACATTTATCAACAGTTTGTTATCGTGTTGACAACAAAAATAAAAAATAAATAGACAAAAAAAACAGCGACATCAACAACAAAAATCCGCAATAGAAAAAAATATTTGTATGTTTGTATTGTTTGCAATAACGAGTGTTAAGGATATCCTTGACATTTCCTGTCAATAGTTTCTATTCATTTTCATTTTAATGCACTCAACTCAATTGAATCCCTTTCAAGTGTAATTGTAAACGTACAAGAGTCTACAGCCTTTTATAGTTCTTATGATATCAAAAGATACAAGAAGCACAAATTTGAGACTGTAGAACACATTTTTATACATATTTATGATATCAAAGATTTTCCTGATTTGATAGGAAATTAGCTGCATATGTTGTCATCCGCAGCGACAGATATTGAATATGTTACAATTTGATACTTTTTTTTTATAAGACCAAGTAAAACTACGCCTCTAAGAAAACTTAAATGCAATAATAAAATTTTATACGAAACATATTCTTATAGAAGAAAGCAAATACGAGTATGTAGCGAAATAGTGAAGGAAACTAGAGATCATATGACGTGGGTGTTAGAAACGCAGATGAAGCGAAATTTTATTATTTAAATTTTATACATTCGTTAGACAGACATTATTGTTCTATTTTTGTTTTAGCAGAGACATTTTTAGATAAAGTGCAGATGTGGCAAATTCCATTTTTTTCAAATATTTTTATTTATGGAATCTTCAATTTAAATTGAACTAACAATAAGTCCATCCAGCGCCGGCCAAAAAAAACCCTAGTATTTGCGTGTTCTTCTGCGTTGTCTTTACATCATTCGTCTTGGGCTGGCAGCAAGAGTATCCTTTCTTTGCAGCTGAGTGAGCCCTTTATAATTTATAATGTTGCGGGCTAGTGGGTTTGAATGATACCCAAGTTTCTTTATGTATGCCGTCACGTGTTTTAATTTCACTGATTTAACCAACGGAACGTGATGCTGAGGCGGTGACCCACAGCTGAATTCCACAGAACCATATTGATTTTAAAATCGTGTTATATAGAAAAATTTTGCAATCCAGGCTTAATGTTGAATTTCTCTCCATAAATCAATTAGTTTGAGCAGACTTTAATTTCATGTGGATCCACTTGTCTATGTGCGGTTTCCATGTTTAACGTTGATCAAACACCTTCTTAAAAGTTTCTCAAACAGCTTTAATATGTTGATTCCACAATGTTGTGGTCTTTTCCGGGCTTAGGGATTATAGTATTCATCGAAACCTTTCATTCTCACGGATAGTGTTGAAGCCCCAAATTGGCATTAAAAGTTAGAAGGATATTTTTCTTTTCTATATTAGGGAATTCCACGATCATCCTGTTACTAATTTTTTCAGTATTTGAGACCAATAATGGTATTTTTAATCCCACCAATACCAAATCTTAATGCAATAGCGGCTTCAACAGCATTTGGTAGTTGCTCGACCGTATCACAGGATGTGTTTGGCGTGAATAATTTTCTTAAGTGACTAATAAGAAGAGTTCCTTTTTTCGTTGTCAGTACAAGTCCAGTGTCCGTTGGTGTAACGAACGTAGTCTTGATCGATAGTAGCGCTAACACTGCGGTTTCAAAATATGTTACAATATACATAAGCAAAACATAAGTTGTATACCATACAAACCCACTAGCCTGTAGCATTCCAAACTATGAAGGCCACACTTGGCTGAGAAGGATAGACACGCTTGCTCTCAACCGAACACGAGAGATGTGAAGTCGATCACAGAGGAAGCTATAGAAACAAATTTGAACTGGTTAGACTTAAAAAGTAAATTTTTAGTTCAATTTATATTAAAAATTGAATTGAATGAAAAAATTTTCTGCGCGTACACGTATTAATTTAATCAAATATTTTGAATACCTAAATTTGAGGGCAGATTTCGTATTGTAATACAGATTTTCAAATAAAATTTTCACGATTCTTCTCAGTTAATCGAAACTAGATTAAACTTAAACTATTACCGATACTACCCAAAGATCCTTCGCATTAATCGGGTGCTACTTGTGTAGTCGCATGTATTTTGGATAATGCACTAAGAAGTCCGTCTGCTTATAAATGTTTATTTTTTCTTAGAACGAAAATCTCTGAAACTACTAAAACCGATAGATGGTACAGTTGCCGAGATCCGAAGAGAAACTTTTCAGTGAAATATGTTTAACAACATTTCTATCATTAATAAAAAAGAACAAGAGGACATGTATATGATCAACAACGAAACTGTGACTGGTGGTGAATTGTGTTTAAAAAATTCTCATATTTAATTTCCATTGCACTCTAATATATAAAATTTGTGTTTAAATAAGCTGAAATCAATGTTGAGGTTATTTTGTTAGACGTTCATTTATAGAATAAAAAAAATCTAAAATGCATTTCTACATTTCAGAAAAAAATTCGATAGACTTATAACTAAAAAAAAACTCGTTCTAAATTTAAGTTTTTTCTCTCACTTTCAGTAAAAACCTACCGTTTTTACTAAATTGAAGTACGAACTGCCTGTTCCACGATGTCACTCGACATCGATCGCTCGCATAAATACGTTTGAAACAGCAACAAATTTTAAAATGCTGTCTTTGGTTTGAATGTATTTATGCGAGCGATCGATGTCGAATGACATCGTGGGACATGCAGGAAGTGTCCCTTAATCTATCCTGGAATTTATAAATCAAGTAAGAAAATTCTTAATTATTTCATATACATATTTACCTTGTGCTGTCGATATTTGAAATGTTGTTTGCTATGGGGAGGTCTGGGCTTAAGACCGATAACAAACATTAACATAGTTCCTTAAATTAAGTGCTTTTGTCTTGAACTTAGTTTTTAGTTATTGACAAAAATCAATCCCAAATTCATTCTTAAGCCAAGTGTTCCGAGCTTTTTTTAATAAAAAAAATGAAAACCATACGTACCGTGCTTATAATACCGCTTTGTTTTGATTGCAGTATGGATGAGAGGATTTTTGATTACACTGTCAAACAGAATGTTCTATATTTAATTCTACCAAACGTTAAGCTAAGAAATAATAAGTTTATAATCCTTTTTGTATTGTGGATTTGAAAAATTAATCCTTCACGGGAATAATCTTCATCCAATGGGAACTTAATGCACTTAGTAAAATTTAGGAAATTTATGCACTAGAAACTAGCAAAATTATTTCAATCGTAATTCGAAAAATCCTGCGAAACATATAAAAAATTTAAAAGTTTTCAAAAATAAAAAATTGTTTTAAGAAAGTCAATAAAAATTGTATTAAAAATTTTAATTTAAAACAAAGTGAAATTTTCTAAGAACCAAGGAATTTTTCCATGATATTAAATAAATGTATTTTCCTACAGCGGATAAATTTTTATTAAATCCCAGCAACATACGAGAACTATTTTGTACTCAAGATGCATAAATTTTATTACTATCTGTTCATCTCAATGCAAACGAATATTTCGCTCGAATATTTATATATTGAAAAAAAATTGTATGTAAATGAGTTTATTATCGTTTGCAATATAAATGATCGAACGTACATTTCATTTTCATTTAGAGGAACAGGTACTTGTGCAGTTTATATAACACAGGCATTTAACTCGTTTTAAAAAGTTGAATGAAAAGCCTGAATAAATAATCTAAACTGACTGACAGAATTGACTGTCTGACTGAGTTATGCAGACAGCACTCAAATTTTAATTTATTATTGTGCTCATGATAAAATTGCAGGAAATAATCAGAAGCCACCTACTTCTAAGTCAAAATTTCTGCAATTTTTATAGAGTTATGAAAGCTACCAGTATTATGACCCAATACTTTTCCGTCTGATATACAAAATCCATTGGTTTTATGTCACTGACATTGTTTTCAGATAAACCTATTTTTGGATCTGCAGAATACATTCCATTTGATCTGACTAGCCGGTAAATAGAAATATCATGTTGAGCGCCATTAAAGAATCCTTTGCATTTCTTTCGTAGCAAAATTTTTAAAAGAACTAATTTTTAATTTAAAATTTTTCTTCTTATTTTAGTAAAAATAGTTCTTAAGAATTGAAATAAATACATCCTCTGATTGCTAATTCAAGTACAGAATATCTTAGTGATTTGATATGTATGTTAACTTTATGCTGTTGATATATTGAATGTTGTAGTGATTGAGGTAGTAAAGGCATTTGCTTATGAATATGTAATGATTAGAGAACGCTGGTCTCCAGATCAAAATCGCACAAAAACATTTAAAACAAATAAATAAAATAAAACAAAAAAAAATAAAATAACACATTTAAAACAAATTTTAGTATTAAAAATTGTTAAATGAGATCTGTTTAATCATTCCGCATGATATCATCTAAATTACAAGCGACAAATATGATGCAAGACCATTTCTGCCTTAAGTCAAGTCTATTTTTCTTGAACTAAGTTTTTCTTTTCTTAAAATCAATCCGCAAGCCGTTCTTGAGTTAAGTACTTCATACGTGATTTAAAAAAATTGCATTTAACGTACTTTTGACACCCTTGGGGCGTAATGACTTGACGGTCATTATGCCTGGAAAAACATTTTCGTTTTAACATTGATTAACATCAAATCTTTCGATTTCGATTTAATTAACAAAGTTCAAATAATTCTTCTTTATTTGCTACACCTTTAAATAATAAAATCTCGAACTGTTTGCATTGAGAAGAGCTTAAAATATAAAAAATGTTGTAGAGGCTGCCTTGCGACTTTTTCATTTTTTCCACATATTACAATGAGAAAATCCAAGCATATTGCAACATGTGATATTTACATTTACAAGCTTATTATGCTGCCTTCTAACTAATTAATAATGGAGTCATTAAAGGAGACACACTTTTTCAAACAACACATTCCTTAAGCAAACAAATGTTGTAGTTTTTCCAAAAATAAGATGTAAGCCTTAACAAGGATACACTCCAATGGCAGCCAAATTAAGAAACAATGACATGTGTGAGGCTTGAAATTTCTAGTTTCATGGTACCAAATGTTCTTCTTAAGCACTCACTTTTGTTCAAACTAAACTGTGTTAGAAGTCCTTTTGCTTGAATATGATTATTGCTGTCATGACCATTAGAAACGCGTGCTGCTGCCGCGGCAACACAATAAAAACTATGAAGACTATAAAGCCAAAAATAAAAACAGAAAAGAAAACAATTATTGCATACAACCATGAATAGCTGCTGGTGCTAATGGATCGGCATAAATGACCAAGCAATATTTCCACTTGGTTTTCTTTTTTCAGGTCGTAGCTGGGAGTCCGTGCGAATGAATTTTTGAACTTTATTTCTTTCAATACGATTGAGTACTTGTATATTGTATTCAAAATGTTGTGTTTTTATTATTCATGATGGGTTTATTGTTCTTCAAGTTCATTTTTGTGGTTTTTATTTGTTTGTCATTTTATTTCGACAACCTCCATATATTCGTTTTGGCTAAGCAGCCAAAGGACAAAATATGTATATATTAATGTTGAACAATTGCTTGGTCAATTGTACACAGTTTAACACCCCCATAGTCCACTTGCATGACTGCTACACTTATTTACAGTATATTTACTCTGATTGTTAAATTATTAGTCAGATATCCTGTGATCAGGAGGAAATGTTAGAAGAAGAAAAAAATATTGGTAGAGGAAATATAAAAACAAAACATTGCTTTACAACTCTGGCTGGCACTGGTATGACATTTTATATCTGTGTAAATTATTTTCGTTTCCTTTTTATTAAATGTCCAAAACAAATGAAAATAAAACCTCATGTGAATGTCCTTAGAATAAGTACAACGATTTACGTTTGATTGTATTTAAATAATGAAACATTTTGACCAACAAAATAGCGTAACGAATTGATTAAATCGATTTGTTTCACCAACTTCTCTTCTCTTTTCTTTTACTTATGTATATGGCTCAAGTGCATGGCGTAAAGGGGTCTCGCACACCCTTCGTCTTTACACTTTAAGGAGTAAGAGAGGCAAAGTGTGTAATCTTAGTAATAATGGTGGTCCTTTTTATACGATTGTGTGGTTACCGAGGGTGTTTATAAACCATTTGTTTGTGGTTTTGTTTAATTTTATTTCATCGATTTCTGTTTCTTTTTATGATTTTATTCACCTTATTATATAGAGTGAGTTTTATAGCTTTATTTTCCACAAAATATATGGCGCCACTTAGCACCCACTGTGAAAAGATTGAAAATTACCGCAGTCACAAGGAACCAGAGTGTGTGAGACTGTATTCATTTAAAAATAGATTGCTTGACTTAACAAGATAATATTTCATAATATAAATCTTAAACTGTCAAAGCTGTCACTTATTGTGTATTCGTACGTGTATATGCATAAATTTTTTATGTGGCCATCTCTGAATCTGTGGTGTTTTTTAAAATCATTGATTTTTCATTTGCAGAGGTTTTTAAAAATATATGTACTTATGTGATTTTGCAAAATGTTTACAATTTTGAAATGGCGCTTATATAAATTAAGATTTTTAGTTCAAGATACTGTTTTTCAGAGATTGTGGAAAGAAAATGTTTGTTCAATGTATACGAAACCTCTTCTGCTTGAATGGTGTTTTAATTCTAACAAAGATCTCCCACAATCTATATAGTGGCAGAGTAAATCCTTACCATTCTGCTAACCGTAGGCTATTTAATAAACTATCACTTTAGGGATTGGGTGTTTGGTACACCTCAAGGACTTCAGGTATTGAAAAAACATTGATAGGAGTATGCAAAAAATATTTCACTTCAGCTCTAGTTAAAAAGCACTTAATCGTTCGCACTACCAAAGCTTTTTATAGACGTCGTCACCCGAAGTCCACCACGATAACTTACCGGTTATCTTTGCAATAAAAAATGATCTTATCACCACCATTTTTCAAAATGATCAAACAAAAATCAACAGAAAAGAGATACGACTACTCGTATAAAAAAACTCTGCCATGGACGAACAATTGCTGGCATTAAGAGGTTGAATAAGGTTCGCGTTCATGCTTGGGGGGGGGGAGCTTGTGACTTTGCAACATTTGGAATTAAGTGGCTATCGGTAGTATTGACATTTGAAAAGATGGAATCCAAGAAAGACAAGAAGGGAATAGTTAAATAGGTGTCAACGAAAAATTTGTTCTCTTGCTCCTTTTGGCCAAACAGCTATTCGAATGTAAATTTTTGTTAGTTGTAATTTTTAAAGAAAAAAAAAAATAAATGCATCACAATAATTGAAACCGTCAAAGTCAGGATTTCCCCGAAATATGACCTTAGATCTGTGGTTCTGTTATCAACAATAATAAGAGACTAAATTAATTAGACTAAAATTGAAACGAGACACAATTATGTATTATAGTAAAATATAAGCGACATCTTCAGTATGCATACGTGCAAGAGGAGGGCACGACACTGTGCTCTTTCCCCATTCTGTTCTCTCAATGATATTGCGGCTCTAGTATCATATATATTGTGTATATAAAATAGTTTCGTGGAACCCATCCAAAATTCCCGTCGTCTATTATTCTTTAAACAATATGGGGATTTGTACTCGTATACCATATATAAAAGCTAAGTCCAAGCATAAATGCATAGGTTTGCATTTTTGATACTTAATTGTGGCATATTGCAGGAGAGCCAATTTTACCTCCTACTATCGATAGAGAATTCATCACACAAGATCTACCAGAGCGAGACGCTAGGGTCTCAACTAAAACAGAAGGGGGAAATGCTATTTATGACATGAGGAACATAAGGAACTTGTTTTTCGCAAATGTCTCGTTAAGGGTCACTGTCATCGAAAAATTAGAAAAACCATGATTGTAGGATTATTCGATTCTAATTTTAATATTCCTGAATATGAAGGAAGGCTCAAGCAAAAATCCAGACTTTACCTAATTTTTTCAAATTGAATTGTCTTTATTCTGTGAGAGGAAAAATCGAGACATCGAAATATTGAAAATTAATCGGGAATTTCTTTAAAAAAACTTAAAAAATATATATCAAAACTAAAAAAATTAAATAAAATTAATAATTACAAAAAAAATTAATAACAACTAAACTTTTTTACTGAATCTTCTTCCAAAAGGTTGTGGCGCCACACTACAACACTTTTGTTCTGAAATTAGTTCAATTTAGCCAAATTTTAGTTCATAATTCGATCAAGTGTATGGAGCAAATTTGTATTTATAATAAACTAACACGTGTTACTCGTATTCCTTACTTTTAAAATGACTTCATGCAATTTACTCGTATTAAAATCATTCCAGGTATCCTGCCATTTAATTAATTACTTTATTGTAGTGTATAAGTAATAAGTTTTATTTTTCTGTTTATATCGAATATAAATTGCTTGTTGTATTTTTTGTATAAGTATTCTAGACTACTATTATTATATTTTTGTAAATCTCATCTGTTCTTTGGAATACAAGATTGAACGTTTTTCAAATATAAAGGTCTAAAGTCTACTTATACTGAGGCATGTGTGATGATTTCGTGAATTACAATTGCAACTTTTGACAACTCAAGATATCCGCTAATGACACATTTATTTAACAATTGATCAAGTAATGAATTTTTCGATACTCATTTGTAAGTATATAAAATATCAAATCAGATATGAAAAATTAATTGTAAAAACAATAAAATTTAAAAAGGCCAAACTAGAGAACAAAAGATCTACTAAGGGCTATAAACGTTAGATACCACCATTTTGAAATTTCATCTGTCAAGGAATCGGAATGGAATGATACATATACATTATTATTCTCTGAAAACATTATTTTCCCAAAATAAAATTAAACTTAAAAAATACATTAGCGGTATGTTTGCCATTTTCAAAGTGAACTATAAATTTAAACTTAAGTCTGTTTTACTTAAAGGCCATTAAACATTTGTATTTCACTTAAATTTATTATATTCTGTTTTTCCAAATAACACAACGTCATGAGCATTTCAAACCAACTTCTTTAACTGGGCAAACAAACGAAAAGACAATCCTTTGTTGCACAACACATTCGTACAACAAATGTAACGCAATAAAATAAAATAAAAGAAACAAATGAAAAATATATTAAACAAAATGTATAGTATAAATAAAAATTAACGCAAAATGATTCTTTCATTCTGTATCTAAAGCTGATATGTTGATGTTTTTCAAAAGTGTACACTATAATTATCGAAAAAAATGAAAAATTTTGTTTAGCCAAAGGGTTAATGAAAACTGATTTATCGCATATAAACATATTTTTTTTTTTTGTACAACTGCCACATTTATGAACGTATGTTTGCTTGGATGAACCATAACGTTGTATGTAGGTAGATGGCAAAACCAACATCTTTTCCAACTGCCAGCCAACATTTAACAAATGCATTCCATATCAAGTATTAATTTATATATCTTTAATAATTTTTAACATTTCTTTGCATCACATTTGAAACGTAGACAAGTAATCATAGTTTAATATTTGGATCTGTTCCATGGCCATTTGTTTTTCATGAGCAGCAACAACAGTTCAAAACTTGACTATGTTATTAATATTTCAAAAATTTTATTATTCATTGTTATTATTAACATTTGGCACAATCACAAAAAAAAAATTTTTGATATGCAGGAGAAAACTTTGTGATGTCTGAATCTTAGTCTCGTCGAATAAATTTCACTATTTAGAAAAAATAATAAACAAATTAATAGAAAAATAAACGTCTTCACATACATACTCTATTATTGTACTATTGGACAATATTTAGTATAAACAATTGTTCAATTCTGCAACTGCCATTTACCTTCTTTATTAATGATCTAATAAGAAATTATTAAATTATTAAATTACCAGAATGCTTTTAGTAATTTATAGAGTTTTAATCTCATATAATCAAACCCTGAAAGAAGTAACTACAAGTCCATATCCAGCAAATTCCATAGAAACGTGAACTCTGTTTTAAATGGTCTTATGCTAAGCAAAGTGATCAGATCTTTGAGATTAACTAGGTGCCACACGTCTAGATTTATTTTAGAATTTGGTAACTAATGTATATTATTTATATCTACAGAGGAATAGTTACATCAGCCGTGGTAGAGGTGTCGCCATAGAATATTACTTTGTATACTAGACTAGTAGTGTGAGGGTTGCGGGCTCGATTGCCACCCAAGACAAGCCAAAATAGCTTAGCACAATGTGCTTGCTTCAAAAAAAAAAAAACTTAAATCGAAACTAATTCAGCTGACATTCCTTAAAAGCTTTCTTGATAAGTAATATTTTTTAAAGTTCGTCCCATACTACATTCCATTTTTAACCTCTGTCCCATCAAGTATACGGAGCTAATTATGCCGACTGTGATCCTGCAACACGAATTTATACTGATTGTGATATGCTTTATCAACACATTGATTACGCTCTACAAAAGCAAAATGCAGTGTCGCTCTAAATTAAAATGTTGTTTACGAGTAAATAAACAAGTAAATGAATAAAAAATTTTTAACTTTTCCAATTTGTTTGTTGCGGTTTTAAATATTTATATGTTGACATTTCACTTATTATTGGGTTTATCGAACAATCAAATGTCGAGATGTGAACAGCTAAAGCCACAACAAACAGATATGAAAAGTTCAAATATTTTATGGGTACAAGGCCCATAAACTTCAATATTAAATAAATAAAAACTTATGTTACCTTAGCAAATCTGTCGGCAAAATGGATAAATATCCTCAAGTCAAGCAGATCTGAGCAGAGTTTACGATAAACTTCGTAATATGTTCAATATAAATATACATACATATGTATGTTTATCATGCGACATAGTCACTTATCAATAAAACAAAATGTTGAAATTATTGAGGGAAAAGTGTTCCACAATATTAATTTACAATTAAAAAATTTTAGAACATTATGACCATACTTGAGAAGCCTCCTATCATCTATTTTCACCTTGTGTATTATGAATCGCATTGAGATCGATCCACACATATCATTCATTCAATATAAATCACATATTACACCCATATTTAATTTAAAATTCATCTGCCGTATTATTGCAAATAATACGCAGGATAAAGCAGGTATCACTAAACGAATGAGCACGTCCTTTTTGTTTTTTTTTTGTCATCTAGCTGAATTAAAGCTGAAAACCTACTAACAAGATCACAATGAAATAAAACTTTTAATCTCTCTTTAATCTGCAATATTTTTTCAAACCATATGGTTGCAATAATTGTCCACGAACAATAATACAGCAAAACCAAATTAAATATTGATGAATTTATTAACAACAAGAAAAGACAAACATTTGGAAATACAAAGACAACAAGCAAAAACCCTAAAAACATAAATTACACAACCCGAGCAATATGACCAAGTTATGTTTAAAACGCCCACAACACCACAAAAATAATAAAATATTAAAAAAAAAACAAAGAAACGCTGTGTCTGCTGTACAACTTGCATCATTTGGTAAAGAGAAGACGACATACGTTCTAGTTAAGTCATGATCAAATATAAAACATGAAAATATTTTTAATTTTTTGTTTCTTTTTTGCTATTGGTATTTTTTGTGTTCACTTTGGTTACGGTTACTTATCTGACCAAAATCCCAGATAGCTAATCTAATATAAATGTCCTTTTTTCAATTTTGTTGACTTGAAATTGTATCTAGAATTCTTAGGAAAAAAGGCGGTTCGTAAAATGAAACACAAAACGAGATCTCGTATTTAGTTTGACTTTTTTTTTATACAAAGCAATGATGTTCAAGATGATCATGATGATGATGATGATGTTGTTGTATGTCAGTATTTGTATCCATTTACTAGGACATCAACCACAAGAGTACTTGAGGATTAAAATGTGTTGAACAACAAATTTTATTTCAAGTGTAGGCTACTTATTTTCTCTAAAAAAAAAAAAAAATACTAATGCACTTCCATGTACTCGTAACTTAAGTGGTTTAAGATTATTATAAAACACTTGTTATATAATAACTTCATTTATTATTTACTGTCTCAATGATCAAAATAGCTGTCAAATATTTTTCCACGAACTCAACTCAAATTTTCTCACTCGGGATCATCAATTGATCGTTCATATTGCATTGTAGTGAGTGAGCGGTGAACTTCATAAATACAAAGAAGTCAATAAATCTAAATTAACATGCTTTTTTATGTAGATGATTGTTTGAATATTATATTAAGGGTTATTTCAGAAAAAGTGTCAAATCTCATAAAATTCCTTGAAATGCACTCGCAATGCCTCATTGCAAATTGAGAGCGCGTGTCTATAAAGGCTTGACATTTTTCATTCTCCTGATTTCACATGTTCATTTGTACGCTTGGCTTCAAAATTTCTCATACTTTCAAATAATATTATTTTTTTAATACGTGTTTGAAGCACTTCATATTAAAAAATATTTATTTTGCCTTAAACTTGTCTTTACTTCCTTAGAAATTGTAAATTTAATTTAATTTTGATTATGAATGATAAAAGCGAAATTCTCTTTTATAATATAAACTATTAGTTGTCTAAGGCTAACATTCAAAAAATTACAAATATGTACTAGTGATCCTGTAGCTCATGATGATAAAAGCATCTAAGGATCCATTTTATCATTTTAAAGAAAGATATTTTTTTTCCAAAATCCTTGAATTCATGTTTTTACTCCTTTTGGGAAAAAAGTTAAAAAAATCTGAATAACTTCTTTCTTTATTTTTGATAAGAAAAAAGAAATTGTGAATACTGGCAAGTTTGTAGCCCTTCTAGTTGTTGAGTATATTCCCGGCAATAAGTAGCATATCGCTATTCAATACAAAACAATTTTTTCCACAAAAAAAGTATACAAAACTTATTTTATTAATACGATATATTGAAGACAAAAAAGAATCAAAAAAAACTTCCTGCATTAACAAGCCTGTATTAAAATAATTTAAAAGTATTCCAATTTGCACTACTTCTGCATCATAATTTCGCCATTTTCATGACTTTATTCGGGCGGTTTTACTTTTCTGTATATCAATTACTGTTTTTTCCCCCTATTTTGTTTAAACTGTGTAAATTGGAGAGGTCATGCCCACAATGAAAACCAATGCTAGTAAGAAAACAACATCCAAAAAAGTCAACTCAGTCCAAATTTGTGATCTAGAAGCAGTGAAACTACGAATCTTTTTCAATGATTTTATTATGGGCTTGTTTATCATTGCAAGATGGTCTCTTGTTTTGGATATTATTTATATTTTTTGACTGATATTTTTGTGATTTCGACTTTAATTATTTGAACATGCCATGTTTAACAGTCAAATAATTCATTTACCATATCAGCATATAAAATATCGATGGGAGCTGTGATTGGGTAAACAAGCTTCGAAAGGAGTGATGACATTTTAGAGATTTTGATACAGGAAATATACGATTAAGCAAATTTTCAAATTACTTTTTAAATGTTTTCTTTTTAAATGCTTTTAATTGAATTATAAGCTATTTTCGAAATATTAAGAATAGTAAATTTTTTATGCTTTTCTTGCTTTTTTTGTTTTTTTAATATTAAAGTTATTTGATAAGTAATTTATAGAAACAGTAGAAGTCGAAGGCGGGAATGATTAAAAACTTGATAATAGCCATAGTTTGTTTTTTTTATGAGAAAGTACTACAGAGTTCCAATTAATAATTTAAGACAAATACTATTTTATGCAAATTCGAAGAAATAAATATTTGTTTAAATTGAAACCAAATTTTTTTAACATCCCAACAAGTCGAAAGAATGCACTAGCGGTCATATTGGAAGCAATAAAAATGTTATTCCCCAAGAAAAATTAAAACTTTTTTTCACTGGGATGATTCGTTCTGATGGCATTACTCGTAGACCAAGAGCCAGATGATTCCTAAGCACAAAGGATATCGAAATTTTTCTTTGTTTTAATAACAAGTAAAATGATTAAAAATGTATATACATATATTTTTGTTAATGAAAGAAACTGGAAAACTGATAATTCGAACCGGTTATTTGAACCAGTTTTATTTTCCTAAATAAGTGCGGTTTTTCTATTTAACCACCTGCTTTTAAAACATTTCGGATACTTGACAACACTAATTGTATCAAACTTATGCTCCAGGAGTGACGTTGCTGCTCGCCATTAAAGATGCTATAACAAAAATTATCAAAATCTATTGGGTGCGAGTAAAAATAATTTGCAAAAAAAATTAAAATTTGTTTCGACGATTGAATTAATAACTAGAAGGAAAATGTTTTTGGTTTTCCTATTATTTGGGCTTCCTCATTTTTAAGTAATCAAATTTTTGTCAATTGCTTAGCAAGACCTTAGCAGCGCTCTGAAAAGAACTTGTATGCTAACTTCAATCTAACACTATGCTACAATTTTACATGTCACAATTCTTGTATTATCCTACCTTGCATAACTTTCATTCCAATACATCTATATATATAAAATAGGATGTGTGTATGTATGTATGTATGTATGTATGTATGTATGTATGTATGTATATATGTATGTATGTATGTATGTAACGTAATGGCTCCAAAACGGCTGGGCCGATTTTAACGAAATTTTCAGGGAACCTTTAGAATACTCAGGCGGGTGACACTGTGGAGTCTGATTTTTGGTATGTGGGCGGAGGGCATGGCAAAATCCAATAACTCATAAAATGAGAACGGCTGGGCCGATTTCTGTCAAACTTTTTGTCAGTTGTTCGTATTTTCGAGGAGAAGGTTTTTATAAAATCCCTCCGGAAAAGTCGGAAAATTGGAAAAATCGAAAATCGAGTTTTTTTATGAAATTTTGTTTGAAATTACTACTTAATGGCTTTTCAAATGAAAAAATAGAAAGTTTGTCTGAAGGCTTAAAATTGGGGCGAGGCGAAGTTCGCCTGGTCCGCTAGTATATTTTTAAAATCGAAAATTACAAAAAAAAATTACTAGGTTTGACTTCACTCGAATTGTTTCTACTTAATTATGATTCTGCTGCCTTATGCTGACCAGAAGAGTAAGAGGCACATTTATATAATTATAATTCTGGTTACACTTAAGATATACTTATAAATGAAAATTCTATATGTATGTACGTACTTTAATAAAAATATGAACAAATTGGCATGCAAGCTTTTATTGTTCAAAGAAAAATTGTATGTATCCAATAATTTGTTGATTTTGAAGCAACAAAACGACTCTCCTCACAAGTGATACACATATTTTAAACGTTTTATTTATTAAAATTTCGTATCAAAAAATATTGCTTGTACACGCATTTTCCATATAAGAAGAACCCATATTCCATGGAAAGTTGGGGATAGGTGTATATGCATATACATCTAGTGTTATAAAGATTTCTCTTTATTAACATTTTACCATGTCATATGAAAATAAAAATGATACATAATTTCGTTTTTCTTCTTTTGGTTCTCAGATTATTTGAAATAAATCTTAATTTTAACTATCCCACAAAATGCCGTTAATAAAAATGATTTATTATTTAAGTTGGCCATAAAATAGACAAATTCTGTTTTGATTAAATACCAAAGTTGAAAATAGTCAAATATCTTACATAAAAGGCCAAAACGCATCACAATCAATTATGAAATGATTATTTTAGGAATATCTGTTAAAATTTTCACTGCGTTGATCAATGTATGGGGTCGTATTTATTGCTTTTATTTAAGGGCGTAGTTCAGGTCATAAAAAACTAGTAATTATTAAATCACATTTAGGCAAAGGTTCGATTAAACACCAATTGTATATGTGTATTAGTCGATTTTTCCTAATTTCCCATTCTAGCAGACATACATAGATACAAACTCAGATAAAAGCTGATCTTATAGATATAGATACTGAGAATAAATATACACGTAAAAAACTAAAAGATCGGAAAGCGATAAACCTTTAAACACCTCCTCCTCAGACACGAAACTTGAAGTAGAACATGTTGCTATGCTGCAACATGCAACATGAGTAAGTATAAAATGAAAAACTATTAAGTGCGTTGACAGTTAAGCACTTTTTGTTGCACGATGCTTGTAGTTGCAACAGTAAGAATTTGAGGGAAAAACAACTTGAAATGCTGCTAGAAAAATGAAACATCATTTTTGGTAATGATCTAGCACAACGTGCTAACAAAGTTAGATGCAGACCAAGAAGATGTCCAGCATGATTATTTGACTAAAGGCAAAGTGTTTAATGCTTTCGACTTTTTGGGAGTTGCCACAAAAACACGCACTTTTTTATAATTTTTTATCTCATTCTATTTGTCCATAAAGAAAACATTAATACTAATAAAAAGTTTGAGCGTAAATATTTATAAGCCTGCAGCTAAATACTTGTGCAGTTAAATACCAAATAAAAAAATTAAATTTGATTGATTTATAACTCTCAACCAAGGGAAAGAGTCCCATGTGTTATGTACATACGAGTTGAAATATCTTGCACAAAAACATGGCGACGTCGACTTGATTACTTGCTACACATAATAGTAGAAAATAAAAACTGACATGAATCAATAACTTAAAAAATCAAGGGATCTACATTCGGTTTTGTCATTTATGATCTTTTTATAGTTCAAATCACTTTCACTTCTGGAACGCCATTGGATTTTTTTAATAAGCGCAATCCTACTAGGAGACAACACTCAATATTGCAGAGGAGTTATTTTTTTCCACTAGAGTGAATAAATATTTTCTATAAATTGTAAACAATATGTTGCACTTTTTTCAGAAAAGAAAACGCTTTAAGAATAATGTAAGGTGTTTGTATTCTGTTGAGTTTCAGAAGCCCTAAAAAAGTATACCGACAGTGTTATTTATATATCACGTATCTGCCCCAGAATAAGGCCCTATGCTCCTTATAGGATCGAAGTTTTGTGTCTATTAGAGTGAGTGAGTGTCTTCTTAAGGTCACCTTAATATTACAAACCTCATACATGCCAAATAGATTCGTTTGTGTGTAGGGCAACAAAAACATGATTTTTGGTCAGAAATGATGAAAAACCAAAAAGAATTATAAATTTTCTTGATTTAATATTCGTCTTTTTATTTGATGCAGCACCATTCATTGCATTCAGAAGATTTTTTGAAGAGGTTTCTTTTGGTTTATGTGTAGTCGCAGTTAATTATGATTAATGATTATGTTATGATGCGTTAATATATGTATCTCTGAGTATAAGAATATCACATTTTGTACAAACATACCTCGTCTCTGCTTTTATTTCGGAAGATACAAATATGTGTAATCAATTTTATTAGTCCACAATGCCAAATGATATCAGGAATGTAAATAAAAATCTATTCTGCTGCTTTCTACTTAGTAAAGGCTTTTCGAAAGTGTAATTAAATTTTATGGGATATATTATTTTAATAGATGCCAATGAAAAATTATGATTATTAAATGATCATTAGGGTAATTTTGTGTTAATGCCAAAAATATAACTGTGCCAAGAAGGCAGAGGTGCTTAAGTCTGATTTTGTAGTTTTAAAGGCAATCATATACAAATTTTGAAGTTTGTTTGAAAAAACATCATTTTGTATGATTTTTGTAAATTATTCTACATTTTACACGATATTCGTATCATACGCTTTTTCACGACTTTTTGCTCCAAATGAAATCGAATCAAAGATTCATTAAAAATTTACTCCTTAAAAAATTTGGCAAAATTAAGGAAATTTTGCTACAGGGTACTGTCACAGTGGCAAATTACAATGACACATGTTAATTCGTTTTGAGCTCAAAGCGACTTAAGCAGTTATTCCTCGTTGCCACAGATATTATTGAGACAGTAAAATTATTACTTTTAAAGTAATGTTTCAATATTAATTTTTTACCTTGAGACTTTAATGTATGAATACTTCTATAATTATTAATATGATTGTTTCAACAATATTATAATAAATAAAAAAATCTGTTACAATTATGTACATGTTTCTATTAAAAATTTATTTTAGTATATATTTACATATGCAATTAGTATAAAAATATTTATATCTTACCTTGACAATTTAAGACAATGGATGTCATTTCAGAGAACCCATTTTCTCAAATTCCTAGCGTGTCAAGTCCAAAATTTATTTTTTTTTAATATGCAGTAAATTTCCATCAATTGATACAATTAATTTCTCATTAGAACATAGCAACCTTGACTCTTGGCGAGCTCGCAAATTAGCCCGATATAAAAATCTATTCCGAATTAAAAAAACCCATCGAAATTTAGCAAAACAATTTTCTTCGCAACCAATTTTATCAACATATTAAAATAGTCATCAAAAAGGAGATACTAACTTTTTCGGGAGCTCTTTTGTATGATCGTTACTATTATATATATATGATTGCTACAAAAATAATACAAGGAATTGAATATTCGCTACAACAAAGGATAAAAATACTTCAATTAAACATTTATTTTAGTTCTTATTTAAATTTAAAAGTGTTGAGAAATATATTAAAAACAAAAGTTTACCATAATAAATGAATAAAAATAATTATGTGTAAATAAGTATATACATAAGATGTACATGAGTACGTGTATATCATAGTGCACATTTTATTTATGTAAATATGTATGCAGATATATTTCAAATAAAAATGAAAAATTAACAAATTTTTCTGTGAACATAGTAATATAGTTCTGGCACACATCACAATATGTTTGTGAGAATATTTTACACAGACATGATGACTGCGATTGCATCAACCATGTTAGATCTTTGTGAGAATTTACCATACATTCAATGTTTTCTACAGATTTCATTTGTATTGAAAACACGACCAAAAACCAAAAATGACCTGTTGCACTACATGCCTAGCGACCTGCAACAATGCAAAGCTAAAACTATAGATTTAGAAGCCGACAACTTATCCCAATTTCTTTCTTTTTTATTTTCAAAAGTGGAAGGTTGTTAGTATAGGATTTACGTTACCAATCGCATGCCACATCTCTATTCCATCGAACAAAGTAAAATCGGTATTTTTCTATATAGTTTTTCTCATTAATCTTTATTGTCTTGAATATTATGTATTAATGTACTAAAATCATTTTAATATTTTTGTAATGCCGCAATAAATGCTCTTACACGTAATGATTTGTGTTAACTGCATGAAAAACATTGGAGCTTAATCGATCTGTATACTTTGTTAAGCTTTATGAACGAATATAAAATGAAATGTACGTCAATAGAAAAGTTTTTGATTACATCTGTTAAAACTTTTTGTTAAAAAACAAATTTTGATATTCATGATTAGTCCCAGCTCAACAAATTCTTTTAACGCTCTTACATTAAAGAAGTACTAAGAGATTCAATTATGAAGATTTCAGTTTAAGTGATTAAACTGAACATTTTTTTTAGTTTTTGTTATGGCCTGCATTTCGTTGGTGATTTCATCAGACATCATTCCCAAAACGTAAATTGAAATTATTATCGCTGTTTAATATTTAGTATTTTAAATAACACCACAAACAAATATTCATCGACTTCATTTTACTTTTCTATCTAAAAAAAGTAATATTAATGTTCAATATCGAATGTTTAAGCCAACTTCTTATAAATGTAATGGCGTTATATTTACGAAAATTTTTCTTGGGCATAACTTGTACAATTCGTCTCCCATTGGAAAAATTATTTTACATTATGTTCCAGCTGATTTAAAAAAATTATATTTTTTAAACATTTCAAGGATCTTCTCCCAACTAATTATTGAGAAATAATGTGTCAGTTTCTACTGACCTTCGTAGACTAGTAGGTAGTGTACTAGACTCGTAGTGCGAAGGTCCCAGGTTCGAATCCTGCCGCAGAACTCTGGCAGTTTGTGTTTGATAAATAAAGGGAGCGCACAACAAGCCTTCACTGGCTTAAGTGTATGTCGTATGACATGGGCTATCACACCCCTCCAATCAACCTAACCTAACCTAACCTAAAGTTATTTCTTGTATTATTTGTATAAATTTTCTAATAATTTGCTAATCGAATTTGGATTAGCGAATATGCGCAAGTGAAATTGCCTAAATGGGGGTATCTCTATTCCATACTAATAATGAAACACATTGTTCCATTGCTGATGATATCAAAAAAATTAGAACTCGATAAAATGCGATTAAACTTCTTAAAATGGTACCTTCCATATCAAAAGGTTTGGGCATAGCTTAGGATTAGCTTTAGATAAAATTCTGACTTTTTTATACATATCAATAGACACTAAGGAACACTTCATTTTTTTCCATTATTTTTTTTTTTATATTGTTTGTTGTTGCTTTAGCTGATAATGATTGTATTCAATCAGATAAAAATGAAAAATAAAATCCTTATTTCAAATACATAATATTGAAAGTATATTGTTGGGGGATATTCTCCCGTTTGGTTTAAGGACCAATGAAATGTCGGCATATGAACAGCTAAGGCCACAACAAACAAAACATTTTTTAAAACTGTAATTGTTTTAACCAATTATTTTTGGAGAATATCTCAAAATAATAAATTTTCAATATTAATTATTATTTTTTCTTAGTTATAGCTTAATTTAAATGCCATATAGACGCTTTTTGGCAGAACTATGGTTTAGCTTAATTTTTTTCTACATGTAAATACTTTTTCTTCGATAATTCGAAAATTTTTAATTTTTGAGATATGACTTTGTTACACCAAAGGAGCCACCTGTATTCTATTATTCAGATTTCGACTAAAATCAGCAAACACCACAGGATGCTTCTTCGGGGTTAAATTAATACATTTTCTCTCAAACTCTGATGTTTGTTTCGTATAATCTTGTGTTTCGTTTGAACGGGATTTCGCTTAAGCGGATTTTCTTCTATTCTCTTTAATTCTCATTTGTTCTTTGAGAGTTTTTATTTAAGGATACGAAGTTGAACGCTTTTAAAAACAGTATGATGTAGAGTTTTAGTCTATTGATGATTTTCTCAAGCCAAAAAAAAATAAATTTTTGTTTTGTAATTTATTGGAAGAATGTCTCGTACAGCTTTTATCAATTTTGCAAAATTATATTATCTTAGAAATAAATTTTGGATGTAACTGAAATGCTGTAAATTCAGATTGAAGTCAGCTTTAAAATCATAGTTAATGCAATGCGTGCATTGGTATGCACCCATTTTGGTGATAATATCATGCCTAAGACAAGCACACTGCCACTCAGGAGAAAACCCCTACTAAAGCAGTGCAGTGTGCCCGTAGTTATCATTAAAATCGATCCAATTCGCGTGAACTCACTCAAATATTGTTGCAAGATCACTACTAACTGTATCAATCATGTTCTGCCTCATGGCGCCAATCACCCACAAGCTTGGCCTATTGCCAAATGAATATGAATGGAATATGTTGCTGCTACCCGCAAGAGAGTACATAGGATTGGAAGTTTAGCATAGAAGGTCCTTAAAAAAAAGAAATACGGTAGGCGAAAGAACTTAACCTTGTGATAACCTTGAATTAATCTTGAACTCGTCTGATGAGACCCCATCAACAACAGAGCAGATTGATACAAATCGAGAGAAGTCATCACCGAT
This sequence comes from Germaria angustata, assembly GCA_963681545.1. NCBI lineage: Eukaryota > Metazoa > Arthropoda > Insecta > Diptera > Tachinidae > Germaria > Germaria angustata. The sequence continues at coordinate 22,377,634 of OY813001.1, read as the reverse complement.
ACCAAAAGCAATGTTTTCATAAAAGTGCAACATACCGTACTCTGGCAAACGCCTTAGAAATATCTGAAGCCACCGTCTTACTTTCGTTGAAATGGTGAATGGAATGAAATCATTTCTCCGGGAGAGCTGCTAGTAGGTCACTTATAGAGAGGAACCTACGAAGACCACCCATCCTTTAGTTGGAAAAACTATTTTCACGGTTGTTAGCCTCTCCCTATTTAGAGATTGGCGTTACATTATCAGCCTTCCAGAAAATCATACATATGCTCACAGTGTACTTATAAGTTTGGCTAATGGACGAACTAGCGTCGAAGAGCACTGTTTCAACACGTGTTGGAATTCTGTTCAATGCAGCTTTTTTATGGAAATACTGAATCAAATGATAAGAGTACGTACGAGTATTAGAAAATTGGAAGCTTATGTTATCTTCCCATGAAATAATAATGCAATAATCGGTAAACCAAAGACTCAGAAAGGGTTCCAAAAGTCTATTTTGATAGTCCTCCTAAGATATTTTAAACCACTTCACGTCCTTATTTTGTGTACCACCCACAAAGCAATTCAATTCCATTGATGCTCTATTACACCTTAACAAAATGGGTTTTATACAACTTTTCCAAATCATATAGAAACTTGTTATTTGTATTAAATTCGGAAACTCGAAATTTTGTGTTCGATGTGTTAGAAAAGTCTAACAGAGAAGATTCGCCTTTCATCATACCAGGCGTTTGCGGACTCATTTCTTCGCAAAGACATTTTCTATGAAGTGTTAGAAAACTCAATTCAATTCAATTCACAAATACTGCGGCTCACCAAAAATCACAAAAGACCATGTGCTTTTCGTAATATACATACTTTGTTTTATTGTTATTATTATTTCATTTGTTGTTTTTTAAGTTTGTTAAATATCTTAAATATAGTTTTATTTGTATGAACATAACAAGAGTATTATTACTACTGCATATTTGTGTGTATTATGATTCATTCTGTGAGTTAAATTAAGTATATAAGTATGTAAGTATGTATGTATGTACAATTCAAACTTAAAACTATCCAATAGAAGCTAATAATTATATACAGTGTCTTTGATTTAATGTTAAATTAATAAACTACATTTCAACACAGTTTTGAAGAATGAAAAGATTTTCAAACTAAACTAACAACAAATTCTAGAATGATCTAATAAAATTGTTTGCAAAATAATAGAAAAATTACACAACAATAGGCAACAATAAAATCCACACCGACGAAATTAAAGTATTAATTGACAATGCACCCTTAGAATAGAAAAAGGGGTTTAAGGGTAAACCGTTTCTTAGGCGGTGGCATGATGAGGATGTTGATAGGCCGCCGCTGCAGCCCATGGATTATGTGGATGGTGATGGAAAGCTGAAGTTGGCGTGGGATAAGATGTTGTTGAAGAAAAATCGGCATATGAAGGATATTCGGATTTCATTTGTCCTATTAAATTTGAGTAGGTTGATGAGTGTTGCATGTGATGTTGCATATGAGGATGATGGTGATGGGAGTGGGAGTGGGTATAAGAGTGGGGATGATGGTGATTAGAAATGGGAGAGGTATTGCCATTATTTGCGTGAGGCGAAGACATGGTAATGCCATATTCAGCCGCTAGTTGCGATTCACTTTGCATGGCCAAAGAATTATAATGTTGCGAAGTTTGGGAATGTTGTTGCTGTTGAGCTTGGGAAGTTTGTTGTTGCTGTTGTTGCGTTTGCATATTTGGAGATTGTGTTAAATGGCCATTAGTTGAGGTAGCTACGGTTGCGGTTGTGGTATTGCTGTTATTGCTATTTGTTTGCTGTTGTTGTTGCTGCTCCATGGTACTTCGTGATTGCTGATGCTGTTGAGTATTCCACAAATCAAAAGTTGGTGGTGTTTGTTGTACGCTTGTAGTTGATGTATTTGTTGCAGTTCCATAACTTGTTGATGATGCTAAATGAGGTTGAAACAATGTCGAAGTCTGATGATATAAATTTGTGTATGGCGCATAATTTGTTGGAATTTCTGTTTGTTCTGTTTTAAGCTGGATTTGCGGCACAGTTGATTGCAGTTGCTGATGATTATTGTTGGCATTATTACTTAATCGTCTATTAAGAGACAAAGGACCTTTGACGGTAGTGGCTGCCGAGGCAGTGGGAGTGTTTGGCATACCGCTTGCCATGTTGGGAGACTTGGCCGGACTGGATTTTTCTGATTGTTGTTCTAAAGATTTCTCCTGCTTAATAGCAGCTGCCTGTTCCTTGGCCTCCGCTGCCATGGCCTTTTTACTTTTCTTGTCCTTGAAATGTGTCTTTTTATGTTTACTCAAATGGTCGCTGCGTGAAAATTTCTTAGAGCAAATGGGGCAGGCGTAGGGACGATAATTTGTATGAGTACGACCATGACGCTGCAATTCGTCAGAACGTGAGAAACGTTTACCGCATGTTAAACATAAAAATGGCCGTTCTCCGGTGTGCCAGCGCAAATGGGTCTTTAAGTGGGAAGCCTTGCCATACAAACGTTCACAGCCTGGAATATGGCAGATGTGCTGTTTGCGCCCTCTCTCATCGGGTCCCACGATTGGCGGTAGTCCGGACATTTCATTGGTACAGTTGGGGCAAGTGCATCGCACCGAACGTCTCTGCAATTGAGTTTGGAATGCAATGTCATCGAAATTAAAGCTGGGATATGTTTGACCAGACCAAGGTTGATATAAACGATCCTGGTGTGAAAACCAAGCACCCGCAGCAGCTGAAGCAGCAGACATACCCACAGCATTGCCATAATAATCTGAAGCATATTGAGCATAAGGAAACTGTGTTCTAAAAAAAAGCAACGGGTTAAAATAAAATTAGTATAATAATTATGTCCATATGTGTGTGTGTGCATGAATGTATGTAACTAAAAGGAAACAGAGCAATAAAGTAATAAATGCAAAGTGAAGCAAATATTATCCTGACTAACTAAGCGACATCCCTTTCCTTTAAAAGGATGTCACACAATTAAGTGCATTTTGCAATTGTATATCATACACAAACCTTGTGGGCAATGCAGCTGTATAGGCAGCCGTATTCCATGTGTAAGCAGCCGAGGCAGCAGCCGCACCCAATTCTGTATGTGAGCCGGATAAGGGTGATGCTGACGTAGCCGAAGCAGGCGGACTGGAGGAAATTGAAGCAAATGATTGGGCGGGCGATGGAAAAACACTAGGCGACACTGAGGCGGATGATGGTGCCGATTGTATGCTCGAATTAGGCGAAGCAGAGCCCGTAGATGATGATTGTGGCGGATATTGCATTTCCAATTTCATGGGATTGCAGGCTGTAACCGAAGATGACACTGATTTACTGTTGTATAAAACCGATGTAGCAGCAGATGAGGAAAATTCATTGAGATTCGAGGATTGTGTGGAGGAGGCAGCCAAGGACGCGGTGGCATAAGGATTTAAGTAATTACATGCCGAGTCAATCATTTTAAAGAAATTAAAATTTTTTTTTTTTTTAGACACTTATATTATTATTATTTTTAATGAATGAAAACTAATTTTATTTGTGTATATTTATTTTTTCTCCATTCCAAATACATCCATCTTTAATTATATTTGTTTTTATATGGCACAATTTATAGCAACTGCACTTAATTTTTTTGTGTCTTCTTTAACTTCTGTTAGTCGACTTTTTTATTTTATTTTAATCAAATGAAGTTTAAACGTTTTCGTTACACTTGTTTTGTTTAGATATTCGTACTATAATTACTATAATCGTTCAATTTTACAAAAAGAAGAAACTAAAGTTTTTTTGTGTCTTAACCAACTTAATTGCAGGAGTAGTCACTTATGGACTAACTGAAGAACTACTGCACATAAATAATTTCATTGCCGATAATAATGATAATAATTTCCAATAATGTGGCAACAGTGGCTGGCAGCTCTTTAACCATATAGTTAAGTTCTTTTTTTTCTTGGTCTTAAAAGATCTTTTGAAGTTTTTTGTTTCAAACACATTAACGACGTCCACGATACGTCCACCGGTAATTATCGATGCCGACTGAATGTTAAAACGCAGCGAGAGAAATGTTTAACGTACGAACCACGAATCATATACTAAATTCGTATTTGTAGTTGTGTGTATCTGACGTATGCGAATGTAAAAGTAGTGTGGTGTGTTGTTTGGTGGTGTGTAGAGGAAGAAGGCAAAGCAGAGAGTGTGAGGTTAAAAGCAAAGAGCTGCGCATTTTATAATAATAACACTGCAGAGTATGCAAAAGCAACGGAAGATAAAATGCATAAGAAAGAGATGGCCGTATTTTATAATTTCAGCTCTCTGGTTTAACCTGGCCGCAGGATATACGCACGCGTGTGCTTAGACAATATAAAAAATGCATGTAAAAAAACTATGAAAAGTCCAAGAACAAGAAGAAGCTAAAATAAAAACAAAAACAATAAAACCATTATTATACAAAGAAAATATTGCGTTTTTTTATTGTTAATAAGAGTCAGTATTTGATATTTAGACATTTTTGTATGTAGCTTGATTGTGTATATATATCATCTCTTTCTAACATGAATTTTTGTCTCTGCTGGAATTAAATATGTAGGTTTAATTGTGTGTGTGTGTATCACAAAGGATGCTCACGCACTCTCTTAATTTTCTTTTTCTTTATATTTGTTCGCTTCTTGTTCCCATGTGATATTGTTGTTTTTATGACTACAAAGGATATTAGGCCTACTTCATAACCTTCACCCAAGAGCTCTACTTACCAAGGTTTACTACCCTTGATTGAAATAAAAAGATTTCAATTAAAAAAATTATTAGAAATTATTTTTGCCTAAATCTAATGCATTTGCAAAAATACCATGAAATTGCATTTTTTTAATATGTATTATGTAAAACGGGCTTTACTTGATAAAACTTTTGTGTTTTCCAATCTATGTAATCTTCTTCTTGCTGTCCAGTCAATCATATAATTGGAACGAAAAGAAAAAAACATAATATACTTATGTGTATGTAGTATTTATATTCATAAAAATATTAAGTAGAATTGAATTATAAGTGAAAATATAATTCTTTTAATTTTTTTCGTGGTTGCGCCCAATGAAATAACTGTATTTAAAGGGGCGTTACCAAACACCATCGCTTTAACTACACTCTGCTATACCCATGCATAATAACATACTTACATACATACACAGTCAGTCACAATGTTGAGCACACACAGACTACATATGTATACTCTTCTCCTTGTTCCCTCTTTCAAAACAATTTACGAAAACAACAACAAAGAGGGAGCTTTGAAATATTATGGTCACCCGCTAAATCTTCAGAATGCAAAGAAATATTTTATTCCTCTTTATTTATAAAATGGGGTCTTAAATAAAGGAGAGTACAAGTGTTAACATACCCCATGTACATATGTATGTATGAAAACAAACACTGTAATAATATGGCTAATTTAGCGATTTGTTAAATTTGTATTTTAGTTAAACTAAACGAATTCTTTATGATTCATCAATAATTTTTTTCGCCAAAGATCTGAAGGGTTTGTATAGGTATAGCTCGTTGTTGCAAGTATTGTCATAACATTAAAAGCTCGATTTTCCAATCAAAAATGTAGAATTAATTGTCACATTTGGTGTCATATTCTGTGTAAATTACATGCAAATATCTTGCCAGCTCACAATTTGTTTTAAGTTTCCATTCAGAATCGACTGAATTGACTACTCGTTATAGAAAATTAATTTTTAGAGTTGTGATATCCTTACAGCGAATGAGTAATATACATATATAAACTTACTAGAAGAGTAGCCTTTGCCTTTCCGCTAATACAGCATGGTCAAAGGATTTAGAAAGATATTGTCATTAAATTTTGCCTGAGTTTACAAATAGGGGACCATGTAAACATAATTTTAATCTGGCTCCGCCTCGTCTAATATAATAAATTTTTAATAACTCTAAATTGAAAAATTGTTACATGAGAAGAGCATGAATATTATTGAAGAAATTTTGTTGATAAATCTCAAAGCGAGTAAAAAATATCGGTAAAAATTAAAAAATAATCAGGAAAACTGCTAAAACTATCAAGCAAAATGTAAGAGCATTTTATTGAAAATAGATGAATCCCGCTAAAATAAAATGGCTGATGAAAGCTCTGCAAAAGCAGCTGAAATCTGAAAAAATGTTCAACAGTTATTAAAAATCTTTAAAGTTGTAATAAAGTCAAAACAATTTAGTTTAATATTTTTTAATCAGACAAGGTCTTGAAAATGGATTTAAAAAAATATAACAACAAAGATTGTGAAAACGGAAAAAATTACAAAAATTGCATCGAACACTTTATTGAATTTTCCGAAATTGAATAAAATTTCACAAAACTCGGCAAAAAATTCTCAAGGCTTATTTTTAATAGGCTTTTATTGTGATTTAATAAAGTGGATATTAATTGGTGAGAATTAGAGATGCCACAAACAAAATATAGAATTTGACGTAAGAATAAAAATACACAAATTGAAGCCATTAATTTTATATTTCAAGAGCAAATAGCTACAAAATATTATTTGATAATTTTTCAGAAATATTTAATTGCTATTTTAAAATGATTTTTTTCAATCACATTTAATTCAGCAACATTAATTTTCAATCGTGTCACCAAAGTTTGGTAATCAAGTCATATCATCATAGCAACTCCTTTCTATTTATTTCAGGGCTTTTTATAATTTTAAAGTTGACCACACCGCTTAAGTATTTCTAGATTATTTTTCAAAAGTTTAACTCTATTTCAAAAACCTAAGGCTTTCCGAGAATAAGTATTTATTTAGTTTTTTATCCTCATTGTTGTACTCAAAGATAAAATATCTAATAGCCATGTGAGTATAACATATAATGAAACGGAGGATACAATTATCTTTATATGTGTAAAAATAAATAAAAAGCATTCTTAATAAAATATCAATTCGCTGCATACGTTGTACAAAAAACCATTTAACAAAAATCTTTGCCTTATGCCAACAATAAACAATAAATTGTTTAGCTGGCTGGCTGTCTGTCTTTAGATGATTGGGCGTGATTCATTGTAAATCTTCTCACAATCTCTCATGTACCCTTCATTAAGTCACCATTACATATTAGCGTTCATTATGTGACATGATGTAAGTTTAAAATAAAATTCTGTAAACGTGTAAATTTTATATAAATATGATACCATTCAACAGATAAATACCGCCAGCTTCTGCAGAATATTCCTAATATGGAAACACAGAAATTATATTTGTATCAATGTAATTAATTAAAATATTAATTATTTTCTATTAGCTAATTTTGAATATTAGTATGTAATAAAAACTTTTGTAACTTATAGAACTTAAATTTGCAGATTACAAGTTATTGGTTACAATAGTGAACATGGGCCAATAAATAGGAGTTTTTCACCATGATTTCATCAATAGTCTGAACAAATGTTAATCAAGCTGGACCTAATAATGTCTGCCAGTAGGGAGCTAATATTTTCTAAAATATACCAAATCTTGCGATTCTTACTGGTAAGTGAGTTCGAATTTATCTTCTCTAAAATATTAAATTTCAGGTGTTAAGCCGATATCTTTTTTGTTCCGACCAATTCTCTGTCAGCGGAATATATTATTGAAGAAAAATCTTAATTTTACTCTACTTAAGGAACATCTCTAACTAAAGCATTTCATGGACGATGAGTGTCCGGTCATTAGAATTTTCACTATATAACAAATAAATTTTTTGGAAATTTGACATGTCTCCTTTCAATATATAAATTTTAGTTACCAAAACTCTATGTGCAAGTGTATATCTGGATTATGGCAAATAAAATTTATAGTATTACGACCGTATCATTATCTTATGATAAAAAAAAAATTATTTTTATCATAAAAAAATTAATTGGCAAAGCATTCTTGTTCAACAACCAATTCGTACTTTATGATGTAGAAAACTGAACAATTCCTATATTTTCTATATTATTTTGGCTTTTTTCAGTTGTGAGTCTCAAACGTGCTCGTAAGACATGTAAATTTTTTAATGACGTAAAAACAACATAAATATGTATGATGAATAAAGAAGAACATTCTTCTTATACGAATGAAAAGGGTATTAGAAAAAAATTTTATTTTTATTTCTTCTTTAAAATTTTTATAAATTTGTTCTGCATTTTGATGCATTCGTATAATTTAGCAATATTATTTATCATATGAAAGATATAATAAATACTGACTAAGACTAAGTTAAAGTTCTGTAAACTTATTATAAAAATTCTTATAATCCTGTAAGGAAGTTGATTTTTTCAAAATATATCCAAAAATAGTTTTTTTCTAAGTTCATCAAGAAAATTTTAAATTTTTATCAGAAACTAAAACTCTATTAGAATATCTTTAGATTATCAATTAATTGTGAAAACGAATACGAAATTATGAAGAATATAAAACCTTAAAAATGTTTGTAAAAATAATGATGAAATTAGTATCGATTGTATTAAAATTTCCAATACATTTCAAGATATCGTATGCCATAACATGCGCCCAGTTGTTTAAAATCAACCAAATCGTAGACACATTAACAGATGAATTCCAATTTTTTATATTTTTGTCAAAATACATACATACGTATTTTTTTTAATTGATTTTTTAAGTGTAAAAGTCAAAATTAGTCATAAATTAATTTTTTATTTTGATAAAAAATAACGTATATAATTGAAAACGTGTTAAATGAGTATAATGTTAAACGGGGAATAAGTGGACCTTTTTTTTAAATATAAAATGTGACATTTATCACAATTTTTATCATATGACATGAAGAAAATAAGCCAATTAAAATTTGCAACAACATATTTGTAGATATGTACAATCAAATAATATAAATCATATGATTTATCTTCTTTGGTACAACAAAGTCATTTAGCAACAAACCAATAAGGATAAATGTTTTCCAATATTCTCTAAGAAGATAAACTGAAGTTGTACCAAAAATGTCGATATGGCAGCTGAAATTTGTTCAAACTTTGATCGAGTATTGTCAAGTTCGATTTTATTTTGAGATATGACTATATTGTATAGAAGGAGCGATATGTGCACATATATTAAAAATCCAAATTACTTATAGTGTTATTAATATCTCGGTCTTGGTGCCTGAGAGTTCCAGTAATTATATATATGTTCCCATCGATCCTATAAGGAGCATAGAGCGTCTCTTATTTTAATGAGTTGTGGATTTTGCAATTAGCAGAACTTGTGAGCATCGTGTTTAAAATTATGAATCTTTGGCGTAAAGCATTTGCTTGGATATTCTTCAAATAAATAATTCTAAGTTCCTAGATATGATATTTTTAGCCAATAGAGTATTTTTAACTCGTTTCGAACTCCATATTCCGCACATTAGTTTCCTGCCTTCATCTTTTTTGTTATATAACAATACAGAGAGGAGAGATTTATGGCACTTTTATAGTTCTTTATAAACCACCATCATCTGTAAGTGTTCCTCATTTTTTCCTTTCTTTTGGCATTTTTGTTACGGACTTTTGTCTGTTTTTAATTTCTAGATTGATTGTCATCAATTAAAAGAAAATATGTTTTTATAAACTGCGTTGCACATACTCTCGTGTGAATGTTCTGTAATGGTTCTCTCCAACTTCTTCTTGTTCTTAAGTGGAATTGTTAGTGGGTCATGGTTTTTAGAATTACATACTTACATACATGCATGTGTATTATATGTAATATGGAATTTATAAATGTTTAAAGTAATTTTTTAATTTTTCAGCTTTTTTCACAATACTATAAAAAAATTAATAAACTAAAAATATAAAAAATAAATAATCAGTTTAATTATAAATTGCTTATCGTACGTATGTCGCGAAAGCCACTTTTACTGGGATTGAGTGAAACTTTCCTAGCCCCTAGCAAAAATTACATCTAATGTTATTCTTATGTTCTCGAAAATAGTTTTATTGAAATTTTCACTACATTCCGGGAATAGCATTTACGTTTTTTACATCTGGCTACCACTTTACCTACGGTTAAATTTACACCCATATTGCAGATAAGTATGGTGAATTGGCATGTATCTGTTCCAGGACTGATATAGAAACAATCACCCCAGTATAAGCTAAAGATATAATCTGAGGTCATTTTTGCCTTAAATAAAGTCCATTTTTCTTAAATTTCTCAGGGTAGGTAAATAAGTCAGTACTATTTGAATTTCGCTTCTTTAACTGAAAGGGCAACATTGCTTCTAGCAAGAAGCATCTTTCGATTGACTGCTGTCAAAATTTTAACAAGCTGTGTCATTTAGTTTGTGCTTGACAGCCATTGATAGCAGACTGCTGCGTGATTTGAAGAGAAAATGGGAAAAAGCGAAATTCGTGTGCTTATTTTTAGCGGGAACCCAAGATTAAGCTTAATAAATACTATGGGAATTGTGCATCATTAATTTCAATAGTAGAAATGTGGTTTACTAAATTTTGTTGATAGTGCACGCAGAAGCCATAGACATATCACATGGTTCAGTGGTTTAAATTTCGAATGACCACTTAGTGTGAGAAAGCTTACCGCAAGATAAATGCTACATTTGCTCACAATCGAATACAAACGCAATCTTGTGACAACTTCGCAGAAGTGTTTGGCGTTGTTCTACCGCGATATGGGCGAGTTTTTGAGCCGTTTTGTAATCGTGAACGAAACGTGAATCCACCTGAGCCATTTCTTGTTTCAAAACCTGAAGAAATGGCTCGGCGGAAAGTGATTTGACTGCAACGATGAAACTATCTATGTACGTCACAAACAAATACCTATTTTGATGATCTCGACAAATGTTACTATTTGGAAGGAATAAACAAATTAGAGAAATTTTGTACAAATGTTTGGAGCTCAAAAGAGACTATGTTTAAAAGAATATTATATTTTACGGTAAAATTTGTGTTTCAAAGTCACGGACTTTTTGAAATGTCCTCGTAGTCTTTTGTTTTTCCTTAAAATTAATCCCAATTCCATTTCTGAGTCAAGCGTTGCGTACTTGGTTTGACAAAAACTGTACTTACAGTACTTTCGGCACCGTTTTGGATTGATTCAAGGCCTAGAGTTCTAATTTCTTTTTGAGTATAAGTATCCCAGAAAATGCATACATACATATAGATGCATGAAAAATTACATGTTTTCTTATATGGCTTTAAAAATAATTAATGCCTTCTGATAAAATTTTATAAATTACTTTACTTAGCACATGTGCATTATTTTTTCCATAGATTTCGCTAAATACACATAAGTACATGATCTATAAAAATTTTATGATCAAAGAAAAAATTCCTAAGCATATGCATACCAAATTGGAAATACCAAATTAATATTTTCCATAAAAACAGCGGCAAGTAAGTAAATAAGAATTAAGTAACTCTGGTGTTTAAGTAACGACATCTCAGTCTTATGTTTGTTTTGGAAACTCTGAAATATTTTACCTATTATTCGTTTCAAGAATCATAAAACTTATACACGCATAAGCCTTAAAGTAATTCAGTTTTACAGAAATCGGTGCCATAAAAGGTAATTGTGTTAAAGACGATTTTTGCAGTTACTTAGAGATCGCTAAAATGAGAAAATTTTAATTTAATTTTAATGAAGCTTGTCTTAGTTTGTTTGCGACATATGTATCTACCTAAATGTAGAACCATAATTACACAGGAAGAAGAAACTTGTTATAAATTCAAATTTTATCTTCTTTTATAAGGAATCATTCTTAAATATAAGTTCGAATAACTCTAAAGTTATAATTTATTAAATGAAGTACTATAACTCTTTGTTATTTTATGCGCTGTCGATATCTTAAATTTTGTTGTTGCTGAGTTTGCAAAGGCCCTTACTTATGAACATGGGATGAGTAGGGAGGCCAGGGTTAACGACCGATATTAAACAACAACAAAATTTTAAACTAAAATTGAAGCAAATAAAAGAAAGGATGTAAAAATTGCTCTAAAAAATTGCTGAGTGAAACACAGCTGAATGAAAACTTGGGCAGTTAAAATTGCCTAGTGGATAAGATCGGAGACAATAAAAGGAAACAAAAAGAAAAATATTATAGGTTAATATTTATCATTGCCTTATAAATACTTTCATTATCACCCAAAGGGCGATTAATTGTATAAAGGCGTAAAAAGAAAAAACAAAAAGACGCAAGTCAATTATAATTGTTTGTTGTGTTGTGATTGTACAAAAGCTTTTCAAAGCTATTTATACTTGTACTGTACTGATGATTTGGTTAGCGCCAATGAAATGCAGGCATATACCTAGCTAAGCCAACAACAAACAATAGGATATTATTATAGGTTAATTATATTTATTTATTATAAAAGGCAATTATTTAAATTATTAAACAAAAGTTTCCACAACAAACACGCACAAAACTCATAGTAAATGAACAAGCCTCTTAGATATAAAGTAACAATAACTAAGAACAATTAGAAAAAATTAAACAAAAACATTTATTTGTTTACAAAAAATACGCAGACGCAGTTTTTCATAGAAATACAATATCTTAAACCTTACTTTTGCAGAATACAATTTTAATTATTTTTTTGTTTTATTAATTTTTATCAAATTTTACGAACAAGTGTAAGCAACAATATATCGTCACATAAAATTCCAATCGCTCCATCTGATATTTTTTTTAATTTTAGAAGCAAACTATGACGACAATTCAAAAATGCTTTTGCAATAGTTGTGAAAAGCCCTCGATAATTATACTTTTACTGTAATTCATTTAATTGTTTTAAAAACTTTAAATGTTTCCCTAGTTACAGCCCATTGTTGTTTATTTTTTGATTTTCTAAATATGTTGTGAAATTTTCAATTTCTAAATATTTTTTTATATACTTATGTGTCGAAGTTCGTTTTAATCGCTACATATACCGTGAACTCGTGCACTAACATACAAATCATATTTACAGTGGTGTCTCCAGCTTATCTCCCAAAAATAATAAAAAAAGAAGTTAATTTGTAAATGTGAATAATTTAAATCATATTGGAGCTCAAAAGCTTGATACTCAATTTATAAAATCATGACAAAAATAGCCCCCCTGTCAGATTACAAGATCGAAGCAACTATGGATTGGTTTAAAATCCAATATAATCCATTTCTAGTTATTATTTTACTAACTGACCTTCGTAGACTAGTAGGTAGTGTACTAGACTCGTAGTGCGAAGGTCCAGGTTCGAATCCTGCCGCAGAACTCTGGCAGTTTGAAAGGGAGCGCACAACAAGCCTTCACTGGCTTAAGTGTATGTCGTATGACATGGGCTATCACACCCCCCCAATCAACCTAACCTAACCTAACCTATTATTTTACTACCAGGACAGATTGAAAAACCTTGTTCAACAAAAAACCTGCAAGCAAACCCTTTTAAACAAACAAAAAAATTTGAAAATCGATTCCTCTTTTGAAGTAGGTGAAAAATCAATTGCTCTCGCCAGTATAAATCACTTAATTAGGGCTTTTTGCATTTTATATATAATGGATAGGGCATATTTATTATGTTAACAAATCGTTCTTTATTGCTGGAAAATTTTTAAATTTCGTAATAAGACGGACTTGAATCTAACAAATCAGAATTATTAAGAAAGATTTTTTTTGAGTGTGTTTTTTTTTCTTTTTTTTTTTTTTTGTTAGATGGAATGGTTTGCATTTTCTGTGACGATATATAAACAAAAACAGTTTTTCATGTGCCTTATGTATAAACATAAATACAACAACAAATAATTACCTGGCGTAGTGATGTCACCTTGTAAAGTTAATATGGTTTGCTGCAACCAAAATAGTGAACACAGTTGCAAGAAGGTAGTATGTGTCCCTGTAATAATGTTGAGAACAAAACATATCACTTACACGTCTTATCCACTTGGCAATTTTATTACGCAAGTTTTAATTCAAGCTGAATTAGAGCTTGCGCAATTAAAATTGCTTAGTGAAAAAGACACACACACACAAAATAGTCTAAAGGCGTTAAATCGCACGATCTAGGCGGCCAATTGACCGGCCCCAAAAGTGAAAAAAAGTGTTCGTCGAACTCGCCTCTAAATTGGGTCATTATTTTGCGCGCTGTGTGGCATGCACACACAGCAAAACAAAATCCTTTTTTGTATAAATAAATTAGTTAATACAATTGATAAAATGGCTAGAGTCTTAGTAGAAATGAGGTAAATCTTCCGACTCTTGTTGCAAGACCCCAGCTCACCGTATCATTCACATTTCGCCTCATTATCCGAATACCTGCCAGGTTTCTTGATTCTATTACTGAACGATATGCAAACACAAATGCTGTTGTCATCTACAAAAAATTAGATAAGATTCATTATGGGGATCATTTGAAGAATAACAAACACTGTAGGAGGAGGAACAATGTCTTGTTATAAACTACAACTTGAGAAATTTATATATGAAATACGAAAAGTCATCACCAGCATAAAAAAATTTATTTATAATTGGGATCTTGTAGTGGACTGAAATTTTTTTTGCCAGCTGCCAGGGTAAACTTGTGGCATTTTCTTTTTTGAAATAAATAAAACATTCTGGTGATCAATTTATAGAAAATCTATTTATCTAACTGGCACTTATTAAATAATATTGAACTGTCCTCTTTTGCGTTGGCAAAAAATTTATATTCTCTTCAGAAAAGAAAACGTCATTATATTTACGATATCGTAACCCTCAACTTACCCCAAATTTTTTTCTGGATATTCTCAATAGTTTATTTAAATAATACCACACCACGAATTGGTTAATCATTTGGAACATGCTTATCTCTTTAACCGAACTTCATGTCTTTGTATTGAATTATTTTTGTCAAAAATAAACTAACAAAAATCAAAAATCTTTACTAGATGTCCAATTCCAACACAAACAAAAGATCCCTTTTTACTGCTAAAGCGATAAAATTAAACGCCTTCTAGTCGCATTCAGTTCCTGCTTCCTATCACGTTTTATCTTCCATATAAACTGATAGACTCCAAAACTTAATCAACCATATTCCAAGATAAGCCCGACATTAACTACGTACAAAGTCTTTGCTCGTAAGCAAAAGGTTCCTATAATGGCAACATATATTGCAACTAGAGCTGTAGATTATAAGTTGATAAGCCAAGGATTTGGATTGTATGTGTACGTATGTTTCAAATAATCACCAAAACATTTACACTCGCTACAGATCTTTACTAAGCGTTACGCTTGATCATCAATTTGCAAGAAGTTAAGCCTACATTTGTATGGATTTTGAAAGGGCTTGATCTTTATCCAGGCAAGGAGTGCCTTCTTTGGTGAAAAAGGAAATAAAATGTCAAAAAGGAAAAGCAAGAGAGCAACAAATATAAATTGAGTAAAACATTTTTAATCCTTTCATCACATGCTTACGTTCCATACACATAAGTATGTAGTAGTCTTAGATTAAACCACAGGTCATAATCACACTTACTCGTACCCAAGGGCTCTAATGCAGCAGTCAGGTAGTGAAAGAAAATGTCATTTTCCAAGTATGAGTTTTCACAAAATCGTTGATAAGCTAGTCATAAAAATTGCGTTTAACAGGAAAAGTCAAGGGATGCATTTGCGGTAATCGGCAGTCCCATATTTGCATACAATACGACCCTTTCATTACTTTTCCATAATATATTATTTATCAAGTTATCTGCCTCTTTTCCACAGACACACATGTTTCACAAAATATTATTGTGGGATGACCGAAAAAGGAAAAAAGTCATTTAATTGTGTGCATTGTTTTCAAAAAAGGACACATAAAAGGAAAGAGTTAAGCCCGTCTTCGGAATCTACCGTGGCAGCATGGTCTCTTCCATGTGGATATTGGTTAATTGGATTAATGCTTCTTGTCGCGTTGTAATCCTTGCTGTGTAAACAAATATTTTGTGACCTCTCTTAATCGTTTTCTAATCTGGGGGTTTTCGACAATTGACTCGCAGAAGTCGTTCTGTGCAAATGTCTGCTGTTTATATTGCATTTTGTAAAGAGTTAAAATTTTGCAAAACGAATTGTAAGTTCTATTGTCATACGGTTCAAATGAATTTTACTTATTTTTTACATTTTTCGTACTTAAGGAAAAAAGGATAAAAGTCTCTTATGAAAGAAATTTAAATGTTTACAATCTAGCTGCTTATATCAATATAATTGTTTATTATATTTCAATATAATAATATTTATCAAATTCGTTATTCGAGATATTCTCCAAAATAACCATTTTATATAATTTTATATAAAATGTGGCAGAAGGGGCATACAGTAAAACAGGGTGTTTGTCTGTCTCCGGAACGATTCATTTCAGTCAAATTCACCAGATGATTTACGATCTCATTGTTCATACTTTTTATATTACACCGTGCAATTTCTAGTACATGAAAATTTTTTCCACGACTTTAATTTCATTAAAAGTTAAGTGAACCTTGTCGATCGATGGAAATAGGAAAGCATCAGTTCTTCTAGACATCTGTGTCTATATAAATAGGCAAAGGCATAACAGTCCATTATAATTTTTTCCAGTCTTCGTTAAGCGAATTTCATTTCTTTCTTTTAAATGGCTTTAAGCGAGCTTTAGTGCAAAACGTATATTTTATTAGAATCGTTTGAGTATTTTGGGAGTTTTAATCCTAGGAAGCAAGATTGCTCTTCAAAATATAAAAAACAATTTTGGAAAAACTTTTTTTATGTACGATCGAATTTCGGGCACTGGGCGACTAACTAGTTTTTATAAAATAGTCACATTCTGGAAATAAATTCCCCAAAGTCGTTATGTTTTTGAACGAAATTCTAGTTGTACACAAAAATCAACAGATCACAGTGGTTTAAAGAATCATTATTTTTAAGATAATTCTGTGTCTTGTTGAAATTTCCAGTAGGGAGATCAATGGCAGGCAATCTTAATTATGCAATTTTGAATATCAAGTAATTTTATTATATTCAATATGGAAATTCATTCTTTGGGATATTCTCCCCAACTAATCGTTGGAAACAATTAGAGCTTTTGCAAAATGCATAGAAAAATCAAAAGTTCATTGGTTGCTAAAACCAAATCGTCAGTGAAGTTTAAGCAGTTTGAAAACATTCAACCTCGGATGTTTATGCCACATAAATCAAATACAATATGAGAATTTCAATATTGCATATGAATTACAACAAATACATAATCATAATAGGTTTAGAATGTTTTTATACAAACCAACACAACAAACAATTTACTCAACGTGAGTCTATTTTATTTTTCTCTCAACACCCATACAATGAAACGCCCGTTGGTCGTTAATGATTGTATTCAGTTGGGCAAAAAATGAAAAATAAAATCTTTATTTTAAATACTTAATATGGAAATTCATTCTTTGGGATATTCTCCCCCCAACTAATCGTTAGAAACAATTAGAGCTTTTGCAAAATGCATAGAAAAATAAAAAAATAAAGAACAGAAACATCACCAAGCAGCATCAATGTTGTGTGCCAAAAATAAAATAGTAATTTCAATAAATCGTAAAATTATAAGGAATACTAAAGAAAGAAAATCGACAATTACCTTTTTGGAAAAGCAGCTCCAAAAGACTGACAAAATTATATAAAATCGTTGCATTTTGCACTGCCGCCTTACAGGCACGTACTAACTTATTTTATGCTTGTATTCACTGTTTCTTTTTGATGACGTTTTCGTTTCTGACAAAAATTACACTTATTTTGCCAATCCTGCCTGGCCTGTTTATGTTCTGTTCTAATATTCAAATACATATTTAAATATTTCAAGCAACTATTTTTGTTCTGTTGTATGTTTTAAAATGACGTCAATTTGCGAGGGTGTTGGTGTTCCCCATTATTATAAAAAATTTTCGTATACTGAATTTGGGTAAGATTGCAAAGTGATGAATTTTTGCTATGAATGACAGGATATGGAAGAGGAGGAGCTAAATTCACTCTAAATAAAATATTTTAAAATTCGTATTTATTTATCTGCATCAAAAACACAATATTCATCAAACATTAATGCAATGCTAATTTTTATACATATTTTATTAATATTTTATTATATATTATTTATTATATTTTATTATTTTATTACGAGTATGACAGAATACAAGTACAAAACGATAAACAGAAGCCATATGTGAGCGTATACTTTCTTGAACAAATAATTAAAAACAATTAATTCTAATCGTTTCTCTTTTTTATATCTTAGAATTTTTTAACGCTACACATGAGGTCAGCCAAATAAAAGAATTTTATTTAAAAAAAAAAAAACTGCTTCAGCAAAATCTAAGCATTCGCGGTCAGAACGTCAGAACATGCTCGTATGGGAACATGCTCTTATGAACAGGATTGAAGGGGCGTGCAATAAATTCTAATGAAAACAATAAATTTTTTAAAACTATTTGACAGCACTTTCACCATCAGCAGCATTAAATTTTATTTCATTTATTTAAGATAATATCAGTCATCCCCATCCAATCCAATGTAAATACAAAAAAAATATATGTTTGTATGTACCATATATAACATACTTATGTACATATGTATGTACATACATGTAGCATATATAACATGCATACATACAAACATCCTAAAATTGTATTACAAATGTTATTATCCAACCACGTGTACAATTTGTAACAAATTTCTACGATTTTTTTGCGGCGTTCTTAAGTGATTATCAATATTTAACAAATTACTAAGAATTAGATTACACTCTTCTATTAAAAAAATATAAAATTTTGTACATTTAGCAACTGCCGCTCTACTTTTTACGTCACTTGTGTGACACTTGCGTCTTAAGGATCTGTGCAACCCCCCTTACAAAAATAAAAGGACATTCCTTAGCAGTAATAAAAAGGCTGAAATGACATAATTTCTGTTTTTTTTATTGTTTCCACTTGTAGCGCAACACAAAACTGTCTTCTTGCACACACAAACAAGGCTGCTAAAAAAAACAATCAAGTCCTTTTTTTAAATACCGCCTCAACATACAAGTTGCATTCTCGCTTCTTTCAGCTGCATATGAAAACATTATTTTAATGTGGTAAAGGTACAAATTGTGAACATTATAAAAGCAAATTATTATTAGTATTATGTACTGAAGGACGTGGTATTCAGTTGTACCGAATCTTATATACCCTTCATCTATACGATCGTTGGAAAATGCTTAAAATGCCTTTTTCGGGGTTAAGAATGTTTGAATTTTTTAATATCATTATATTACTTTTCTGAAATCTTGACTGCCGATTTTCGCATAAGAATTCAGATTTACTGGAGATATTGAGCAATGCCAAAGTTAAGCGGCGTTTTCAATTATCCGGCAGAATAATTTCTATGGGAAGGGCATAAAAATAAATTTAAAATTAACACACAAACAAGGATTTATGGCATATGCCAAGAAACTGATCAGCAGGATATGCTCGATTTCGTTGAAAAAAAATTCAGATTTCCACACAATATATACGTTATAACAAAAAGTTTAGTTGGCTTAAAAATACATTAGATGCATTTTTTTGTTCTTTCAGAACTACATTAAAAAAATTAAGACCTATTAATGCGTTTCCTGTATATTTAAAAAAAGTTTATTCTTATACATAAGAACATATTAGTAATGCAACGAACGAATATTCATATTATTCAACAAAAAAAATATATGAATGAATATCTAAGGAAAATATCGGGAATACGAATGTATTGAATTGAATTTGAAACTTGGGATATATTTCAGTATGTATGACTCGATTATACGTCTGCAATACGAAATATAAAAAAATTTAAATAAAAATAATCTTGCCGAATACTGTTACTCCCGTACATTATATCACACGATTTTAATAGAATAGATATCATTCGATTACCTTAAAAATCGGTACAAAACCCAGTGGATTGTTATTACCGGAAAACTACTCGTACTCAAACCAGCCTATTAACAACAACCATACGACAAATCACTTTCTTCCCTTTTACATTCGACATCATTTGTTGTCAGTTTAAAGCACTTCCGTTCACTGCGCTTGAATTCACAGAAGAAGAAAATTATTTGCACTTCAAAATAGCTTTTTTATTTAAAATTATTACAAATATTAGAACATTTTTAGTGTCATTTACTTAATTGTCATTTTACAATTTATGTATCTTTTGGAAAGCAAATATTCGCCTTAATTTGGGGTGAAATATGCGAATATTTGGGAAAATAATTGAATTTTTTTTATAACCTAGTAATTATTTCTTGTTTTCCTTTTATTTTTCTTTTAAAAATTTGCATAAATAAAAAATTATTTTTTTGTTGGTTTAGCTGTCTAAGTGACAGCTAACCATGATGTTTGCAACGACAGCAATGTCAGACCTATCGGTAACTAAGTCCACAATAGATAAGAATATTTGAATAATTAGTTGAGAGAATATCTCAAATTTGTATAAATTAAATGAATAATGAAATTTAATAAATAATTTTATTTGTTTCTTTTGCCTTATTTATATGAATATTCATTCGTTGTCATAATTTGAGCGTAAAAATTATACGATAACTTCGTACATATTGAGTATTGAAGTAGTAAAAATTCTCGTATGCTTTTTCTCTACATGATTTGTATAAGTAGCTTCAATTTAAAAAGCGACGAGGAGATGGAGCGACCTGCAAAAAAATTTTGCCTTTCGAGTTCACTTTGGAACAGTTTGCGTTTTATGTCGAATTATATTTTATTTGGAAATGCTACGTAAAACTAGTCTATTAATAATTTAATCTGGATTGGAATTAAATAAAAAAAAGAATATATAATTAATTAAAATAAAAACATAGAGTAATTTTGTTTCACGTTGCTATTTTTATGAAATACTTAATTGGATATTGGGTATATACATATATTTATATAAGTATGCATACAACTTTCAAACATTTTTTTATACATACTATATAGCTTGAGCTCTACTAATGAGCTGGCATAAGCAACAAGGAAATGTTGGACACCTGGGTTGGCTTAATGCACACAAAATATAAATTTAAAAAATTAAATCGTCACAATATCCCAAACACTTTCGAAGATAATAATTACATGTATTTTCTCAAGTCATTATTTAATTTGTAAAATATGAAAATTTTTTAATTCATCTTCATTATTGCATTTATCATTATTTTTATAGATTTTATTGATTCCAAGCTGCAAAATATTGCACATACATATACACATATACCATATTGTAATCAATTATAAAAAATAGAAAATTTCAAATGCTAGAAACGTCATATGCTAGATTATCTTTTTAAATATTAAATAAATTAGAAACAAAAATATCAATACGCTAAATTAGCCACACTATATTTATCGCCCAATAATTAGAAATAATGTGTGTATTAACTTGTTGAATTATTATTTCTAAAAATTATATATTACAATAACAAAAAATTATTTGTCATATAAATTAGGGCATATATATGTGCATATAATGGGTGTTTTTTTAAGATGTTCACATCTTTAATTTATCAATTTAACAATTTTCTCTCAACCATAGTACTGCTTTCGATGGTCGCCACAACATCATCGTCAGCACTCATGTGTCTGCTTTTGTCCACTTTATATGTAGCCTCTAGTATTGGGGAATATCAACTATTTAACACGCTTTATAAGAAGTCAATGTTTCCTGTTCTTCTGTTAGCACCAATACCAATGCGCGTTAGTACGAGATTCCCATATATCTGACATTTAGCTCTTCCTTTCATATTCTTTCGTATTGTTTAATTTTCAAACCTTTGGCTTGAAGATATTCCACGTTGTCTAGCATTATTCTTATTGAAATTTTGTTATAGGTCTTTTATTAATCTCCACATTAGACTAAGTGTTTTCAAACTGCTTAAATTTCACTGACGATTTGGTTTAGGGACCAATGAAATGTTGTCATATGAACAGCTAAAGTTACAACAAAGAAATTTGAAAAGCTTATTTTCTTGAACAATCCTAATAAATATCCATATTTATGTACACTGTTAACCACGTGGTCATATTTTTCTATTTGGTTCAATGTCCTCCTGCTAGTAGTCAAATATACTTATCCTATAATTTCTAATCATCATTTTCTAATGGAGTCTGATGAGATTTGAACTCGACCCAATAAACAAAATCTATTTATTTTCAATTTAAATTTTTAAACTTAAAAAAACACCCTTTAATATATAAATATGTATGTATGCACATATGAATATGTACACAAGTATTAAAAATTAAAAAAAAACTAAATTAATTGCTTTTGTGACATTTATGAAATTGGAACAGATTTAAGAATAATCAGAAATATTCAACTTCTTCCATTGCCATTCCTTTGGTGAGCCATAGCCAAATATTTTCTTAGAATTTTGTCCACAATTTTTTTGCTTTCTACGCTTTACATTTCAAATTTCTTTTATGTGTGTATTGCATTCATCCTTCTTTTACTGGTAGAGGCACAAGTAAAAAGAGTAATTATTTGTGTTACACTTGATACATTCACATGGGGTGTTGAAATCTGTTTGCACTGGGTATCCTGCTGAGTCGGCACTTGGTTGTTAAATTCTTTTGTCGTACTGTTCTCCTACTGGACACGCTCTGCTGGATGGTGGGAAAGAAATGTTATCAATATAAGTGTCTTCTAAATTAAAAAAATATATATGTATGTACATATAAAAATTGCACAAGAAACTCAAACCTTTTCGCAAGTTATCGATCTTTTGTAGATGCAATTTCACAGTTTTACTGATTTCGTTAGGAGGTGGTTGTACTTGTTAAAATGTTTATTGACAACATTATTTAGAAAGATATGCATATATACATATATATATATATATATATATATATATATATATATATATATATATATATATATATATATATATAAGTATATATAAATATATATATATATATATATATATATATATATATATATATATATATATATATATATAAGTATATATAAATATATATATATATATATATATATATATATATATATATATATATATATATATATATATATATATATATATATATATATATATATATATATATATATATATATACTATACAATTTTGCTTCAGTAACTCGAATTTCCATAAGTCGAAGTTCTCCTTAACTCGAATAAAAAACACACATGAACTCTATAACTCGAAGAATTTTGCTTGTTTAAATGGCTTTTTGTTTTTGTTAAAGTTTTGGTTTGTTTGTTTTACTCTCTTTTGTTGCTTGAGCTGGTTTGTATATTTTACATGCTATTTTTGTGCATTTTTTTGGGGAATTACAAATTTGTTTCTTTTTGTTTGCGTAAGTATCAGTTCTATGCATAATTTGGGCTGGATGATAAATGTTGAAATCGATTTTTTTATTATTATGGCAACAACTGATGAGCGCTACAAAGCTTTAAGTACATTAGAGCTATTTTTTACTGAAAATAACAAAAAAAGTAAAATGTCAGTCACTTACATAATACATACTTATGTATGTATGTATTTCAGAATATTTTACTTACATATGTAAGTAGCTGTAATTTTGTAATTACATATGTATGTACATATGTATGTACATATGTAAGTATATGAGTACATATGCTTGTTCTTTCAATATCTGAACTACATATATGTACATATACATACATATGTACATATACATACATATGTACTTATGTATGTATGTATGTATGTAGTTTTCCATTAGAGGCTATTTTAAATAAAAATACATAATACAAAAACCTTTTATTCTTTTTTGACAAAAAATTCTGTAACTCGAAGTCTCCGTAAGTTAATATTTTATGGAGAAGCCTTACTTTTCCACGATTTCTTTTAGTTTTCTTAGCATTGAAAAGCCAAATTTTTAGTACCATCAAAATCTATATTATGCCATGCTTGCAGTACAACTTCTTGTAGTGGAATGCTATTAGTGATGCTTTTCGATGCATCTACCCAATTCATGTCGAAGATGTTCGATAGGATTCACATTTGGAGATTGTGGTGAAGTAAGAAGTATGTGGGAAAGGTAATGATGAATTTTCCACATTCGAATACCATAGGCCGTGTGTTTGAGATCGTTGTCGTGCATAAAGTAAAAGCTGCCCCCAAGGACTAACTTTGCGACGCTTTGCTGCAATTTATATTTCACAATGTTCACCAGTAAAAATATGATACACATTCGTTATTTAAGGCTGAAACGGGAAACATTTTTTAATTATTTTTGTTTTATGCAATGTTATATGTATGTACATACATACATATGTATGTATATTTAATTTGTGTGCAAAATGAATTTACAAATATACATAGTTTCTAAATTGAAATTTAATCACTTCTTTGGAATATAATTTTTGTATTTTACAACAACAAACAAACTGATTTCAAGGTCAACGCGTTTGAGGGGGTTGTATTCATGAGTGCGAATTCCTGAGATACACAGAATTATATTTCTATTAACTTGTTTACATACTCGTACGTCAGTATTCGTTCCTTTCTTTCTCTTTCTTTTATCCCTATGTGTATTACTATATTCATTATTGGGCAATTGTGCCGAAATAATAAAGCAACTGTGTATGAATACGCTGGGATTGTCTGGCGTAAGTATTAGAGCGTAGATAACAGCGAAAAAATTAAAAATTATCCAAAATTAAGGACAGAATACAAAAATTATCATAAAAACATATACATATTTACATACGTTAATGTAACAAGCATTAATGCGATCAAGCTAATTAATCCCCTCTCAGATATGCCTACCAAAGATTTTTTATGTCTCATTCTTGCACGTTGCATCCTCAGAGGAACTAGCAGTAATACACATGTATGCGCTTAAAGGACCCCGACACTATAAGAAAATAGCATAAAACATACCAATACATTAATATGACAACTGTTTATGGTATTAAAAGTATTTTCCTCCCCTCTCATATTCCCAATTTTACTTGCGCACGAAGTAAGGAAGTAAGGTATAGACAAACTGACCTTCGTAGACTAATAGGTAGTTTACTAGACTCGTAGTGCGAAGGTCCCAGGTTCGAATCCTGCCGCAGAACTCTGGCAGTTTGTGTTTAATAATTAAAGGGAGCGCACAACAAGCCTTCACTGGCTTAAGTGTATGTCGTATGACATGGGCTATCACACCCCTCCAATCAACCTAACCTAACCTAACCTAAGGTATAGACAAAGTATATACCCCTGTCTTTATTTTATTATCCTAGCTGATATAAAGTATGCGAAAGTTCAATTACCCAGCTTTATAGATATGCATGTACTTATTCCCAATTATTGATATGATGTCAAACATTCTGTAAGATCGAGAGTATACTTGGTATATACATACATACATATGTATGTATGTACATAGTTTTTCAAGCACTGCACTTAACCATATTTATAAATACACATGAACATACATATATGTATGTCTGTGTTTATTAATATACAATACTACAGGATTTTTTGCATATATTATATTGTTTTCTTCTAACCGTCATTTATTAGCAGTTTAAATGATATTTTTATGCAAAATGGAATATATGCATTGGTAACTCCACATTACGGGGAAAAAATTATTAAAACCGGCAACTCTGCTCACCATATTAAAACTGAAAAAATTACAGCTACATACATACATATGTATGTATGTAGATGTTACTGAACTCGTCCTGCATTCCTGTGAGTTATATACATACATACATTAACGCATTCAGTAATAAAATTGAGTGAGTAGACAATATTCATTTAAATAATAAATGCATAATTTTAGTTTTTTCTATTTATGCTGCTCTATTTATGCGCATACATATATAGTTGTTCAAACATCCCAGTAAAAAATATATGGATTAATCCATAATCGAGCAATAAAGGAGTAATGACTTGGTCATCCATTTGGAGTAACAAGCGAGCTATCGAAGCTTTTTTTTTGTTTTGTTGTTTATGCCTCGCTTAATACTCCAAATGGATCAATGAGGGATGTATCAGTTCGTTTTTGGGTTTTTGTCTCTTTGACATAACTGTTAATTGTTGACGTTTACGTTTTGTTTTTCTATTTAGTCAGTTTAGTTTTAAAAAGTGAAAGACGGGTTTAATTTAATTGGTCTCAAAACATTGCTGCACAAATTAATGAAATTTGGGCGATTCTGTAACGCTTGAGAAAAATTATGTATTATTAAAATAAAATCAATATTAAATTGAAATCAACAGAAGTCTGTTATAGAACATATCCCATTTTTATTACACATATTAGATTCATGAACCATGAATTTCAACACGAATATAATATACAATAAATGAATATTTTCTTGTTTTTGTAAAAAATAACCAAATTTGTATTTTATATGAATGTTTACTCCCTTTATGCTATTTTAGGAGACAAAAACGATTACTCCCTTTATGCTCTTTTAGGAGACAAAAACGATTACTCCCTCTGTCGTGATTTTCAAGATCAAAGGGAGTACTCCATAAGGAGCTTAAAAGGAGTACTCGTGTCTGCGGACATGCTGTGTTAAAAATCCAATGAGGTCCGGAGTTTTATGGAGTAATCCGTTACTCGCAAAGGACGGCTCCAAGATTACTCTTTGGATGATACTATTTTTTACTGGGATTGTTTTTATTCAAATGTACATACATATGTATATACACATAGTTATGTGTATATATGAATATACAATTGTATGATATGCATCAGAGAACTGCAACGAACACCCGTTTTTATGATTTTATATACTCGCCTAAAACGAGTTGCGGTGTAGTTAATACACTATGTACATATGTATATTGTTTTTGTATCTGCTCGTACACACTCGTAAGAATTTGTGTTTGTAGATACGAGCTTCTAAAATACACAATGAAAATTATACTTGTGTCCGTTTAGTATCATTTTGTAAATATTTTTTTCAACAATCGGCAATGGTGTTCGTACTTCTGGTAACAAACACTACAAATGCTCGTGTAGTAAATTTGAAGACACACAATTACATTATTAACTCGAGTTATAGTTCTCCGAGTTCATGAGTATTACTGGCAGCACTCGTCAAACATATTTAACCTAAAAAAGTGTTGCCAGAAGGTTCAGGAAAAATTCATTGATCTTAATATGTAGGGCAAAAGTCATAATGAAATAATGTGTACTTAATAGTTATTATAAGAAAAATTTTCATGGAAAATTTTAAATTTAATATATGTACATATTAAGAATTCGACAGGCTTATGAATTTAGGAGGCAGATTTTTATGAAAGGGTTAAACCACAATTTGATTTATACGTCAATTTCATTTCTTGAAAAGTTTATTAAGGGAGTTTTGGATTTAGCTACTAATTTTTTGAGATTTTACAATTTTTCTAACATTTATGCAGTTATTTGTTTCCCATAAGGAATGCTTCCGTAATAGTATATGCAGGTACTAATAAATTCTTTCTTTAATTTTTTATTTGTTGATATTTTTATGTGGAGTCTACATTGTACATAGATGCATGTATAAAACATTTTGAACTTTATTAAAAAAATTTGTATTTTACTACCTGCTCCTTGGACTTCTAGGTAACGTCTGAGCAATAAAAATTAAAATTCTGCCAAAAAATATCCCAACTCAAGCAACTCATTGCACGAAAACTATTTTTTTATTGTTTTCTTAGAACTCTTGATGATTAGCAATGAAATGTTCTTATTTTTGATGTGGGTTGGTTTTTCCTTGTCTGTTTGCAAATTAACTGGTATGCAGTGTGCAGTTCATATCATACTTTTTTACGACAGATTTTACAACAAATACACAATTATGTTTTGTGATGACAAAGATGCGCGAAACAACATCTTTTTAAGCGCATTTTTTATATGACTCATACTCTTTAATAAGGATAAATATCTCCTTCGAATTGAGTATTCTACTTAAGGAAATCGTTTTAACATCTTTTGTTTAGTTGATCAGTTTTCATGACTGCAGATGGTTCTATTTTTGTAGCATGGTGGGAAACAACGAATTGGTTCAGAAAAAATTGCGAGTGGAACATACACCCTTTCTTCAAAACATAAAGGAAAAAGTTCCGTTTGGATCATTTTGGCCGAAATAGTAAAGGAAGATGGTACCTTGTTGGAAGGTTGGATCTATTGTTGCACTTGTCAAAAGGTACTTAAATATTTCAATAATCAAACTTCAAACTTAGTCCGCGACAAGTGCTGCCAAAATTTAAAAAGCACGCGAATACTAAAAACAGTTACAGCTAATGACCGTCAGCTAGCTATTGATGTCTGCGCAGAATGGATCATTGAAGATTGTCGTCCTTTTTCATCTATTAGTGGAAGATGTTTTGTCAAGCTTGCAAAGTTTTTCATTAACCTTTAATTAGGCGCATTAAGAAAATCACACAATTAATCGCATGGGGTCTCAAGAGTTGGGTTACAAAAATAAATTAAAAACGAGTATGTTTTGTTAAATTTTCAAAGTTATTTATTTTAATATTTCATAAAAAAACAAAAACATAAAATTTTTTTATTTAAAAATATAAAATATAAATAAAATTCAGTACTAGTTTCTTACAACTATTTTTAAACTTTAATTTCTCTGGACCCCATGCGCCTAATTAAGGGTTAAGATCGGCGCAAATTATGGAGAAAATGTTGATATGACTGACTTAATACCCGACGCAACAACTATTTCTCGCAAAGTACAAAAAGTAGCAGTTGAAAAGAGAGATTGTTTTAGTGAAAAATTATGGAGATCGTGAAAGGTGGAGAAGCGTCTGTCATGATTGATATGTGGCCTGATCGGTATGTAAGTAGAAACGTTTTAGGAGCAACTTTGCACTTTCAACAAAACTTCGAAATGGTTGATATTACGCTGGGGCTTAAATCAATGGACTTTGAAAACTCAACCGCTGAAAATATTTTGATTAACAACTTTATTTAATCAGTTTGCTGTTGACAATATTAATAACGTAAAGTTTGTTACTGACCGCGGCGCGAATATGTAAAGCATTGGAAAATGAAACACGGCTTAGCTCTAGCAGTCATCTCGTCATTTGACGAGACGATCGAACCGATTTGAACCCATAATGTATAATGGTAAAGGTCGACTAAAATTATAGGTAATGTGTAATTGGCAAATATTCGAAATATCATAAATCAGTTTTTTTTTTATTTTTCAGCCTTCGTAAATATTTGCAAATTTCTGCGATTTTGACGAATTTTGTATCTTTTAATTGTATAGAGAACTTGTGAACGTTTCTACAGCTTATTTTACCTTTTAAAATTTTTCGGAAATTTTCCCAATTTTACGCGAATTTCATCTTGATATGCTTACTAAGAGGCTTGCGCAGTAACCAACAAAATATTTCAGTTTTTGAAATTATGTATTCGCAAATTTGCGCCTTTTTCGCAAATTTTGTACTTTTTGACTGATAAGAAAACTTATAAATCCAGCATATTTTGGCTTTTAATAATTTTTGCGATCTTTCACGATTTTACGCGACTTTCATCTTGATAAGTTGATTAAGAGTGTTGGATTTAGCTACTACTTTTTTCAGATTTTTGAAATTCCACAAACTTTTGATCTTATAATAAAATAGCCACTAAATCATCAAAACGCCTAAAATCACTAAACCTACAACAAATCATCAAATCTGGCAGCCGCGTGTGCAATGAATGTTAAATTGTACATACACAAACTTATACCCAATCATTATACTGTGAACAAAGAAATTACCGAGTATGAAAATAGAAAAAACACCAGCCTTTGTACTGAATTGTGTGTGTATTGTTATTATTTGTTTCTGCGCTCTTACTTCTTCTGTAATCAACACGGGTGCGAGTTAAAAAAATTGTATGTTATCATGCATGAGGCTCGCGCCGTATGAAGAACGAGCGATGAAAACAACAACTCAGTGAAAGCGAGTGCTTAAAAGTACTCGAGACTAAAAAATACTTAGTAAACAGCGAGTGCGCTCGCGGGTATAATGTATTGCTGCAGATGTCTGATATGCATTATACTCTCTTCTCTTAACTATGAAGATTTTAAGAAATTTAATATTGAATAAAATTAGGGCAACTTAACAAAATTTGGTAGCACCAGTGTATGTATTAAATATCAAAACGGAAATTTCGGCTAATAAATTTATAGCTTGCAAATTATCTCAGACACGAGGCAAAATTGAAATTTTGATGTATAACAATGTATGTGGTATGTGTATTTGCTAAGAATGTCACTTCTTCATTCAAAACAATTCTGGCAGCACTATTTTATAAACAATGGAGTTCGCTGCTAACTTACACCGGGTGTTTCAAATATTGTATGCAACAAACAACTTCGGTATATGAACTGTTTAGCAAAAAAAAAAAAAAAAAAAAAAAAAAAAAAAAAAAATATATATATATATATATATATATATATATATATATATATATATGTATGTATGTATATATATTATTGTTATTTAAATAATATGCAGTGGTATGATGAGAATTCTTTATTAAGGAATATATGCAAGTCTTGTAGTTTTCAGCAACAATTTAGAATTGGAATTATATATATATATATATATATATATATATATATATATATATATATATATATATATATATATATATATATATATATATATATATATTAGAAAAAAAAACTTAAAAACAAAAATCGAAGTACAACCTGTTTTTCTGAAAAATATATAAATTATAAGTGTTTTTTTTCAGCAGGTTTAAATTACAATACCCCCTCTCAATTAAACAATTTAAGTAAATTTTTAATTGCATTAAAACTGGCTGTATCAAGCGATTTTGTAAAAATGTCAGCAATTTGATTTTTCGTTGAAACAGGTTTAACAAGTAAATTTTCTCTTGCAATATGGTCACGGATGAAGTGATGTCGAATATCAATGTGTTTTGATCGTTTACATTCTACATTCTGAGCCATCGAAATGCATCCGGCATTGTCTTCAAAAATTATGACAGGATACTTTTCATCTACAATCTTTAAATCTTGTAGCACTCCACGAATCCACAATCCTTCAGATGTAGCATAACTCAATGCGATATATTCTGCTTCACTTGAGGAAATAGCGACCGTCGCTTGTTTCTTGCTTGACCAAGATACAGGGTTTCCAAAAACATAAATAATATAGCCACTTGTCGATTTTCTGAAAAATATATAAATTATAAAAGTGTTTTTTCAGCAGGTTTAAATTACAATATATATATATATATATATATATATATATATATATATATATATATATATATATATATATATATATTCTATATATACTAGCTGACCCGGCAAACGTTGCTTTGCCTTCAAATTTTATTTTTATTGGTATCACGCCCCTTTGTACAATGCCGCCCATATTTGCAGCAGCACTTAAAAAATGCACACCAAACCGATGTACCAAATTTTGTACAAATACCGTTATCAGGAGCAGAAATAATAGATTTTTAATTTGTAGATTGTATGGGAGGTTCCACGCCCCTTTGTACAATTCCGCGCATATTTGCAGCAGCACTTAAAAAATGCATACCAAACCGGCGTACCAAATTTTGTACAAATACCGTTATCAGGAGTAGAAATAATAGATTTTTAATTTGTGGTTTGTATGGGAGGTACCACGCCCCTTTGTACAATCCTGCCCATATTTGCAGCAGCACTTAAATAATGCACAGCAAACCGACGTACCAAATTTTGTTCAAATACCGTTATCAGGAGCAGAAATAATAGATTTTTAATTTATGGTTTGTATGGGAGGTACCACGCCCCTTTGTTCAATTGGACCGAATTGTAAATCTAAACCACCCGGTGCGCCACCCAAACGCATACAAAAAAATTTATGCAAATCGGTCCAGCCGTTTAGGAGGAGTTCAGTCACAACACACGTACAGTAGAATTATATATAAAGATATATATATATATATATATACATATATATATATATATATATATATATATATATATATATATATATATATATATATATATATATATATATATATATATATATATACATATGTATTTGATCGCTATATAACATATATACTTTATAGAAAATCAGCCAATTGTCTGAATTGAGTTCGGCACAGAATATACACAGAATACCCAACTTTGACGTTTAAAAAGGGTCTGAATCATATTTTGCATATACTTTGTATAACGTGCATAAAGTTTGTGTGAAGAGATACCTATATAAAAACAACTAGATTAGTTCTCCCTTTCACACAAACTTTATGCACGTTTTCAAAGTTGTCGGGTCTATGTGTAGTTTATGCAGGAAAGATTCCATAGCATATTATTTGATACTATAAATGTAGGTAGTTTATGACATCAATTCAATATGTCAGCTCTACGGCTAGTCGGCCTTATCTCGGCTATCGATTTTCGACTTCAACTTTGACAACTTGCACTAGATGAAGATGTAGCAACAATTTTATTCCATCTATTACAAGTCTGTCAAAGTTGATAGAACCGAATGACGTTTTTATATATACTTAGATAGATAAATGGAATAATAGATAAATTGTATATTAAATTTCTTAGTTGGGGGAAAATAAAAATGCAACTCTAAGCTGAGTGAAAAATATTCACAATTGCATGATAAGCAGCGATCTGACCCGATTACTATTTCAACTAGTTAATTTCTATACACACAACGAGTTTTATTGTCCAGTTTCTTTTTGCTTTTTATATTCAGCGTCATTTTATTTTCGGTGTTGAAAGTTGATGAAATTTGTAATTTTTATTAAACAATTTGCGGTAAAAACTAGAAGAAGAAATATTGATGTTTTCTCAGTATCCAAAATATAAATAAAAAAGACACTTTCTGTCGGTTTAAAGTTGAGCAAAATGTAAAAAGTGGAAAAAGCTCGGTTGATTTTTTCGTTTTCCTTTGTAGTGCACAAAAATGTTTTTTAAGTGAAGAAAAATTTTATAAAATCAATAAAGCGAATGAAATAAAGACAAAAGAGAATGCAATTACAAAGCGTTTAGATTTATTAAGCGCAAGAAATGTTAATACAGCTATAATAGTAATTATTAATTTGTAAATTCTCCATAAAAATCTGGGCCTGCTTGGCTGGATTTCGATATAAAGAAATATATGTTTAATGATGAAAATTTTCTCTTCTCTGGTTGAAAATTTTTAAATGGTGTATGGTCGTTCATATATATATTTTTTATGATGCTCACCGACAAAACGGGCGAGTATAATATGCAAGTGTGTGATTTTTTTCTATACTGCGGGTTGTTTGTGTGCTCGTTTCTTTTGTCCATTCCTTTTATATAAGAGTGAAAGAGATGGTTACAACAATAAATAACGTCGATTTTTAGAGATGACAAAATAATACGTTTTTGTCTATAAGTTTGTCATGATTTTTTGTGAAGGTACTAATTTCTTTTTATTTTAAAGATTAGTTATATTTCTTTGAATATCATTATGGTGATTTTGTAATTTCCAAAAAAAAATTTATTAAAATAATTTGGGATAAAGCGCTGCTGTACTCGTTTGTTTTTGTGCTCCCACTCGCTGAATCTCATTGTTGTGTGAAAACCGAAAACACCCGAAGTTCTTTTTCTACACTTGCTCAAATGTAGTAAGTGTTGCCATTTTATTGATTCTTCACGCCCTTAATACAGTTGCATGATAGGATTATAATAAGCAAATAAATGGAACATTATAAATTAGAATTGTCTGCTATTGCATACATCAGTTTTTCTTAATGCAAATTCGAGTTTATGGAAGAGAAGGGAAGAAGAAGCACACGGGGTACGTACTTCATTGTACCTGAAAGATACTTTAATTCTCTTTCGTCATTTCATTCCTATTACAGCGGCAAGTAGACAACAAAAAATGTAACACACTGTCTGAGTATAAACAAACGGACAGTTTTTTTTTAATAGCTAATCCCTTGTTACTGTATGTACATGAGACTTGAAATATCTTTATTGCAAGCAATCTGCATTCTGCAATATGTAAATTGTTTTTAAGCTCTAAGCTAACCAAATGTTCAAAAGAGAGCTCATAACTAGGTAATTTTATTTAATAAATCTTATGATTAATTTCAACTTCATTATTGAAATCTTGGCCATTTCTCCCTTTTCAAAGTAGAGGGCAATGGCAACACTGGCTTCTTTTATGTTTAATCGCATTCGGCTTCAATCTTCTTCCTAGTTCTGTTGCTGCTCGTTTGCAAAATCAGTTGACTTTTTCGCTACTGCAACATAAACGGATAGAAAATTTGTGTTTTATTGTTGAAGAAAAACTTTAAAAAATTATAATAAATCAACTAAAAATCCTAAAAATATGAATTCAAAAATCAAAATTAAAGAAAAAATCGAACTTTAATTCGAAATTAAAACTTTCCAATCAAAAGTGTTTTATAAAAAAATTTCTGCAAAAAATATCCCAATAAATAAAATTCGAAATAATTCTGTATTTTTTCTGTTATTACGGTTTTTGGTAAAATAATTTTAAAATTTTTTTTTATAAAGAAAAAAATTAAAACAAAATTTTTTTGTGGTGTATGCATTAGAAATTTTAAGATACGACGTGAAGAAAAACGAACAACCAAAAAATTTTACAGTCGCCAGTCTGTGTTTTTCTTTCTTTTTTCATTACTGCTCGCACTCATGTTTAAATGGTGGATTATTTTTTGTAGAAAGAAGACCAAGAGTTGTATATGAGAAAGTTTGAATGAGTGTGAGTGCATTGAATGTGATTGTGTGTGAGAAATAAGCTAGAGAAGAGAAATTATGAACGAGTTAAAAAAAATATTCACAAAAGTAACGAGAAGTGTTGAGTAGTTAAAAGATAAAGTATGAAAAAGAAAATGAGATTTGTTTTCAACAAAATTTGTTATAACAATATTAAAATGCAATAATAGCCAACGAGCGCCTCGGTACCTATCTTTTTAAATATTTCTTTGCTTCATGGATTTCAATTCGTCATATACTTTTTAAACTTAACAAATAAAGTTTATGAAATGAAAACCAATATAGAAAAAAGCGCGCAACAACTAGACAATTGAAAACAAATATCATTTGTTTTTATTATTTTTGTGTTATATTAATTCTGATTTAGGTTAAATTTTAGTGCAACTTTTTATAAAAAATAAATAAACATAGCTGAAAGCACCTTTTAATACCAAACAGTAAGAGGGATGAAATGTCGGAAAGATTCATAAGCAAATTAAACATCACATGAAAAACATTTTATAAATGAAACTATAATGCCAATAAAATGTATAAAAAAATATCAGCACTAAAAAAAGGATGTGGTTCATTGCCACATTTCAATAAAAAAAGAACCTTTAAAAAGGACCGTTAAATACCCTAAATGAAATTAGTAACGGCATATTATATAAAAGTGATTCTTTAAACAAAATGCACTCAAGCGCAATCACAAATAACGCCGTGGAATATTTGCTGAATATTATATATTTAAAATTTGTCTATAATAATCAACAAAAAGAACACATTTTTCATCAAAAGGGCAATAAACAGAAAACGCAACAAAACCACTTGCAACGGGGGGGCAGAATTCAGTTCATCTTACTAAAGCAACAACGACGTCGGCGTTCGCAACCTTGGCAAATTAAATTCCTGCTCCCACTGATAGTTAGATTTGCAGCAAAAATTACTCCAGCAACAAAAATAAAATCAGCATTATACATAACAGCATAATTTCTTTTTTTAAAATATCGAGTTAATATATCAGCTTCGAAAGGTTCCTCTACTATTTTTGAACTGTGCAAATCTGTTTACAACGTCTATGTCGTTTAATCAAAAGTTGAAGAATTCAACAAAAACATTCAATTCATAAAAGCAAAAAGTGAAAAAATTTCTACCAAAAAAGTCGAACTCTAAAAGTGTTTAAATAAAAAAATCATACAAATTACAATAGAAAACGTAAATATATAAACCATTTTTAATGATGACCGATCATATGGAAGAACCGCCCCAAAAGCGGGTGAAGATGGATGAATTATTTTTATTAGAAGAAAATTTACCCGATGAACTTGTATCATCATGGGGCGATCCGGGAACAGGAGGTCCACCAAATCATGGATTAGGCGTAAATGTTGTGGGTGGACCCAATAAACCTCCTGCACAAGGTCCTGGGCCTGGTGGTCCTGGACCTCAATTAAATGGAACTGTAGATGATGGCAGCGTTGGTAGTCAAGGGCCTGGCGGCACAAACCCTTTAAGACAAATGCAACATCATCAGCATTTACAACATTTATTACAGCAACAGGTAAATATACTTCTCATTATACTTCTCTATTTCACATTGAACTTTATTTTTGTACATATTTTCGAACAGGGTAATAAAAATCCTGGTATGGTTGGAAATCCCATGGGTGCGGGAGCAATGAACCAGTTAGGCAGTAAATCACCCAATTTGCAATCACCCAACACGGGAGGAATGCAAGTCAACGTTGGACAAATGTGTGGGATGGTTAACAATATTCCAATGTCCATTTCAAACAATGTCTCTCAAATGAATTCAATGCCAGGTAATTTTTTTAATGTCTTCAAATGCAAATTTTTTTTTAAAACAGAATGAAAAAAATTTAACGACCCAAAAGGCATTTAAATGATATAAATTTAAATAAGTATATATTATGTCTTCAGGAGATAATATAGAAATCATTATTTTGAAAAAACTATTTGAAAGATCATTTAAAACAGTATTCATTTTTCATACCATTGCATTATTTTCATAACTTAAATAATGTATTTTATTTTTTCAGGTATGAATACACTTGCCCAGGGCAATATGGGTAATATGGTTCTCACCAACAGTGGAATGGGTGGCATGGGAGCAGGTATGATTAAACAACAAATTAGTTCCGGCCCTGGAGGAATGATGAATGCAGGGCCAGGCGTCGGTTCTGTTGGTCCTAGCAATATGGGACCTGGTGGTGTTGGAGGACCGAATCAAGGAATGCACATGGGTGGACCGGGTCATCCACAAGTAATGCAAAATGGACCTATGATGCGTATGGTTGGACAACAGCACATGATACGAGGCCCAAATCCACATCTTATGAGTGGGAATGGTCCAGGCGGCGGTGGCCCCCGTATGCAAAATCCTAATATGCAAATGGGTAAGTTTATCTTTTAATTTATTAAAACTTTTTTAAATTTTTAAACTGTTTCATTAATATCTTCGTACAAGATCGTGAAAAACAAAAGCATCAAAGTAAATATTGAACTTTAATTTTCATTTCTTTCATATTGTTTATTTTTTATTTTGTTAGTAGTAAAAAATACTTAAATTTTTCCAACAAGAAAATTTACATCAGATATAAATTATAAATATATATGTAGAAATTAACAAATATATATACATATACATACATATACATTTCTTTCTACATGTTTGTGTACGAAATGAAAATGCAAGATTTTTCTCTCAAAAAACTTCTTTTTCCCTAATAAACTAAGAATTTTCAAAAGCGAGTGTGCAAAATAAAAGTAATTTAAGCATTATAAATTATGAGTTTACATAATAATAAAATGTGGTAGCGGCTAAGGTTTTATACCTAATTACAAAGTTGGAAACCATAATCCAAAATATCATTAAAGATAGTGAGCCAGTAAAAAATAAAGTTCTCTTATATGCAAATTATAAAATATCATCTGTCGAAAACTCCGAATGTGAAGAATTTAAGAGAAAATTACCGAAAAATTATCGTAAGCGATCATCGAAATATATCCACAAAAATAAAGTTTATTTACCACTTCTTCTTGTAAAAAATTTTAAAGGAACAGGCGGATTGTGCAGTATGATCTCGAACAATTAAAAAAATTACAGAGCTAATTAGCGAGAAAAATTATCAAGAAAAATATTCTGCAATAACTATTTTAGTTGTTTTTATTTTGTTAACTATTTAATTTTTTTTACTTTTTTCCATTAAATGTTTCAAATAATAATTAGTTGAAATGTATAGAAATTGAAAACTATTCTATTTAGCGGAGAATAACAATTTAATTTGATTAATTCCGATAGCGAATCCACATATCAATATTTTAATGGTAACCGACTTCAAGCACGTAAATATAGAATGGAATTTAAGCATTGAAAAGGTAACTTAATAGTTTGTCATTTGTAAAAATTGGTGATATCAAACTATGTATATGACTCCAAATTCCGACTGACATCTAGCCTTTCAATAAATGTTTCTACATGATAAAGACATGAAATACACAGCTGCGCTCGTAGGGGTTGCATATGGCCATGTTTTGAAAATAGTGCAAGATTGCCAAATTGAATGTGATATATATCTGATTAATTTGTGTCCCAAATGCAACTTTTTTTTCCTAGTAACGATATATTAACGTTTCACTGAAATATTGCTTTTTTATTAAATATTTTGTATCATAAAATACATGTGTTGATCCAAACGTATTCTTCTATAACCTACTTTATTATATTTAAAAGCTTTAAGCTTCGAAACCTATATATATTTATTTTCCTGTTATGAAGAGTTAAAGTCGAATTTTGTTTATATATTCTTTATTTACAATCTGTTTTGTACAACAATAAGTAAATTTAATATTAATAATAAATGAAAAGTAACAGTTGTTTATGCCCCATAGTGCAAAACAAAGAAGTTATATGAACATGTTCAATTTTAAGTCGAAATATGCGACTGTTTACTTTGATTACTAGGAATATGCTTAACAGCACTAGCAACAAACATTGTTGGATATCAATTAAGTATGGTTTACACTGATCACTAGAGCTTTCAGACAAATCAAAACTTCAAAGAAATTTATTATTTTTATTTAATCTCCTGTAATAATAATAGTTTTAAAATGTAACATTTTAATTATGCATCATTTTTTTTTTTTTGTATTTAGTGCTCAGTTTAATGAAAATACACCAATTCATTTCAGTATACACATGCTAGTTGAAATCTCCAAACTTCTTGATAGGATTTAAGGTGAATTCATCCAATCGTTCTGATCGAAATTTTTGTTGTTGTTCCGCATTAAATTTACTCTCTTTCTTTCACCCTCAAACGTCAAACTACATATAAAAAAAGCGTTCGGAACGTTCAGAACGAATGGGTGAATTCACCTTTACAGAACACATTTCTTGCGAGATTAAGCCACAATCTCAAATATTATGCGGAATGTGAGTGTTAGAACATGCTTGATAGATAATAAAGGTGTCAAATTATTGATCGAACAGCGCAAACGCTGTACTTGATATACTATTCACGTTATTCAAAAAAGTTTCCAGCGAACAGCTTTAAAATCGTAATGATCTCTCCGAAACTTTTGAAAATGTGTTGTAATATGTATATATGTATATTCCGTACTTAATAATATGATAAATTTTATGCTACATAGATGTGCAAAAGTAATAAAGAAAATCTAGAATCAGTCACGATATATTGATTTGCTGCCTTTTTATTGCACACTGCTCTTTTTTTTTGGAAAGTTATAGTATTTTTGGTTTTTAAGAAGCAAGATAATTTGACTAAATAAAAGATGCATTATTTAGCGTGTCCAGAAATCATTTTGTAAAACTATTGGGACTTTAAGTCATATAATGACTTTGTTGTTTGTTGCTTTTGTTTTAAACGACGTTGTATATCTGTAGGCTAGTATAAAATAATTGTAAACTCCGGTATTCAGCGCAAAGTAAAGTAATCACCTAGGAACACTATACATAAGTATATCACACAAATACCTTATTTTTATAACCCAAAGAAATTAATATTGTGCTTCAAAGTCCCAGAGATTATTTATACCAAGGAAGTAAATATATAGTATATCTATATATATATATATATATATATATATATATATATATATATATATATATATATATATATATATATATATATATATTTATATAAATAAATTTATTTACGAAATTATATGCTGTGAGCGTCAAAAAAAGTAAACACTTATTTAATTTGTTTAAAAGCCTTAATATCAGTATAGTTCATAATAAAAATTAAAATGCTTGTGTTGTTTAATAGGGTTGTATAAGAGTTTAATTCTGTATAAACATTAAACGAAAAACGAACAAAAACAAAAAAAAAATAGTTTATCTCAAAATACTAAAAAAGTAAACAATGGCATTATTCCTTGATCCTTCTTTAATTATTTCGGAAAAGAACTTGAAACAATAAACGATGTTAAACTATAATGAAAGATAAACTAGTTATTTTAATATTCTATTGTTTGTTGTTGGCTTAGCCAGGTATATGCCTGCATTTCATTGGCGCTAACCAAATCATCAGTACCCTTTTAGCCAAATCATGATTGAAAGCATTCAAAGCTCGTACACTTATGCAAAAGACTACTTATGCAAATGGCATTTCTACCTTTTCAAATTTACTTCAATTTGAAACCTTAATTGAAAGAGAGAATATTCATATGGCCTCTTTAAATGAAACACATCTAAATGAGAGTCACAAAACTTATTTTAAAAACTTTGTAATTCATTGTAGCACTAATTGTTCGCAGGTCCGTCCAACATAAAGTTCTTCCTATTATAAACACACTGGGCTTAGAAAATCTGGCAATAGAAATAAAAGTAAACAATAGAAAGCTTGTTATTTGCACTGCGTATTCACCGAAATATAAAAACAGTTTTGCTAATGACATAATAAATCTAACCTCTTTCAACGAAGATTACGTTATACTAGGCGATTTTAATGCAAGACATTCTGCTTGGCATTGTATAACTAACAATACTGCATGCAACGTACTATTTCAAGTGGAACAGTCAAACAATTTTTTTATAAATTTTCCAAACTGTCCAACTTTCTATCCGTCTCAAAGAAATAGAAATACTTCAATTATCGACTTAGTAAAAAGCAATTGCCCATTAATTAATAATATAGATGTACTCGAATATGAAATTCCATCTGAACATAGACCCATTGTTTGCGAAATTAAAAATTCTGCAGTGTGTGAAGTAGATATGAGGCTCTACAACTACAAAGCTACAGACTGGGTTGCGTTCAGAAATATAATTAACAACAAAATCACCATTAACGCAACCGCATATTACTCAAAAAGCTCAATTGACTTAGAGATAACCAAATTTTTTAAAATTGTGTTAGAAGCTCGAAACAACAGCACTCCATTGTTACAGCCTTACGGCAAGACAGTATTGCCAGAAAATGTTGTCAACTTGTTAAGAATTAGGAGAAAGTTTAAAAGAAGTCAACGCAATGAGCAATGCGTAAAACTGCTGACAAATATTATCAACAAGGATATAAATACTCATCGTAATGAAAAATGGTAAAAGTTGCTCACAAAACTAAAAACAGGTGATAAATCGTTTTGGAAAATTAGCCGAAGTTTAAGAGGTAATCAAAGGAGTAAGATACCACATCTCATTGAAATAAATATAAAAATTAACACGGATAAAGAAAAGGCCGAACTATTGTCGAACACTTTTTACGCATCCAACATTCTTACGACTACATACAACCACTCTATCGATAAAACTGTAATCAGTAAGGTAAATACATTACAATCCGTTGACGCCTATTCTGAAAATCTAACTTTAATATCGAATAACGAGTTAAATTACTTAATATCTACTCTCAAATCATCCAAATCTCCCGGATTAGATGATGTTTCCAACATTTTAATAAAAAATTTACCTCCTTCGGCAGTAAATTTATTATTGATTATTTTTAACAGCTGTTTAAAAATCAACTACTTCCCGAAACATTTTAAAAAGGCCAAAATAATTCCTGTTTCTAAGCCAAATAAGCCTAAGCACAGTCCACATAGTTATAGACTGATAAGCTTATTAAGTAACCTTGGCAAATTATATGAGAAAGCTATCCAAAACCGAATCTACAGTTCTATTGAAAATACATCAATATTAGCAAACGAACAATTTGGGTTCAAAAAACTACATAGCCCAGTTCACCAAATTAACCGTATCACAAACATAATAAAGTCGAACAAACGAATTAAAAAATCTACAGGCCTAGTAGTTCTTG
Organism: Germaria angustata; assembly: GCA_963681545.1. Classification (NCBI taxonomy): domain Eukaryota; kingdom Metazoa; phylum Arthropoda; class Insecta; order Diptera; family Tachinidae; genus Germaria; species Germaria angustata. Next base: position 22,335,697 of record OY813001.1, on the reverse strand, counting down.
ACATTGAAAAGGCGTTTGATACCGTTTGGCACAACGGTCTTGTTTATAAATTGCTCCTAGCCAATATACCAAAATATTTGTGCAGGTTTATTGCTGATTTTCTAACTGACAGAACATTTGTAGTAGCTATCAACAAAACATTTTCGACTCAGAAACTAATTACTGCAGGTCTACCACAAGGTTCAATATTATCTCCATTATTGTATTCAATCTACACATCGGATTTCTCTCCTCCATCGTACATGAAAGTCGCTTACTACGCTGATGATACGGCTCTCATTACGTCTAGTAAATTAACTAAAGCACTGTTGAAAAAAATGGAAAAAGGACTTTCTGCATGTAACAAATACTTTTACAAATGGAAAATAAAAATAAACCCTGTTAAAACTCAAACTATTATATTCCCTTATAACAATTCCCCCAAACGGTTACCAAGTCGTCAGTTAAATTTCCAAAATGAGTTACTGACAATTAAAAACGATGTCAAATATCTTGGTGTTTGCCTCGATAAGAAACTTAATTTCGGGAAACACATCGGTGAAATCTGCAATAAATCTATGAAAACTATCAGAGCTTTATGGCCACTTCTTAGTAAACGTTCAACACTAAACTATAAGAACAAAAATTTACTATTTAAAAGCGTAATAAGACCAACTTTGACATATGCAAGTCCTATTTGGTACAATGCCGCAAAAACACATTTGAAAAAATTACAAATTATTCAAAATAAATGTTTGAAAATAATAAAAAAAAAAAATTGGAGATATTCTACTCAACTTCTACATTACGAAACTGGATATGAACTCATTATTGACTTCATAAAAAAACTTAACGGCAAATACCACGAATCTGTTCAAAATTCTTCTTATCAATTGATAAGGGAATGCATACAATTGGCCTAATAGTAGCTTTAAACAAAAATTATTAATTGAAAATGACTTGTATACATGCATTATAGCTTGACAATTTCATGGTATACCTGTATATTTTCTAATTATGTTTAAATTTATTTTTCTTTTTTTTCTCTTTTTTTCTTTTCATATAAAGGTTTTTCCTATTTTCCTTTGAATATTGTTAAAATTGTTAATTTAATTTCAAGTCTAGTCTATTATCAATATTATTCGCTGTAGTATCCATAGATAGAATCTCGAAAGTATAAAGTTATATGCCAAATAAGATGTTAATAAAGATGAATTTAAATAAAAAAAAAATATGAAAAAGAATTTCAAAAGTTTTTTAAAATTTCGCAATCTTATGTAAATTAAGAGAAAATTAAAAAAATGATTTAATTTTCATATAAAAATATAACTTAGTCAAAAAGTGATATACATCAAGACACTATGCGCTCTTTTAATTCATGTATTCCAATCCTGCGAAAAGTTTTTGTACTACTATTGTTTAGTTTCTCTGTATGACGTTATACAGCAAGTCACGATGAATTTATCAGTATTCGCCGATGTATAGCCTACTTATATGCACTGTTGCTATTTAGCGCCATTTACCGAAGATCTAATGCTCCTTGATAACCAATAGTGTGCATTCTCGAAGAAAAATACCGGTAATTTTAAGGAAATTTGTTGGGACTCACTATATGACAAGTACTTGCACCTACTTTTCCAATCACAGCTATTTCTTGATCCTATGTATCTCTATTATAGATTTCTAAATGTTGACCATGTTTCAATTTTGGTCCCAAAAGTACATTTCTTGTGAAAGGTTTATTTGACAATTTGGCGCAATGTCGATATACATATGTACATACTTATGTACCTCTTCTATGCTGATATTTCGTGATTTGCCATCACGAACTGTAAGTAATAAAATGTTATGTACAAATACATATACATATGTAAATATCTTGAGCGTTCTCGGACTATGAGTAAACAATGTCGTGTCTGGGCTTGTTCAAGCAGTACGCAATTACGCACGCTCGATACAAAATGAATAGGGAAACCCATTGTTAAATTTTGAATTATATATAATTTAAATTTGTAATAAAAAGCAAGTAAGTAAGTAAGTAAGTAATGTAATGGTGGTTTGGCCCAGGATGGCCCTTTGCACTGCGACCATTGCTGATCTATTGTGCTTCCCCTGTCCCTAACAGTTTAATACGTTCGCAAATAGGATCAGCTCCTTCAGTGGGAGCATTAGCAGATGGTCTTCACTCAGCGTATATGCATGTAGAGTCCTGTGTCTCCTGTGGCACAATGCCCCACAATTTGTTATCAAGTGTTCCATCGACTCCTCATCTTCACCGCAAAATCTGCAGATGTCCGTGTCAGATAAGCCCATTCTGTATAGGTGGGCTTTGCACAGGTGTAATGGCCTGTGAGCGCCCCTACCAGCGTCCGTAGGCTTTTCCTGTCCAGTCTTGGAGCCAGATCCGCCCTTCCAGCGTCAAAGCGTAGGAATTTCTTGGAGTGACATAATCCATTGATGTCATTCCAATGTGAAATCCTGGACGATGTCCATTTCGAAATCTCTCCTTTAAGTAGATTTTTGTTGAACCCAAAAGAAGGGGTGGGTCTAATTAAGTCCCCCTCAGCCCCTCTTCTCGCACAGATGTCCGCCATCTCATTCCCGGCATGCCCCTGATGCCCTGGTACCCATATCAGAGTAATCTGATTATGAGTCGCCAGGTCATTGAGCCTGTTTTGACATTCCAGTAATAATCTGGACATGTACGTACAGCCTCTCAGGGCCTTAAGAACCGATTGGCTGTCCGAGAATATCTTAACCCGTATTCCCCTGTGTCCTCTCTCGGATAGGATCTCCACAGTTTCCAGTATCGCGTAAAGTTCCGCTTGGAAAATTGTCGTATCCTTGCTCAGTGTTATAGACCTGTGTGCTCTATGCCCCACTATTCCCGCCCCAACTCCTTGGAGCGTTTTTGAGCCGTCCGTGTACCACATTTGCGATCCATCTCTTAGCCATCCTGGGTTTGCGCACCATTCTTCTCTTGTGGGGAAGAGGACCCTGTATTTCCTGTCGAAACAGTATACCGGGTCCATATGGTCACCCGCCTGAGACATATCAAGTATGTCCCCGATTCCCCTGAGGATAGCCAGATGATCAGTTAGGTTGCCCGCCCTAAGGTTCTCTTTTCCGTAGATAGAGATTGCCCTTATAGCTGCCTCCTCTTGTGTAGCCAGATATATATAAAAGATACAACTTTGTAAAGATTTTTTTTTGTATATAACTCTTAATTTTATAGACAAGCGGTATTTGATGTTCATTAGGATTTATATTACAATTATTGGAACTAGCGAGGGTAACAGCTAAACTTATCTTCCAAACTCTGATAGTTAGAAGAAAGTAAATGAACCCATTCATTTCGTATAAACTTCGCCTTCAGTTTAAATATGCGGCTAAATTTGAAGAAACATTATTTTTCGAATATATAGTCAGGTCCTTTAGAGAAATTAATATTATGAAATTAAATTACAAGTATGCAAGTATGATGTTAAACTGCATCCCAGAATTTGTATCGAACATTTAGATATTCTATCATATTTGCTGTTACTTTATACATAGCTTCTCTGTTCATTTACTAAACGCTTAACAATATTGCTAATTGTCACTCGAAAGTTTTCGCATAATCGAAAATTTTGTGGCAAGAGATAGAAAAAGAATATACAAATTGAGAAAAGAATCAAAGCACTTGGGATATGTGGTGCAATTGAAAATTTTGTAGTACTTGGTACACTGAGCACTTTTTTGTAAAAAATTTTAATTTTCAAATAAAAACCTGTTGATATTGTCACAAAGTTATATTTCTTATTATAGATCATGTATTAATGAAATAATTATTAGGTCCTTTCCACCACTTGGCATAAAATTGTATACACATACAAAAAAGTATTTGTAAATTCTATGGAATAAGAAACAATGAAATAAAAAGGTAAAATTTTGTTAAATTCCGTAGTCAAACAAAAAAACAAATTGAAACAAAAACATTTACCGAATCAAATAAAATAATTTTTAAAATTTTTTGTTTGTTGTGACTTTAGCTGTTTATAGGCCGACATTTAAATAGCTTGAACTTTCGATGTGTTCATTTTGAGATTATTATTGTAACACTACTCTCAAGTTCCGCTAAAATCTTCATTGAAATTATATATTAAATCCACCACTATCACTAAAGGGAGTGATAAATAAAGTATGCTATTATTAATGCTGAACTTTTTACAACAGCGTAATATATCATGAGCAAACAACGTAAAGAGCAAAGTATTAAGTATAAAAACCTGTAGAACTTCAGACAAAGCGTGTTGTAGTGTTGACTGTATCAAAAGATTTTGAAAAACCAGTGGTCGGGCTTTTCTCGAAACTTTGAATTTCATAAATGTTTTATAATTTGGTTAGAAACGAATTGCTCATAAACTGAATATTGTTAAAATATGGTTAAAGATATAACCGTATATAACAGATGGAAGTATAAATGGTAGTACATATAAACTAAATATTAATGCCATCACAGCCAATTTTGTTGTTTTTATTGTAGACCTACTTACTTCTTCAGTCCAAATGGTCTGGAAGAAGACAAATCTTCATAAAATAAATTATCAATTTTTTTTAATACAGTAAGTCCCAGTATTGTTCGAAATTGGCCGAAATTACCCGCTAATCTTTGTACACTTGCAGTGTGTTTTGGACCATTATACTGTTGGAAAATCCATTTGAGTGTAATATCATCAGCATATGGTAGCATTTGTAACTTCTAATATTTTAACATAATCTTATAATTTTCATTATACCCGAAAACGATATAGTGGTCCCATATCATTAATATTACCACCTTCTTGTTAAAATCGTAAGCAGCTTTAGGTCGCGTTCTTACAATAATGAACATAAATAAATATGTACATAAATAGATTTTGTAAGTATTGTTTACTTTATTTACTCCGGTTAAAGCGAACTTAGTTTACGAGTATAACGAACAAAATTGTCCGGTGCCGTAGAGTCCGTTTTAACAACTCAATAGAATGAGAAAAAATATAGTCATGATTAATATAAGTTTTCAATGTCTGATTTGCTAGAAAATATTACTATATAAACTTTACACTTTTTTACTATTATATTCGTAGTCATAAAAATCTTTTACGAGTATAGTAACCTGAAATAGCGAAAAACAATTTACACATGAATAGTGCTGAATTTTTAATATTAGGAACAAATTTAAGTAAATCAAATCTTAATGAATATGTTGATTGATTTAAACAGGTCAAATGAATAATATGGTTGGTGGAGGTGTGGGACCGAATGGACCCTACGGCGGTGTTGGCAACTATGGAGGACCGGGAGGTCCTCAAGGCGGCATTAACGTAAACGCTAACAACCCTCAACAGCAAATATTAGCACAACAAATGGCAGCGCAACATGGAGGGGTGCCTCCGAATATGACCGCAGCACTCCAACAAGGTAATCGTGGTCCTGGAGGTGTCCCCATAAGCATGGGAGGCGGTGGAATTGGGGGTGACGGCAACAGTTCTGGCTTAATCGGTGGTCCTCAACAACAACTGAACAACGCTCAAATGAATCCAAACCAACAAAACCCACAAGGCGGCTTAATGGGTCCTAGCGGCATGGCTAGTCGACCACCACAAGGAGGTGTGGGGCCAGGCGGTCCTCAACAGAACACAATGATGATTTCGCAACAGCAGCAGCAAGGTCCCGGAACTTCACAGCAGAGTAGTAATTCTGGTGGCGCGACGGCTGGTGGTAGTGGTTCGGGAAGTACTGGTAATCAACATATCACTGATGAACGCAAGAAACAAATTCAACAGCAACTGATGTTATTACTTCATGCCCATAAATGTAATCGACGCGATAGTATTAATCCCAACCGTGAGAAATGTAACGTACCATACTGTAAACCGATGCAAGATGTATTGACGCACATGGCGAATTGCAAGCAAAGCCGGGACTGCACTGTACAGCATTGTATATCGTCACGACAAATTCTACTTCATTATAAAACTTGTTCTCGTCCAGACTGTGTGATTTGTTTTCCTTTTCGTCAGAGTCATGCCTACCAAAATAATAATCCAAATGCGAGCGGTGCTGCAAATTCCAGTGCAAATAATGCAAATCAACAACAACAACAACAAGGTCAACAAAATGCTAGCGATAAGCAAGGTGCTGGCATTATTGGCACCCAGCACGTGGGAGGACCTCAACAGACAGGTGTGCAACAAGTTGGTGGTGCTCAGAACGTTGTTGTGGGCGCTACAGGCATATCTGGTCCAGGCATTGCTCCCAATCAAAGCCAAATGAACATGAAGCCTAATACAGATATGAGCCAACAAATGCAAAATGCAGGTCAAAATCCCAATCAAGAAATGCGACGGTTTGATAGCATGGGAATGCAAGGTGCTACAGGAAATACTGGTGGTCCTAACAGTATGCTGCAAGGCAATTCTGTAAATCCACAACAACAGCAAATGCAGGGTATTCGCATGGCTGGCGTACCTCAGCCAGTACGTGTCATGTCGGCTCAAGTTGGGGCGCCTGGCGGAGGTGTCCCTGTCGGACCAACGTCCGGTGGTAATAACGATCAAGTTGCAATGCGGCAAGTGGTAAATAACTTATTAATAAGTGGAAGCGGTAATGGAGCTGTACCCGATGGAATTCAAAGTCAGCAACAACAACAACAACAACAACAAATGATGCTCCAAGGTGGTGGACCACGACTCACGCCACGATTATCGGACTTGCTAAAACCTGGAGCAAAACTGCCAACAGATCCAAATCAAGTCCAACAAAACGCAGTTAATCAGCAGCAACAAACTAACATTCCTCTGTCGGTTAACGTCCATAACAACTTTAATAATACTAATTTGAATACACTTTTGGGGGGTGGAAATTCTGGTGACATCAGTTGCACTGTTACTGGTGGACCACCAAACAAACAATTAACACCCCAAGAAATAGCTAAGATGAAAATGCAAGTCCAAGCTAGCGGTGTCGGTCCCAATAACCCTCCTCCAAACAATGTTTCGTCGGCAGGTAATACAACAACTTCAAACGTTATGACTAGTGGGGGAGTGCCAAATGTGACTGGTAACAACGCATTACAAGGAAATGTTGCAACGAACACCCAAAATACAGGAGCCCCAGGCGGCAGCGGTGGTGGCAATAGTAGTGGAAGCGAAGAAAACAAAGATTGGCGGGAACTTGTAACAGATGATCTCCGGAAGCATTTAGTACACAAATTAGTTCAAGCAATATTCCCAACCTCTGACCCAGCCACAATGCTAGACAAACGCATGCACAATCTCGTCTCATATGCGGAAAAAGTAGAGAGGGACATGTATGAAATGGCTAAATCTCGATCAGAATATTATCACCTACTAGCTGAAAAAATTTATAAAATCCAAAAAGAACTGGAAGAAAAACGTCTTAAAAGAAAGGAACAGCAGATGCTTCAAATGCAACAACAGCAACATGGCGGTGGAGCCGGTGGTGCAAGCGGTGCTGGTCCTAGTATTACATCTGGAAGTGTTGGCTTACCGGTAGCTGGTCAACAATTACCCCAAGGACATCCGCAAGTCCAACAGCAACTGCAGCAACAAATTAGACCAATGGTTAGTCCAATGGCTGGAGCAGTAGGTGCAGGGGGACCTGGTCCCAACCAAGGAATGTCAATGAGCACAGCAGGAATGATGCAACAACTTAGAGGTCAAACACCTGGAACTGTAGGTGGTATGATGCCCGGTCAAAATATGGCAGCAATGCGTAGTCACTCTCCCGGTGGAAATATGCTAGCGTTACAACAGCAGCAACAACGAATGCAATTTCCCCAACAGCAAGGCAACATGCTTGTTGGTCCACCTGGTCCGAGTCCTGGCGGCAATAGTATGAGCAGCGGCGGTATACCAACATCGCAACAGAACATGGTGGTGGCTAATCCTGTTTTATCTCCCTTTACTGGACAAGCAATGCAGGGACAACCGGGGACAGGTGGTGTTGCAGGAGTTCTAACAAGCCCTATACCAGGTCAGCAACAACAATTTATGAATTCTAACGGGGGAACGGGTGCACTTACTACACAACAGTTGAATGAGATAATGAAGCAACGTATAATACAACAGCAGCAGCAGCAGCAGCAGCAACAACAACAACAACAACAAAGTGGAATGATTTTGCCTCAATCACCTTTCAATAGCAATACTCAAATGCAGCAACAAAACACCTTTACATCACCAATGTCTCAACAGCAGCAACAACAACAGCAGCAAAAACAGAATATAATGACTTGTGGCATGGGAAATATGCCTCCAACACCGACAAGTATAGAATCACTGACAGCAGCTAGTACCGCGGGACCAACTGGTGTAACAAGTAGTACAGCATCCGCAAGTGTAGGTGCCGCATGTGGCATGGTAGCGGCGCCAAGTCCTTCACCTAACTTTGCATCAAATGGACCTTTAGGAACGCCATTAAATAATCCGCCTTCTGTTCCATCTCTTATGCAATCTCTAGGTGACCGTGGAGGTACACCTCCATTAAATCCTACATCACCCGCCTCAGCAAATATAAGCATGTCATCAATACCAGGTGCAGGTGGTCCCAGCGGTGGTATACAGCATCCGCCCCCCTCATCAACTCCTACGTCTGTGTCATCATGTTCGACTGGCTCAACTTTAACAACCACCATAAGTGCGGTTTCGTCATCATCATCAGCAACCTCTACCTCTATTGCGGCAACATCCGGAGCGGTAACCGTCACATCGTCATCTACATCAGTTACGATGTCTTCATCAGCAGAAGCTAGTGTTTCTAGCAATGGTTTAGCACAAAATCAACAGCAAATGTCAACTATGGGTAAAGGAAGTGCTGGAACAACTTCTACCTCATCTTCTACATCTTTATTGTCATCACGTCCTTCAACTAGTATCAGTAACAGTCTTTCATCGCAAATGGCGGCTCTCGAAGCAGCGGCCCGAGATAATGATGATGATCCACCAACATCTCCGAATGGAGATTCCCAAAATGCTGGTGGTGGCAAATCCTCTAAAGGCAAACTCGATTCCGTTAAACAGGACGACGACATTAAGAAGGAGTTCATGGACGATGGTAGTGGTGGTGATAATTCTCAACAAGAATCTTCAGCTGGTGTCGGCAAAAATGTCAATAACGACGGCACAGCTAAATTGGAAATTAAAACTGAAGAGGGTGAAATGAAGATTAAATCCGAACCAATGGAAGTTGACGATTCAAACGCAACCGCAGGAGGTGCAAACTCTGAATCTGGAATGTGTATAAATAGTGGAGATAGCAAGGATTCCATAAAGCCAATGGCCGATGGCAACAATGCAAGTGGGGCAGATGTTAAAATAAAAACTGAAACCAAACCAGTTGTACCAGAACCTCTTATGTCCAATGCTGGTGATAAAAAGAAGAAATGTGGTAAGTAAACATAAAAAACTGAATTTATTTCCGTTGCGGCTAATTGGTTAAAAACAATGGTTACAAATATACATAATTATCAATGTTATAATTTTTACATAGTTTTCGATCCAGAGGAACTTAAGCAAGCTTTATTGCCGACACTAGAGAAACTTATCCGACATGAACCTGAATCAGTGCCATTCCGTTATCCAGTTGATCCACAAGTGCTCGGTATTCCTGACTATTTTGAAATAATAAAAAAACCAATGGATTTGGGAACTATACGCAACAATCTTATGAACGGTAAATACAATGATCCATGGGAATATGTTGATGATGTCTGGTTGATGTTCGACAACGCCTGGTTATACAATCGCAAATCATCAAAAGTTTACAAATATTGTACAAAAGTAAGCGCTTTCATGGTTGTAATGCGAGTGTAAATTTCTAATAAATTTTGCACACAATTTCTTTTAATTAATTAGCTTTCCGAAGTGTTCGAACAAGAAATTGACCCCGTCATGCAGGCTTTAGGATACTGCTGTGGACGAAAATATACATTTAATCCTCAAGTCTTATGCTGTTATGGCAAACAGTTGTGCACCATCCCTAGAGATGCCAAATACTATAGTTATCAAAATAGGTATGTTGTCTTTGAATATTAACACTTATTTAGTTTTAGCATTTGTATAATTTATAAAAACATTATTAAATTGATCATTGTGTGTAGATAAACAATATATATCAGTCATTGGTTTTTTATGTAGCCAAAGTAATCTTTATTATTATTGTTACTATTAACACATTCAAAAATTTAAAGTTTGCTTGTATATAAAAAATACCATTAATATGTTGTATCAAATTCTAATGCCAACCTTATTTTTTATTTTCTTTTCTATACTTGCAAATGTCAAAAATCAATACATCCTGGTTATGGTTTTTGTGTGCGTCTTTTTTAATTCCCTCTGTCGAAAACCTCTTCCAATAAAACATAAAAACTCAATGAAAAATGTTTTATATATAAATTCATTATTAATGTTTTTATTTATTTCGCTTTACTATTAATGTTTTAAATATCGACTCATGAATACTTTTATTTTAAATTTGTTTAACATAAATACAACATGTATCTTGTTTTGCTTTTTGTTGTTTTTTTTTTTTCAATTCTGTAACCATAACAAATTTTTTACTACATCGCCATTAACACAAAATTCTCTATTTCAAACTTAAATTCTAAAAAAAATTGGTCAACAAAATTACTTTAAATAATTTCAACAAAAAATCGTTCGCACGCACATAAATACTATAATGAAAATAATAATTCATTCACCATAATAAAACAAAACCATAAACGACGCTAAATTTGTAATATGTATGGTCGCTTGTTTGTATTTGTGAATTTGGATTGCAATCACTTTTGATAATCAATACAAATTATATAATCAAATATACAAACACAACATACACAAAATAAAAACAATAAATTATAATCTTATAATGAATCAATAGTCTAAAGGATTATGGCGTATCCTCAAACAGATATACTTTCTGCCAGAAATGCTTCAACGATATTCAAGGGGACACTGTTACACTCGGTGATGATCCATTGCAATCTCAAACGTAAGTATTGCAGCAAAATTTATTTTAAGTTAAGTAAATCTTCAAAATAAAAATAACTCTAAACATATATCATCGCTGTAAAATACATTTAACTATTATTCTATTGATTTTTGTGATATTCTTCCGACGGGGTTTGTTTGAATTTGGAACGATTTTCCGTCATCCCACGTCAAATTTGGTTTATGAACAGACCGGTTTCGGCTTTGTGCCATCTTCAGTGTTCTCGAATACTAAAAGTATTTTTAGTATTCGAGAACACTGAAGATGGCACAAAGCCGAAACCGGTCTGTTCATAAACCAAATTTGACGTGGGATGACGGAAAATCGTTCCAAATTATTCTATTGCTTTAATGTAACAATCGACAGTTTATATAGTTGAAAATGAAAACACATAAAATAGGTCATAGCTAGAGTCTCCCGCCAATTATTATGTACCTTGAATTGAGAGAAATTTTCGAAGAACGGTTTTCGAAATTAGAAAATTTTGATTAAAAAAAAAAATTAACATTAGACGAAGGTTTGTACTCCAAAAAAAGTGACCGAATGGACATTTTTCCATTTCCAAATTTGTAGCTTCAAACAATGACTTCCAAATGTATCCATCGATTATCCATTTCTTAAAATTTATTTTTGAGAAATCTAAAATTTTATCACGTCGCACACACACAGCCACACACCTCGGACCTTTCGAAAATAATCAGAATAGTCATCCCACGTCAAATTTGGTTTGTAAACAGACCACTCATTAGCATAGATATTTATATTGCAGCATACTTATACAGAAGCGATTGTCGGAGTAGTTGCTGTTTGATTCACTTAGTGATGAAAACGTTCATTTCGATTTGTCCATGGAAAATATTCTATATAAAATGCTTAACATGCTTGTTTCTAATAACTATTTCATAAACGACTGGAAACTGTTAATAGTTTCCTAAGCATATTGAAGTACCACTAGATTAATGGGTGTTCAATTAAAAAAATTATGGTTTCCAGAAAAGCCTGCTGCTATTCGTAATATAACTATAAACTTAACTGAGGTTTAAATTGCAAATATAGACGATTTTCTTGAAATCCTTTTCAAAAAATGCTATCGTCAAATTACACAATTGTACCTTTTTTATCTTTCCTAACAGCTTTGCATATTCATGAAGAATGAAATGCGCAGTGGCGAGTTCATGTGCATATATCGTTCCTGTATGTGACAAAAATGCAGTAAAACCCATAAAATATAAGAAAAACAACAGGATTTTTTTTGTTTGTATAAACTATAAACAATAAAATCCTAATAAAAGAAAAAAATTGAATACGTGAATATTGAAGATTTATTAAAATTTTATAAAAATAGTCAGTGTATCTACTTTCGCACGTTTCCAAATAAAGTTGTTTAAGTCGAATTGTTAGTATATTTTCTAGCGTTCCTTTACTTTGATAACTCTTTTAATGCGGTTTGGCATATTTTTAACCAAAGTTATGATGTACCGTTCGGTATAAACCCACTATTCTTCCGCTAGAAGCCATAGTTTATTTAAACAGGTGTGTGCATTATCCTGTGACAGAAAACTGTCTATTAACATAGTTCTTCAATTTTCAACTTATTTGGTTTTGAATTTGGAAGCCAATCTTACTACAATAGTGAGCATATGCCTGTGGTCTTCTTCGAACAAAAAAAAAAAAAAACAATTGCTGAATTTCTTTAGGTTCGGAAACAAGAAATTGTAAATTCGGGGTAAATCCGGAGAATAGGGCGGATGAGGGAGCAATTCGTAGCATAATTCATGGAATTTTATCAAGAAAACTGCTCATGTGTGCAGCAATGCAGGCATATTCGCCTTCTTTGGCGCCGATTCACACCGAGAAACACATTGTTTTGACTACTGTTTGATCTCTGATGTGTTGTGGTGGATCCACGATTCGTTTACGGTTTAATTGTGAGCAAACGCGCCATTAATATTGCGAAAAGCCTTTTCATACCCATCAGTCATACTTTCAATCGGCATTTTCAGTGCCTCGGTAAATTACTTTTTTACCGTTGAAAATGAGGTTCCGGAATTCTCATTGCGTTTATGAAGCCTAGCCTTGATTTGAGCGGTTGTTTCTTTCAACAAAAAATAATGCTTAAAGTGGACTGGACTTTTTTCTATAATCTCCTCAAATCACGCGGTCGTCGCTATCAATAACTGTGTAACACAAACTTAATGACGCAACTTGTTTAAATGTTGACAGGAGGAGTATCACCGTTTCAGTTAGGAGCCGGGAAATTCTAAAAGTCACCATCTTATTGACCCGATATCGTATATATAACATCCTATACACCTAAACGTACTAATGGGTATGTATACTCATATCATATTTATGTGTGAAATTTTGTGAAAAACAGTTGCGTATAAGTATGAGTTTAAGTTTAGCGCGAGTATAATTATTTTAACAGTTTAGAAAATTAGCGTAAAAATGTTATATATATGTGTACATATATATATATATATATATGTGTACATATATATATATATATATATATATATATATATATATATATATATATATATATATATATATATATATATATATATATATATATATATATATATATGTATGTATGTATGTATGTATGTATGTATATCTATATATATATATATATATATATATATATATATATATACATATGTGTGTGTGTGTGTGTGTGTTTTACCTCATATTGACTGCAACGATGTAAATTCTCTCTTGTTTAGACTGTCGATAAGAAATTTCATCCAGTATTATTGATAAGGGTAATTTTTTAATAAATCCTTCAAATTGGGAAAACATTCCTCTATAATAGGAGCCATTTTGCATGCCTTGTGAAAAAAATCCACTCGACCTGTGCATTGTTGTTGCAGGTAAAAATTTATAACAACAATTATATAAGAATTCAAGTGGATTAACTTCACTTGGAATACATAACAAGGTATAATATTTTGAAATTTGTGGCAAAATAATAGAAAAACGTTCCCATTATTGTTAAATATATTATTATTATTATAAATATGCACATATATACATTATTGACATGTAATATTAATACAATACCATTTTTGGTTTTTCGTATTTTTCAAATGTAAATAATGTTGTAATAACAGTCAAATCAAAAAGGATCAATTTAAAGAGATGAAAAATGATCATCTTGAACTGGAACCCTTTGTGGACTGCATGGAATGTGGACGAAAGCAACATCAAATTTGCGTTTTGTGGTTAGATTCAATATGGCCCGGCGGATTTGTTTGTGATAATTGTTTACAAAAGAAAGACTCTAAACGAAAGGAAAATAAGTTCAACGCCAAACGTTTACCAACAACTAAACTGGGTATTTATATTGAAACGCGTGTTAATAATTTCCTAAAGAAAAAAGAAGCTGGTGCGGGTGAAGTTCATATACGTGTAGTATCATCTTCCGATAAATGTGTTGAAGTAAAACCTGGCATGCGAAGACGGTTTGTCGAAAATGGCGAAATGAACTCTGAATTCCCATATAGAGCTAAAGCACTTTTCGCATTTGAAGAAGTAGATGGCATTGATGTATGTTTCTTTGGTATGCATGTACAGGAATATGGTTCTGAATGTCCAGCACCAAATACAAGACGAGTTTACATTGCGTACTTGGATTCGGTCCACTTCTTTAGACCTAGACAATATCGTACAGCAGTATATCACGAGATTCTTTTGGGCTATATGGACTACGTTAAGCAACTTGGCTACACAATGGCCCATATTTGGGCTTGTCCACCATCGGAAGGAGATGATTACATATTTCACTGCCACCCTACGGATCAGAGAATACCTAAACCGAAACGATTGCAGGAATGGTATAAGAAAATGTTAGATAAGGGCATGATTGAGCGAACCATACAGGATTACAAAGATATTTTGAAACAAGCTATTGAAGATAAATTAACATCAGCTGCCGAACTGCCTTACTTTGAAGGCGATTTTTGGCCCAATGTTTTGGAAGAAAGTATAAAAGAGTTAGACCAAGAAGAAGAAGAGAAGCGAAAACAAGCAGAAGCTGCTGAAGCAGCAGCTGCTGCAGCAAATGTAAGTGAACAAAACGGCTATATTTTTCGGTGTGATATAATTTATATAATTTTTAGATATTTTCAATGGAAGATACAGAAGTCAGTGGTGATGGTAAAAAGAAAGGGCAGAAGAAGGCTAAAAAATCCAATAAGTCGAAGGCAGCACAACGGAAAAGCAATAAAAAATCAAATGAACAACAAGCTGGCAATGATCTCTCTGCAAAAATTTATGCCACAATGGAAAAACACAAGGAAGTGTTCTTTGTTATACGTCTTCACTCAGCACAATCTGCAGCAAGTTTAGCGGTAAATATTAGTTTAAAAAATGAAACTTTTCAACAAAAAATATTGATAATTATATTTCTCATATATTATTCATTTAGCCCATTCAAGATCCTGATCCTTTATTGGCATGTGATCTTATGGATGGCCGTGACGCATTTCTTACCTTGGCTCGTGACAAACACTATGAGTTCTCTTCTTTACGCAGGGCTCAATTCTCAACATTGTGTATGCTGTACGAATTGCATAATCAAGGCCAAGATAAATTTGTTTACACTTGCAACAATTGCAAAACTGCTGTGGAAACTCGATTCCATTGTACAGTTTGTGATGTAAGTGGTAGTGTGTTACTAATTACTTTTCTACCAATTCAATTTGCTGTTTTTATTTTAGGACTTCGATTTGTGTACATTGTGTAATGAAAAGATTGGTCACCCACATAAAATGGAAAAACTTGGTTTTGATTTAGATGATGGTTCATCTCCAGCAGACCTTAAACAAGCAAATCCGCAAGAAGCCCGCAAACAATCCATACAACGTTGTATTCAGTCATTGGTACATGCCTGTCAATGCCGTGATGCCAATTGCCGTTTACCTTCGTGCCAGAAGATGAAGAGAGTAGTACAACACACCAAAAATTGCAAGAGGAAAACCAACGGTGGTTGTCCTATTTGTAAACAATTGATTGCTTTATGTTGTTACCATGCCAAACACTGTCAAGAGCAAAAATGTCCAGTGCCTTTCTGTCCAAACATCAAAAACAAACTAAAACAACAACAGTTACAACAAAAGTAAGACCTGAAACGAGAACCATTCTAGACCAAATAATTAAAAATGTTCAAATTTCCAGACTGCAACAACAACAGTTATTACGACGTCGTGTGGCTCTTATGTCTCGAACTGTAACTACACCCACAGCATTACCGGGGCCTGCAGGTGCTGGTCCTGTTGTGGGTCCTGGCGCTGTTCCAGTGGCTGCAGTTGCCATGCCAGGTGTTAGTGTAAATCCTTCTGTAATGGGTGGACAGCCGCCTATAATGCCAACCGGTGCAAGTGCTATGAGCCCATCTACTGTTCCCGTTTCCTCACCAGTAGCTGCGCCATTAGCTGCTGGTGGTGGTATAACATCCCCTCATCCACATCAGCAAACGGGCATTGGAATGAAACCTGGTGGAAGTCACTCGCCTTCACCTAATGTTCTCCAAGTTGTTAAACAGGTACTAGTGTAGTTCATAATTGAATATTTTTAATTTGCATCAGAAATTTCCTTAATATAAAGAAGAAGTAATAGACAGAAGTAATATTTTCAAATAATTTTAATTTTAAGGTACAAGAAGAAGCTGCTCGTCAGCAAGTCCCACATGGTGGCAGTTTTGGTAAGGGCGGTGCCATGGCTCCCCCTGTCATGCAGCGGCATCATATGGCTGGGTTGCCAAATCAACAAAATCCTGGAATGGTGGGAAGTGTAGGTAATGTTAGCGGCGTTTCCAGCGTTGTGCAAATGGGTCCCGGTGGAAATAGTGTAATGGGAAATAATCTTTTACCAATGGACCAGTGGGGAGCTAATCGATATCCTAACAATGCTAATCAAGGCATGCGCCAACCTAATCAAAATCAGGTTATGCAACAAACCGCAATGCAGCAACAGGTAATAAAATATATTTTTGCTACTAATTGGGTTGGACATACTTGATTTTTGCTTGCAGAATATGATGGGCGGCATGGGAGGAGCTAGTGGCTCGCAACAAATGGCTGGAGGTACTGGAAATATATCTGGTAACGCACAGGGTGTTGGTGGAATGAGTGGCAATGGAGGCATGGTTGCTATGGGTGGTTCAGGGCCCATGGGAGGGCCCGGTGGTATTCGTCCACAAGGACAGCATCCTAATGCGGGAAGTGTGGGTGGTTCGGGTCAAATGCCAAATGGACCACTTAACGCTCAATTAAATACTCAACAACTTGCTCAAATAATGCAAAAAATAAAAAATAATCCCACGAATGAGGGACATCAACAAATCTTGCAAGTTTTAAAGCAAAATCCTCAAATAATGGCTGCTATTATTAAACAAAGGCAACAAAGTCAAAACAACAATGCAGGTCAACAAGGTGCAGGTAGTGCCGGCGCTGCAGGAAACGGCCCTCAACAGCAGCAGCAGCAACAACAAGTTATGCAACAACAACAACAACAGCAGCAAATGCAGCATATGATAAATCAGCAACAAATGCCCCAAGCAAATCAGCAAGTTATGATGCAAGCACAGCAACAAAATCCCGGTCAACATCAACGTATGCCAGGAATGCAGAATCCAATGATGATGCAACAACAGCCGCAAGGACAAGTAAGTTCTTTTATTTTGTATATAGTATGTCCTTATGTACATAAAATTTTTATCTTTTAAATCACATGAACATGAATCATCCAAGTAGTTGAAGTATTTCTTTGATTTCTGTGCTGAAATTAATCAAAATGATAAATTTTAACAATATAATGTAATATATATATATACACTTCGAATATAGTAATAAAAATTTAATAGTTACAAGACTTTGCTAGGCTCTAATAGAAATAAGTGTTGGACATCATATTTTCATACTTTCTTATTGATTTTTTTATTAGGTCTCTAATGCACAATGGTTTAAAATGCAGATGCGACAAATGCCCAACTATCCTCCACCGTACAGACAGCGTGCACCACAGCAAATGGGTGGGGTTGGTGGTGGTGCACAACAATTTGGAGGGTTTGGCGGATCTGGAGGAGGTGTGGGTGGTCCAGGAGGTAACCCAGTCGATCAATACGCAGTAATGCAACAAGGACTTAAACCATCACCGCAGCAACAAATGGGTGGTATACCCGGAGTTCAACAGCAAATGATGCAAGGCGCTGGTGGAATGGTAGGTGGACCAAATGTGATGGGACCACCAACACCTCACACGCTTCAGCAACAACTTATGCAATCATCAAGATCTTCGCCGCCAATAAGATCCCCTCAGCCCACACCCTCACCTCGTTCGGCACCGTCGCCTAGAGGCGGTCTCTCTGCATCGCCTAGGGCGCAACCGTCTCCGCACCATGTAATGAGCCACTCACCCGCGCCACAAGCACCTCATGACGGTTTACACAACCATGGAGGCATGCATCCGCACCAATCACCATTGCCCGGCGTACCACAAGATGTCGGCGTAGGTGGTGTTGGAGGTGTGGGTGGTGTAGTAAGCGGGCCCGTATCCGATGCATCCGATCAATTGACCAAATTTGTAGAACAACTTTAGTGTAATTAGCTAATGGCAGCGGCTCAGGCCTTCCAGTCACCTCCCCAACCTCAACCTCCTCCATCTCCCCATAGCAGCCGCTTCAACATAAATCATCAACAACACCGATATTTTTAAGAATAAACAACAACCTACTTACATATTTCTGTAAAAAGTAAAAGCTAAACAAACCAACAAAATAATTTTATTTATACAATGACATTAAAAAATCTTTGTTACTTTTAAAAATTAGTATCATTATTATTGTTAAGCCAATCAATCATATTATACGATAATTATTTTCACGAAGAAAAGTTTTAATTATTTTAGTAACTTTTTTGTTTATCTAATTTAATACTATAATAACATTAAAAATGTTTTATGATTTATATTTTAAATATAAAAATGGGAAAATTTAAGTTTTGTTTTACTATAACTCTATCTATTGGGTCTCACTTAATATTATTTCAAACATTTTAATTTTTGTTTGAGTTTTTATAATTTGAATAAATCATCCTTCCAAGAGTATATTCATAAATTGTTATGCATTATTTCCTCTAATTTTCAGAAAACTAACAATTTTTCTAAAAAAAAGTAATAATATATAGCTTATACATATTTAATACTAAATACATTATCTTTTAAATATAATATGAATAAAACAAAAATATACATAAATGAATCTAGCTTTAGTAAAAAAAATAATTTTTAACATCTTATATATTGATTAAAATTTAAGTTTTAGCTTCTAGACATTTTATACTCTTCTCTTAATAAGCATATTATTATTCCTAAATCATAAGACGAAAATGTTTATTTTTACGATATGGAAAGCTAAAAAGAACGTAAAAATTACTGGTAAAAATTATAGAGAAGAATATTATAGTATACTTGTGTTTTATTCAAAACCTTTCCCTTTCTTCCCTCATTATGTATTTGTTAAAAAAGAAACATTTAAAATAATTTTGTATATATCTTTTTCTTTTTTTTTTTTTTTTTTTTTTTTTGTAACGAAATTTAATATTAAGTATACATATAAGAAATAAACATTTTATATAGAAATCTCCACAAAGTTTCAAGAATGACTACTAAATAAAACAATTGATACAATACTATATTATCACTTATGTGAAAATAACCACACGCAAAATAGTTTATTAAATCAAGCATTAAAATGTACATTTTCACAACAGAAAAATAGTTTGTTTGAAAATATATTGTAATAACATGTAAAGTTCCCTTTTCAATTGTTGAGTACTTTCTGGATTTTCAACATTTGTAGGCAGATTTTTTTAATAATTTTATAATCGTGTATGTATATGTATGTATATTACATATTCACAAACAAACACTAAACTATTTTCTAAAACGAGTTTATTTTCTAAAATTTTATGCTATCACTTTTAAATCTGTCGCCGCTTATCAAAGAAATAAATAACATTATTTTTAATTGAGAGTTTGGTTAAGTGATTTATCTGTAAAAAAAGAGATTTGAAATGCCTACATAATTGCTTTAGACAGGGAACAAATATAAAACTCGTAAATATGTAAAAAAAAATAAAAAACGTACGAGTTCGTTGTGTTTTAATCCCCTAAGGAAAAAAACTGCCGCGTTTTAATTTTGTACATTAGTAGTAATAAATATTACAACACGACATTCTATGAACATATTGGATTAAAACAAAGAAAGCCGCCCAATCTTTGTTTATATTGTAATGTTTTTATGTACTAATACTGCAACAAAAATAGACATATATAAATAAATAAATTTGCCTTAACTTTTAAAGATCAAATAAAAAAGTAATGTAAATAATTAATAAAAATATTAAAATAAATATCTTTAAAATTTACCGCCGCCTTTTAAAGAAATTGTTTCATGTATAATTTTCGTTTTTTTTTAATTTTATTTTTTTAAGAAAAAAGTCATCCTTAATTAATCTTAAAAAAAGGTGTAAATACTAGTTTTATCATATGAAATGAATAAAAAAATATTCCAAAACTGTTTTGTGATTAAAATTTAAAAACAAAATATATTAAAGAGTTTAAGTTTAAAGTATTTTTAATATATTTATAATATATTCTAGAACGTAAATATTATTAGTTATTTTTTTATCGTTGTAGTCTTATTATTATTATTATTATTTTTTTTTTAATTTCTGTTTCTAGAATATTTGCACTTTTCAAATTGAACAATATTATACAACTAAAAATTAGTGTAGGTTTCTTTAAGTCTTAACTGAATATTATTAATAGATATTTATTCAATGAGTGTAGATGTAAAAAATACGTGTTTAGGTTTTAAGAAATGAGAGATATAAATAAATTGAACGATTTTTTAAGCAAACGCCGCCATTGTTTAAAAAAGAGTTTAAATATTTATTATTATCAACGAGAGAGTGTAGATATTTTTATTAAAGTTTTTAAAATGTATGTACATTTTAAAACTAAGATTTTTAATATCTTTACATGTAATTTAAATTGATTTTCTTTAATTAAAACGAGAACATGTTTGGTTAAATTAACTACTCAAATTTATTTCATAAAAAAAAGAAACATTTGCAACTTAATCTCACAAAGTAATAAAAATAAATAATAATTAAAGTGAACACTAACCCATTTTAATAAAAAAAAAAAATTAATAAATAGTATATGTGTGAGTGTATGTGAATGTAAGCTGCGTAAATATTTGCATTAATAAATATTCACTCAAGTAACTTTCATCGTTATAATTGTATACAATAAAAGAGAATTTAAGGTTAATAATAAAAATATATTCACTTAATTTAATATTGTGTAGATGAATAATTAACAATAAGATAATTATAAAAGAGATCATAATCAAGTAAATGCGTTGCATTCATTAAGAAGAGACAGCATTATTTGTACATTATATAACAAAAAGTCGTTTTATAAAGTAATATTAATTTAAAATAGAAAACAAAAATGATAATATACTGTACAAGAAAAATTAATTTAATAAAGTACATATAAAAATAATTTAAAATAAAAAACTACGTGTTTCAACATTAACTCCTAACGTATGTTCGAATATGTTAAACTAGATATTCCAGAATATTTCTCCACTATTAGCAACAAGAAACATAATGCTCGAAATGCCGCCATCCGCCAAGCAACTTTGTGCGGAACGAAAATTTATAAACTATTCAATTCAACTACATTTTGTTCCTACATAAAAAAGTTTTGCCGCAACAACTTCACATGTTTTAAATCAACATTCATGAGAATGAAACGTAGTATTTATTAAATAAGTATGAACATATTTTTCTCCTTGAAGCACACAAATTATTCAAATATCTAAACATTCTCCGAAAATTTGTTCTATGTATAATTATTTTAATTTATTGTGAAAAAAAATATCACATGAAATCAGCACCATTTTTCCAAAAAAAAATTTTATCGTTGTGCTTGGATACCATTTTGTTGACTCTTTTTTTGCAAGTCTTTTTTCGTGGACAATCATGCAGGTAAAAATAAATTCTCGCAGCACGCAGCTGATAAAACATTTTTTTTTAATTTTTTCGATGCTCAAGTTAAAATTGAATTCGCTTTGGACTATATGTACATATTTTAGTTATATCATATTTTATAAACGAGCTTTATGTGTTTCTATAAAAAACAAATAAATATATTTTATTATTAAAAAATTTTCCTCAAGGAGTCGTCGAAATATTGTATAAAATATATTTATTTTTTATAAAAAGGACAAAAGCTGGTTTATGACATAAAATATGCATTAAAACAAAAAGGTCGAAAAAGTAGTGTTAATGAATTTATGTTTTATTTAGATTAAAATTTAATGATTACTGATATTTATCACTTCAAATGCATATCATATGTTTTTCATGTTACTTTTTTATTAAGAAAGAAGTAATGATGTGACAATTATTACACTAGCAGAATAGAACATCACCAATTTCGTCAATTTTTAATTCTCATCTAGACCGGGACCTGGGAGATTGATTGTTCTTACAGCAATTTCTTTATTTTATGTGAAAGATGGAAAAAAAAATATATATACCTTTACCTTTCCCATCTGAATAAAAAATTGCTCACAAGAAAAATATCCTAGTGGAAACGTCGAATTTAGAAATATCGTCCATTTAAAACACACTTTCTTATAAAGAAAGAATGCAGAAAGCAAACGTTTCTTTCATTTAGCTGGAAGAAAGACAGAAAAAGTATATACTTATGTAATTAAGTAAATTGCTACGAGTAAAATCTAGCGACAAAGTCGAATTTCACTCTCTACGTGTTGCCCACTACGCACTTTTTATTGTGCAGATTTTAATTCAGCTGAGAGAAGGATAGAGAAATATACATACATATATACATATGTATGTATGTATGTTTCATCTATCTCTCACCGAGCTCAATTAAAATTGTCTTAAGTAAAAGATGTGTAAGCGAATGGTATGATCTGATTGTTATTGCACTTTTGATGTGCCATCATCCAGATGTATTGCTTGATTTAGTAAAAACAATGAATGCAACAATAGCAATGCATTTGCTATTGTTGTCAATGCAATGCAATGTTTGAATGGTCAGAAAACGTTAATGTATTCAATTCGTTCTCTGGGCTGAGAACACGTATAGCAATAAAAGAAAAAAACATATACTTATACTAAAACAACCTGCAAAAAAAAGAAGAAAAAACTGCATTTAAAGTCCATCATTAAATTCATACATATGTACATTATTAACGTATGTACATACATACATGTATGGGTTTTCAAATACGTAAAGTTTAAAAGAAAGAAAAAAAATTCAGTAATAGATATCCTTAACAAAAATGCCTGCTTATGAAACTAATTTTGAATGTATTTTTTAAACAGGAATTTGACGAAGATATAAAGGAAGTTTAAACCAAATAGCCATAGAGGTTTGCAGCAAATTACAACAAAAAAGTGGAGATTATCATGTTTCTTCTAATCAAATGATGAATTTTGTTTGCCTTCATCTGAAATAAATAGTGCATTTAATTTACATACATTTACATTAATTTACCCCCTTCAGAAAAAGGAACAGTTTATTTATACATTTGTCAATATGTTTATATTTATTATGTTATGTATAAAAGGGAGGTGGCGGCGTGGTGTAGTGGGTAAAGTGCTTGCCTGTAAAACGAAGTACCAAAGGTTCGTTCTCTCTCAGAGGACAAACAATTTTCACCATGGTTTCGAGTTTTAAAATTAATTGGCTCAATCCTCCTTCAAAAAATCCATCCAAGAAGTTCCTTACCTCTCCACCCCCTAGAAAAGAACAACAGCCTATTAACGAAACTGACGCAAGGCAAAAAATATGCTTCTTGAAAGCCATATGCACCCAAGAGGGGTAATGGAGAAAAAGATATATAAAAGGGAAAGGTAGTCTCATTTTAACCAACATGTGATTGAACCAGGAGCAAGGATACCTCCTTGCAATGTTGACTATAGTAGTTGCAGCGTTCAAAATTTGTATGGTCTACTCTACAGCCAATGCACGCAGCAATGTCATGAAATAGAAGCAAGAGAGGTATCTCCTCCATACATATTAATATCCATTTATCTTACACCTGAATGAATATAATAGAGTCTTCTAAATTAGTATGGTCCAGCAGTGGTCCTATTTTTTAGATTTTCATCATTCTGCCAGTGGTTACCAAAAAGCATACATATTTCATTCAATTATCAACAGCCAGAAAAGGATAATAGTATGCAATTTTTAAAAACAGCATTGTATTATTAAGAGAATGAGAGCATAATAACACAGTGGTAGTTTGAGTAGATTATTGGTGTTATCGTTTTAGGAGATTCGCATCAAAAGTCTTTTTTTTGACGCATTTATTAACTCTACTTACAACAAAATAAGTAAATCAATCTTGAAACTGGAAATTTATCCTATACTTCCATTGGTCATATCGAAATTAAAACCTAATAAGTACATACATATGTGTGCATGACTATTCAATAATTTAGTAAGAGCGGGGAGATGGTGACCACGACCACAAAATAAATTTCATTATCTTATATCCTGAAAGCTATAATTGTAAGAGTCTTCAAATTAGGTTTAAGCTAATTTAGAGCCAAAATGCGAACTGATGAAGTAGGTGCGGTGGTACAAAGTAATTAATAATTATCCTTTATCTGGAAAGCTATATTGGTGATTTATATATTAATTGGAATCCAAGATGTGAAGTCAGGTAAAAAGAAGTTTTACCTAAGCCAATTTCAAATCCATTTTGTACATGTAATTAATATATAAAATTTATTTGAAACACACAGGATAAAGACTGATTGAAAAACAGTCACAACTATAGAAATTCGGCAAAGAGAAGTGACAATTTACTATTCGTACTTAAATTTGATAAATTCACATGAATTCGCATGCCACTACTCATTTTTCAGTAAAATTAAGCAAAATAGTGTTAAAAAATTTGGTTATAAGTTCAAAAATATGTATATAAATGGTATTTCCAACTTGATGAAGTCTAAGAGAATCAATAAATTAGTTGAAAAGTTGGACAGGTGAATATAAATGTTAATAAAAAACATAGAATTAAAATCAATCAGAGTTTTTGGTTGCTGAATGTTATCAGGAATGAGGACTTTACAACGTAATATATGAGCATAAATATATGATTGTATGGGTTTGTAAAGCTGATGGCCTTTTTAATATCCTCTCAAATACATAGTTTAAAAAATAAATAAAAAAGTACGTTTTTATTAATATATTTTCTACATTTGCTAACTATTTAACTGCATTGTAAAATAACTGCGAACATGATTTTTTTAGGAAAGTGTGGAGGAGGGAAATATTCCCGAAATTTTGTAGTAAGCTTGTTGCATCTTCCCTACCCGGCGATTTACCCAAAAAGCGTTTGAGTGCTTTTGGATACATATAATATACATATACTTTTAATTTAGTTGAGGAAAGCACACCACTCTTGCAAAGTTGTCTTTTATAGCATAAATTTTTTTTACATTGTATTCATTTAAATTTAATAACAATACAGTATCCTTTTCAATAACATATAAAATTATTTATGTTTAACTTTGATGAAAATTCTTTCAAACATGGCGAGGTTTGATAAACGGTTTGCATTTTTTACTTTGTGCTCCATACATCAATTGCTCCTTACAATGGACAACAAGTAAATTTTGCATGGATAAAATAATAGGGACGTATTTCTAAAATTCTGCTAAAATTAAACATAATAAAAATTACATTGTTTGCTGTGGCTTTAGCTCTTCATACGCCGACATTTCATTGGTCGCTAAACCAAATCGTCAGTGAAGTTTAAGCATTCAACATCGGATGTTTATGTCATACAAATCAAATACAATATGGGAATTCAATATTATATATGAAACATAACAAAATGCATAAATCATAGTAGGCTGAGAATGCTTTTATACAAAAAAAAAAAAAAAATAAACAAACAATTGTACTCAAAGTGAGTCTGTTTTACTTTTCTTGCAACACGTATACAATTAAACGTCCTTTGGTTGTTAATTGTTTTAACAACTATTTGGGGATAGTATCCCGATTAATAAATTTCAATATTAAGTATTCATAATAAAAATTTTTACACAAAAATACATGAAAATGCCAAAAGTTAATCGGTAGTGACTAACCCAAATAAAATCGGATATACTTTTATGCTGAATTACATCATGCAATCGTCCAAACTATTCCAGAAATAAGGACTTTAATACGATTCACTCAAACAAAACTATCAAAAGCAGAGGTAGGAAACTTAAAACCCCATCAAGTTTTGACAAAGTGTAATCGATATTAAAAAAAGTGTCAGCAAGTGCCCTTAAAAATAAGTTTTGCGCTCTAGTGACAAGTCGCTTAGTAAAAACTAGATTAAGAGATTCTGTACTTATTGCTGGGAGTCCATGAAAGTAAGTCCAAGAAAATAAATAAAAAAAATATTAGACTTTGCTAGACAAGATCTTAGATCAGTTAGAAAATCTTTTGCACGTATAAAATAATAGTACGATTTAATGTTAAGATTTAGCAAAAACTATATTCATATACATATATTAATTGGTTTCCTGGAAATGGCTTTAACAAATTCCAGCTAGGTCTCTTTCTTGGAAAATCTGCTTCCGCTGGTTCTACCCAATTCTTTGTCTTAATTTTTAAGCAGCTTCATGATATGGATATGAAACGATAAGGTTTTCTACGAAGAGAGATCAAAACAAAATGGATTAGGCTTTAGACAAAACAAGGCGTATGTCCCAAAACGACGGAAGTAAAAAGCTCACGAATTCAGAGCTAAGTTCAGTTAACCAGGTACTATTTATTTAATAAGAAAAGTTTAGTTTTCTTCAATTTGCAACCGCGGTCATATTTAAGTCGATTCAAAGAAGAAATGAAAAAGTATTTTCTCTGCAAACATAAAAAAATCGACATTTATCAATATATTGAACAGTTTCTTCAAAAAAAAAAAAATAGATAGAATAAATGACAAGAATATGCTAAGATCATTGGAACTGTTTCCAAATTCCCGCTAATTATAATAAGGATTGTAAAAAATAATTATTTATGAATTTTTATATTATATATTATAAGATTTACATAAGTAGACTTACTATTTAGTTCGGAACAATTTATAGTCATCCCACGTCAAATTTTGTATGGAAACAGACCAGTTGCGGCTATACGACGTCTTCAGTGTTTAATATTGTACAATAATCCCAACGAATTAGCTCAAATAATAATACAGTGGAGTATGATTATAACATGCACAGGTTGTAGGGAATTATCGCCTATTACGAACGGTCTCCGTTTCCAACGATTTCGAACAAATATTTTATACAAATTATGACGATTACAACGAACTTCACGTATAACGAACAAAGCACAACCACAACTTGTCTCACTAGTTTTCTAAGCGGTTGAGGTAATTATTTATCAGTATGTTATTGGCAAAGTGATATAATAAAATATTTGAAATTTGTGAATAGATGTATCGTACATGTCCTACAAACATATCGAAAAAATATAATGAAATGTAATCGATTTCAACGTTGCTTAATTTTTTGGCAAAAATGTAAATGGAACTAAATTGATTGGTCCCATATATTTCGTTATCACCGAACTTCACTGTACATTCTTATACAGATATAATATAATTATAGTACTTATTATAGTACAATAGTCAATGTGTGGGATTTTCCAGTGTGTGTCGTTGTTATTGTTAGTTTATATTTATGATATTCAAACATTTTATGAGTTGTTCAGCGATTAAATCAAGCACTTATTCATATCATTATCTAAAAGTGTCAAATAACCGATTTATTGTTATTAATAAAATAATCATTTAGCAAACTTTTCTTTACATATGAAACAGTTTTTTGGGAATTCTGAATATAATTCGAAAATGAAGTAGTGAGTTAGCCACTCACGGCATGTGCAGAATTCCCACCCAATCTGAGGGAACCATTTTTGCGGTGTAACTAGACTGAAAATTCTCTGATCTTAGGATCCTATTGCGACATTAAATAAAGTTATGACGAGAAATTTCATTAAAATTCGTTTTGGTTATATTTACCCTTATCGTGAATAAAATTTTACGCGAAATCTGTTCCCTTTGCCGAAAATTGCGATCGGCAAATTTGTGTTGTTGTTGCCTTTACATACTATTTCTTTGAGTTTTTCACAATTTTTCGTTCATGGGAAATAGTTGACTTGAAATCTTTTTTCGCCTCTTATTCACGATAAGAATGATTGTTATTTTTTCATCAATGCAACTTTCACTATAGTATATAATATAAACATATTTTTTTGTATTTTCATCTATAAGGCACCCTACTTATACATACGTTGTCCCATGACATGTGAAAATGGGTTAGTAGAAAAATTTACAAACCGTAGACGTGAAAAGTTTTAAAATGACCAATAAGAGCACAAGGGATAGAAGGGATAGAAGGTCATTAAGATTAGATCTGAGATATATAACACAGTATCTAAATACTGTGAATTCATGCTCTTCTAGAACATCACCATGCTAAAGTGACAGATGTCTTTCATGCTATCACATACGAATTAGTTGCGTGACTAGTTTAGTGCGTGATCCTTTCCTCCTACGACGCACATACATACTTAAGTAAAAGTTGAGGTAACGTTTGTATTAAAATTTTTAACTTTTCGCTCTTAGATCTAAGCTAATGCCGTCTTAATTACTATAAGTCCGCCTTTACGTTTTTGAATATTTCAAGTTTTTACTGTTCGCATATCGTAACTACTTTTATTATCATACGTCGCGAGAATAGTATACGTGGAACTATTGTATCCATATTTCACTCAAGGTGCTTACATATTATCACGTTATTAACTTTCGTTAAAGTTGTTGTACCATTTCATAATTCATTATTAGTAGAAAAATTCAAATAAAAAAAAATTAAAAAAAATCTGGAAAATTCCAGCTAAGAAGAGCAGAAAATATGCTCTCTTCTCTCACCCAAAAAGCGTCAAATATCCTTATAAATTTTAAATATTATATACAAAAGAATATTTACTTTGATCAATCAATCACCCGATTCTAGCTCCTCAATTTAAATAATATTTGAATTTGTCTTCACAAGGCTGAAGATAAGAGCACGTTTTTGTCAACACAGTTATTTATTTATAATAACGCAAAAAATAAGATAACAGATTAGAAATAAAATGGTATCACTAAACAAAAATTTAACTAAATTAATACATACTACAGTAATACTCGTTTATGACGCACTCAGTTGTAACGAGTTCCTGATTGTAACAAACTGGTTCCAAACTCCAAACGCTTTGGCTGCTTTTGTTACAGTAAACTCATCTATATTAAATCTATCTATCTGCCTTCAGTTGTAAACTTTGTTGGCACTGGCTTCAAAGATCTCAGTAGGTAATTGTTGCGGAGGGTCAGTGAGGCGTATGTGCCAAAGGATGGCTGCACAAGAATGCCATTGAGAGCCCGCATCAGTCAGATTATATGTTTTTGCGACTATCCGACATATAAGTATGTTTAAAATATGTATATGTGTTTTATATAGATCTTGATGATAGGTTCGCCACAAGATAGTGGATACAATGGTGACCATGGTTGGAGGTGACTGAAGCAAACATCTCGCTACCTCTTTAAGTTGTATGTCCTTGGTAGAACAATCAAATTGGTGAAAGGTGTGAGTGTTATTGTTCATAAGGTCACAATGATGGGAGGGACTCACACCCAATGAGATTCCATGGGACAGTTGGCCAATGTCCAAGTCACATAACATAATACATATAATATTATTTTTTTAGAGGCTACACTTGAAGCTGGTTGAATTGACCGCAGAGTAACCAATGACAATTTTGAACAATCTCACCATTATATTAAGCAAGAATTATAAAATATTACTTTGTATGTGAGATGCCCTTTCCTCTGTTTAAAATCAGACCATTTCTGAAACATACACTTTCATATAAAATAATTCCCAAAATCGGTTCACAAATGACGAAAAAATCGCTGCACATAAAAAACATACTTTTGTATATTAACTTTTATTACGAACTTCTAGAATAATTAACTTTTTGACTGGCCCCACGGAGTTCGCTTTAAATGAACTTTACTGTACATACTCCTATAAACGAAATACACTGAATTATCAAAATTTAATCTAATATGAATTTTAGAATATTATTGGTAATCTACAAAAATTGTGTTCACTAGTTGAATATTTTTGTAACTATGTATACAATTGTATATTTATTTTGATTTGATGGTCATTTTTAATTATACAGATTCATTTGAAATCTATATTATACCAAGAGTTCCTAAAAATCGAACAATATTCTTTTAAGGACATGTTTTTACTAGACCATAAATATACAATTCAAATGAAATTTTGCAACATTTTAATTACTCTTATAGTTGGGCAACATTATTTAAAACACTCACATACACACATACATACATACATATTTAACTGACTTTTAAAAAGTGGTACGAGTACTCGTATGTAGGTCTTATTTTCGACTGTATTATCGAATTGTTTAAATGGGCTCATCGCAATTTTTTTATTTTTTTGTTAATTTGTACATTTATTTTTAATAAAATTTATTAATTTTATGGATAACGAAGTCGGGAAAGTTTTATCATAATTATGGAACTTCTCAATATTTTCATAACCGACACATACTCGTACTGTAGCGAACCTTTGGTAGTACTAATATTGCCCCTACATTTCAAATTTATATGGTACTTTTTTATTATCTTTAAGACGAATTTATAAATGGCTAATATCACCAAATGGGTATAAAAGCTAATAGTTTTTTGTCAGTACATATAATTTGTGACGGGATAAGTTGAATTATTGTTGAAAGGAATTTACGCTAAAATAGCCCACCATATTTTCACGGATATGTCGTTACGTGTAGCACTTTTTGTGCTAGTTGGTGTTGCGCTTGCTGAAGATTTATCGAATAAACATTTGGCTACAGCTCAATCTCCGTTCAAAAGTGATTTTGCAATTCAATTTTTTGATATTGATTCTCAAGTATCTTCTGAAGTTAAAAATCTTACAATCTCAACGCGTAAATCTTACGACGATTCTCAATGCGATAATGACATTGAAGCAATAAGAAATGGCCTACGGAATTACTATGAATGGGCTATTGAATGTAAGCGCCGTATATTTCATATAGATTTATATTTATTATATTAAAAGTGTTGAAACGCGAAAGAAAAACTAAATAATTATTACCAAAAGTAAAGAAATATTGTTACCTAAAAAAACTAGTAAAAAAAAAACTTAAATATTTCTATTTCCGTTTTTATTAACTAAGTGTCTATAATTTTGAGTTACATTATCCGTGACCGTTTTGTATTTAATTCTTTTATATGACGGCATTTAAAAAATCTTCAGAATTCATATATGTACCTCCGCTTATGATTATTTTTTACATTAAAAGCGACATGATTCACGAAATCTAATTTCTGTGCAGATATTGATGAAATATATCAATGGTATCTCCAATTGTAGTAGATACGTATAGTAATGAAGATATTGCTGGATGGTTGTATTGAGAAATTGTCCACAAAGCAAAAGTTTTTACATAATATGTGAATGAATTATTTTGTATTATTTTAATTCATACCATCGTAACATTAACTTAACTGTTGAAAAAGAGTGTAATCTAATGCTTCCATATTACGGCACTCTAATAATGTGAAAGAAAATTGACTTAAAGATATATTGATGACAGAAATCTTACATATAATTAATATACGAGTGCCATTCATTAGAAAAATTCTCGTATTCTATGAATATAATACATAAAATTAGGGCATAAAAGGCTGGTGTGGTTTGAGAAATAAAAAATTCTGAGTTATAAATGATATTGTTTGAAAACGAAATCATACTACTCGTATAGCCTAGTTTCAATGATTTCTTCTTTGAAATAATTCGCTTTTAAAAGTAAAGAGGAGGCAGGGAGTGGTGCTATGGTGGTAATGGTATCCTTTATTCTTTTAAAGTAAAATAAAACAAAATTGAATTCGTTTTCTTTATACATATATTATTTATATATTTATTATATATTTTTAAATCCAGATCCTGATTCATGGGGACGTGTGCCGATCGGTCTTATGTGGGGTCACCCCATCAGCATGGGCCAATTTGAAGAATGTATTGCTGCCACACACAAAGTGTCTGCAGATCATACAATAAGAGGCCAATACTGTCTGGCTAAGGTTCCCATAAAAGGCTTCATGAGCAAAATAAATAAACGTGATGACTATAGCAGAGCTATTAGTTACAAGCGCAAAGATCCCGTATCCTTTGACTTGGGTGTTTGTGTACCTAAAACTTGCTCACCATCAAAAACCAATGAAATCCTCAAGGTAATTATTAAAAATTACATTGGTGAAGATATAAAAGCTAATATGATCAGAGAAGACTTCTGCAAAACCGACGAGGCCATTAAGTTGCGTCCCATTGATATTTTTGCCATGTAAGTGCTAAAATTGTGCGAATTTTACTATAAAAACGCAAGTGATTCTTAATGTTTAAAAATTTCAGATTTTTCATCTGCTTCATTGTGTTCTGTATGATTTCCAGTTCAATTTATGATTATATTCAAACTAAAAATCAACGTAAGATTGAGACTTCATATTTTTTATGAAAGTTATAAAAATAACGCATTACTTTTTTATACAGAACCTAAAAAACCTTTATTTTTGGCATTTTCTGTTTTGACAAATGCTCCCAAAATTTTTACTGTCAAGAAAGTTGACAATCCTAATGTTATTCATTGCATTAATGGTATTCGCTGCTTTTCTATGATGTGGGTTGTATTTGGTCATGGATACATGACTTTCTATGATTTGCCTCATATCAACAAAAACAAATTTAATAATGTAAGATTTCTTAAATATTTTCTTTTTAATTTTTTTAATGCTCAAATAATTTTTTTTCCATTTTATTTAACCATATAGTGGGTTGAAACTCCGTATTCTATGTTAGTACAAAACGGTTCACTATGTGTCGATACATTTTTCTTCATGTCTGGCTTATTAATACTGTGGAGTGCATTCCGTGAAATGGAAAAAACGTAAGTAACATTTTAACTGACATCTAAACTGTAAATGTAAATCTATAATCCATCAATTGATTTAATGCCATCAAATGATTTAATGTCTAGCTCCTTTACATTTATTTGCCCATTTAAAAAATAAACTTATTTATATTTATTGGGAACTTGAATTTATTCATTTTAATTTTAATTATTCATACTTCGTCCTCTGTGGTATGTTAAAAATCGGCTTCGCCTTCTAAAGCATTTCTGCATTACTTTATAAAGCGAATCTGGTTTTGGGCATGCCATAGAGGAAAAGGCTCTTGCGCCCAGCCGAAGTTCGGCAATGCAGAAATGCAGGAGAAATTGTGGTATTAAAGAAAGTGAAATATTTGTCATATTTCTATAGGATTTTCTCCTAGAAGGCATGTAACATCCTAAAGCACTTTTAAATTTTATATTTATTTCTGTTTTTGGGGCTTTATATCACTGGGACTTATTTCATTTTTTTCATAGGAATTATTTTTCGAGATTTATTTAATTTTTTATGTCCTATTTCATTGGAACTTATTTCGCTTTATACAGTTCATTATTTATTTAAAGTAAAACTTCTATTTATCAAATTTGTTATTCGAGATATTCTTCAAAATAACTATTTGATATCTTATTGTTTGTTGTTGGCTTAGCTAGGTATATGCCTGCATTTCATTGGCGCAAACCAAATCACCAGTAACCTTTTAGCCAAATCATGATTGAAAAGCATTCAAACTCGTATACTTATTTCACTTGTGTTTAGGTTGCTATTTCATTTCTAGGGGCTTTATTTCATATTGAAAAGTGGGATGTTATTGTATATGATATAATACGAGTACTTTATATTTATTTTTGGGGAGTTACTTCATGCCACGTGTGTAATTATTTTTTGCACAAGTATAACACCAGCTAAATTTTATTATTTTTAAAAATCAAATATCAAATAAACATATCAAAATGTGAAGAGTTAGAAAAAAAGAAAAATAGCATTGGAATTTTATAGTTGTTGGTATAATTTTTTCTTTATCACAAATATTAATCACTTCGGTAAAGCAAACTACAATAACGGATGCAATTTTAACATTTTGAATTTAGTTTTAAAAAATATTTAATTTAAACAAAAGAAATGTTGAGTGATGTTGAAAAAAGACAGATTTTTTTTTTTGGTCTATATGAAAGACTGGCACGCAGAGAACGTAAAATCGCAAGGGAAATTTCAGATCAATCTGCCGCGAGCAGTAAAATTTAATCGTAACATCGGAAGAACAAAATTAAAAGTTGTCACTTTTTGTTTTTTGTTGTTGTTTACTTTCCCGTTACAAAAAAGATACAAGTTCGCTAGACTTAGAAATTGGAATAATATAAAAACAAATTTTTAATCACTACGATTAAGAAATATCGGAGCTTTTATCTTAAGGTTATATTCTCCAATGAAAAAAGTGGAACTTAAATGAACCAGATTGCTATCGATACAAGTATTTGGAATTGAGTTGTTTTACTGAAACTGATTCTACAATTATTCAAAAAGTGAAAATTCCAATTTTTGTGAAAATTACGATTTTAAAATGTTACTGTTAGTTTTTCTTCTCATCTAATTCTTTACATTTTGGTATGTTGAGTCCAAAATATATATTGGCAACCAGGAACAAAAAATTGATAATTGTTGATTACAAAGCAATTTTTCAAATATTGGCCATGATATTTTATAATATTGGTTATTATATCTTATATACATATTGGTTATTATATATATATATATATATATATATATATATATATATATATATATATATATATATATATATATATATATATATATATATATATATATATATATATGTATATATATACTATATATATACTTCTGAATTTCTTTCATAAAACTCACCTCCACCTGTATTTTTCCAGCAAGGGTTATCTTAATATAAAAATGATGTATTTCCATCGGTATATTCGTCTGACTCCAATGGTCGCAGTTGTAATTTTGTACATTATGTCTTTGTATAAATACTCAGGTGCTGGTCCCATGTGGATGAAATTGGGAACCCAAGATAAACGTTGTGAAAATACTTGGTGGGCAACTTTATTATATGTTCAAAATTATGTTTACCCCAACAAAATCGTAAGTTAATACTTTTATACCATTGTAAGATTGGGAACTAGAAAAAAATCTTTAATTGATTTTATAGTGTGTGAGCCAATCTTGGTATTTGGCTGTCGACACCCAGCTATATGTTTTGTCACCGCTCTTCCTGATTCCCCTGTGGAAATGGGGCAAGAAAGCTTTGGCTCCAATTATGATCTTTTTGATTTTATGTCTGGGATGTACATTTGCAACATTCATGTACAATGACTTCACCCTCTTCCGTGTTCAAGACAATCAAGTAGATTTACGTCAACGTCTCACATATTATCCAACACATACACGTATCCCTACATGGCTGATTGGCGTTATCTTTGGTTATTTTTTGTTTACCAAAAATCGTGGCAGAAAGATTGCCATGAAGAAACATTGGGTTATAATTGGTTGGTTGTTAGCTTTCGGCGTTATGCTTGCCGATATATGGGGACCATTTTGGCGCATTCTTCCCGAATATCCGAATGCATCTATTTATGAAGGCGCCATTTTTGAACCGCTTAGTCGTATTTCCTGGGCGTTGGCTATCAGCTGGATCGTTTGGGCTTGTTATAATGGTCATGGCGGTGTTATAAATGATTTCTTATCTTGGGGATTCTTTACTGGATTCAGTCGTTTGACCTACTGCATGTATGTCATTCATAGAATTGTTCAATTGGTGAATGCAGCCCGTTTGCAAACTGATACACACTTCTCCAATTACGATGCTGTAAGTACATTTTTAGCTTATGCACATTTGTTAATTAATAATACTCACGAATGTGTACCATTTGATATTCGTTTAGATTCTCCGTTGGTGGCATGACTTTGGCTTGACTTTAACGGCTTCCATTTTTGCAACGTTAGCTTTTGAGGCACCCATTTTAGGTATCGAGAAGGCCATTTTTGAACGTTCTAAGCCCAAAATCATCGAACCTACCTCATCTGCCACGACTACCGCTGAAGTGATTACCGGAGAAAATCTTAGCAAAGTTTAAGTTAAACAAATCATCTAGCGTTAATTTTATTTCATATCAAACAATTTAGTTTATTAAGATAATTATGTTTATTTATTAATTTAATTATTTGAGATATTCTCCAAAATAATTATTGAAAATAAAAAAGCACAGCTCGATTATAATTGATCGTTATGTTGTGTTTTTATAAAAGTTTTCTAAAGCTATTGTGTTTAAGTATATGTTTTGTGAGTCACAAGTAGAAAAATATGATTGAATTCTATTGGATTCTCAATTAATATTTAATTTAATTAATATTTAATTTAATTACTTTTCAAACATAATTCGGCTAAGGAGTGCTGATGATTTGGCTAGCACCAATGAT
The DNA here is from genome assembly GCA_963681545.1 of Germaria angustata. Classification (NCBI taxonomy): domain Eukaryota; kingdom Metazoa; phylum Arthropoda; class Insecta; order Diptera; family Tachinidae; genus Germaria; species Germaria angustata. Next base: position 22,299,069 of record OY813001.1, on the reverse strand, counting down.
AAGCATACGAGTATGTTCAACTAAACCAACAACAAACAATAAATTATTTAAATACTGAATTTTATGTATGCAAAGAAAAAAAATTTAAATATGTATGGATCACGATATAGCCAAAGGGATATAAGCGATATAATTCTCAATTTTCGTTTGCATTTTCATATGCATAAGTATATTAAAAAATTTATAACAAAGGCAAAGTCAATTAACTATTCGCAAAGTAGCTCTGAGTTAAGAAGCAGCTATCGCGTTATCGTAAATATTTCTTAAGAGCGGTGAGACTAGTGTTTGTGTCTTTACTTCGAGAGTTGTACGGCTCACTCCTTCGCGTATCAATGATTCTAATCGCTCTTACTTACGAGCAACACGTTCCTCATTAAGAGCGCATCCATTTGTGGTCGATATAACAGCGAATCGCACTACGCATTACAGAAATAATTCGTTCTTTGATCGAACGGCTCCCTGCAGATGTCTTTCCTGCCATACCCAGCGTGGAGAGATTCAAGTCGAATATCCATAAGCACTACTCCCGCTATCCTCCTCACCCTATCCTATTTTCCTAGTTCCAGCACAATGCACTGCATAAATAGGGGTCATCCCCTGAGTAATGGTCCAATTGCAAAAAAAAAAATCTAAAGTATTTTCCACTAAAAAACCAACAGTTACTTTGTCAAACTATTTTCATAAATAGTCAATCAATGATAGTCGATTAGGTGTCTTGTGATAATTCACTTTCTAATAACGTCTATCTCACCTTAAGAAGACTCTATTTTGATCCTGGCCGAATTACAGAACGTTTTTCTCTTCCTGGGTTGCGGATCCATTGATTATCCAAAATTTCAGCTTCTGATTTACTTTTATAAAACAATGAAATCTAGAAAAGCCACCACTATAATTAGATTCTTGTTTACACATTCTAATAACTTTGGAGCTGGGAAGCAGCAAAATATGTACATAGTATATATTATCATAATTTAAGCAATTGTAAATACTTGTAATTTAATTATAAGTTTTCTTGTACATAAATACATACATATGTATATCGTGCCCTAACCGCAAACAAAATCTTAAGGGACAAAGTTTTTTTAACTGCCCTTGCACTAAGTTGCATGGCTACTAAGACTTATTTTTAGTGATCGTAAATTACTGTATTTAATTTTTTTTCTCGGTAAGGATACGATATATGTATTAATTATTTTTTTCTTTTTTTACATTGTAATTTATACTTACAGCACATGGCCACAAAGATTTCTATGTACGTTAATTTGAAAATATAACACATAAAAGTTAAAACCGAAGAGATTAGCAAAATTCGTTATTTGTTGCGGAGGGACACTGAAAGAATTACGTGATAGGGATAATTTACGAACAATCTATAAAATCTTACCTTTTCCACTTTTGCTGTTATCTTCTATTAAGGACTTTTATTAAATTTTACGACAAATATTGCATTTTTTACTTACAAAATCTTTATATACATAATGAGATATTACATCATAAAGAGATATTAATTGGAATATAGGTATTCTACATACTAAAATTTTGGGCTGGATGGCTTTATATTACAACATAGATTAAATAAATGAAATAAAAATAGCTTTACATACTTATTTCATTAATAATTTAATATTATTTACTATACTGATTGTGATTGTTATTATTATATATAGGACTGCAATTGGGACAAATGCTTTTATAAAATCCCAAAGTGCCACACTGATGGCACTTTGGTGAAGGTGTGTTCAAGCTGCGTAACTTCGCTGCTAATATTTTGTTTGGTGTCTTTCCGTTAATTGGTGCAATTAACTTCGTCGTCATCATCGGACTTATACACTTTTCGGAAATGTTATTTAAAATGACAGAGTTTGTAACAGCTGTAGAAGTGTCTGCTAAAGGTTTTGAGGTAGTAGGAATTCGATTTAAGATAACCGGTATTGATAAAAGGGTGTCCGCCGGTTGAGGACTTGTTATAGATACATTGGATTTAGATACATTAAATGGTAAAGTTTCAGTTGCCACTTCGTTTATTCCTACTTGCGGGGTAATATTGCTTATTTCTGTTGTTTCCGTTTCTGCAGATAATCTCATATGCTTCGATTTTTTTAAACAAATTTGTGTTGTATGGTTAAAATGGCGACAATAAGTGCAACGTCTTTTTAACTTTTTTGTTTTTTTTACTTGTGTTTTACTTAGGTTATCTTGAGATTTACTTGATTGTTTTGACGCTTTTATATCCAAACCTGTATGGTCCACACATGCAACAGTATTAGATAGTTGCGGTGTTATCGTAGAAACATCTTCATTATTACTTAGTGGACTCATATTCCTTTCAGATTCATCTAATATGTTATTAATTTGATTCATTATGTCAGTATCAATTTGAAAATTATTTGGACTATCGTCCGATATATCAACTGTGGCCAATGGTTCAGCAACGTTAGGTAAAAACTCTTCAGTCGGCATTGGTTCTTCTTCATCTTCTTCTTTAATATCTGGAGGCATTAAGTCTTCAGTTCGTCTGATTTTAATTATTGGATCTCTTTCCGTATCTGTATTGTTATCAATTTCAGGTGAAATATTAATAACCGATATCTGATTATCTTTCTCTTGGAAATTGGATTCGTTGCTTGATTCCTCTTGGTTTGGAACTTCAGATAAATTTGTGGTTGTTTCCAGTGTTGTTGATGATTTTGAAGCCCGATTCGATGAGGTGTCAATTCTACCGAGTTTTGCTAATTTTACCTGCTCCTTTAACTCTTTTATGCCAGTAACATGTACAAGTTTTATTTTGTTCTGTATATCAATCGGCAACAAGGCGTATATTATTTCCAATTTATTCTTTTCTTCTAATTTTGGCTCGGATAATTCATAAAACAATTCGACTTTATCATCTATAAAATCATCCTCGCATTCGTAATCCTCGTAATGGTGTTTTAGTATTTCTGTATAAACTACATTTGCAGGGCGCTTTCTTGAATATTGATTTTCTAATATTGTTAAGGCTTCCGACCAAGTGTTTATATTTGATTTTCTACGTAACCACCAGGTGTGGGCCTGATCTAGTAAAAGATATTGCAACTCATGTAAAGCTTGCTCATCAGTTATGCACTTAATTCGTTTGTAATATTCAATATATTCAACAAAGCAATGCACCTTTTCTTCATTGTACACTCCTGAGAAACGTACAGGACAATCCAACAACGTATTGAAATTCTTAATCAAATTTTTTAGAATTGCATTAATGCTTGTGGACATGCCATCCATTGCTTGAAGTCCTACGATCAAAAATGTAAACGTATTATGCATATACACACTTTTAAATAACAACGTAAGCCTATATAAAATTTTTGTTACCTTTTTCTAATAATATTTATAAACAAATATTCATGAAATTTCAATATTTAGCTTTTGTATTAAAACTTAAACTATTTACAGCTGTATAAGCGCTGTTTATATACATATAAGTACATATGTATGTTAGCCGCATTGAGGCAACTCACAGATAATTATATATTGTTATTATATTTTTAAAACATTATTTTGATTTTTGCATACATACATAGATATGTATTCATAAATATACATAGAAAAGTAAAAAATCGGAAGTTAATCTCATCACTCAACAAATGCATCTTACAACTTATTCATGCAAAAAATGCTAACAACACATACGCCATTGACTTAATTAATAAAAAAAAATTGTTATATACACATAATGAAAAGCTCTATATCGGAACTGTTCTATAAATCACGTGATTTAAAATTTTAAATTTGAGAAATATAAATTGTTGTCCACTAAAATTTAAGCTGGAATAAGATATTTTCAATGAAAATTATTTTTAAATTTATTACAAATGGTGATGGGTTACTTGCAACTAAATTTGTGTTATTAAATCGTACGATTTAAAATCGCGTGATTTACAGAACAGGGACGTATATAAAACCAATGCACGAATGCCGGGTAATGGTTTTAAAACATTGCTTTTACTAAAGTCAAATAGAATATAATAATATTCAATTTGAGCGATATCTATTACCATTTGATTTAAAAAAATGTGAGTAGGTGAGAAAGCAAACAGAGAATATACAAAAGTAATTTAATTATCATATTTACAAGATTGCTGTCGTTTGAAAGAAGGTTTGATTTCAAATCATTCCTAAATAGTAATCTAGACTGGTTGAATTTTATAAAATTAATAGAGTGTGTTTAATAAGCATTACTTAATAAACTATTTAGTGGACCAGCGCCACCTTCTGTTGAGTAGAGGAGCATCGTATATGTCAAAACGATGACAGCTGTCAATTTTATTTTCCTTTCTTTCCGGTGACTGCTCCACAAAAGACGCTAAAGTATGTAAAATTCTTAAAAAAATCAATGAAAATCCTTACAATCATTAAAGTAATATGTGAACAGAACTATAAATCAATTAAAGTATGCAGTTAATCAATGATAATACAAACTTTTATCTATAATATTAAAACACCAGTATCCTACCACATATGTAGGTAGGAGGCCTGTGAAATTAATTGATTTAGAGATCGGAACAACCGCAAAAAATTTAAAAAATAATGAAACGAATCGATAATAGTATCAAAGAACAATTCAATAATACTGGAATATATAATTAGTAATAAACTAATTTTTATATTTTAATATCATTTCAGGATGTTTATGCCAAAGGCTCATCGTGTCGCTATCTACGAATACCTCTTTAAAGAGGGCGTTATTGTAGCCAAAAAAGATACCCATGCTCCTAAACACCCTGAGCTTGAAAATATTCCTAATTTGCACGTAATCAAAACAATGCAGTCGCTTCATTCCCGTGGTTTGGTTAAGGAACAATTCGCGTGGAGACATTTCTACTGGTATTTGACAAATGAAGGTATTGAATTCTTGCGCAGTTACTTACACTTGCCTTCAGAGATTGTTCCCGCAACTCTCAAGCGTCCCACCAGACCTGAGACTGTTCGTCCCCGACCAGCTGCCGCTGCTCGCTCGGGTGATGTCAGTAAGACTGGAGAAGATCGTTTAACCTACAGACGTGCACCTGGTGGTGCTGATAAGAAGGGTGATGTAGGCGCTGGTGCCGGCGATGTTGAATTCCGTGGTGGTTTTGGCCGTGGTCGTCCTCAATAAATATGTTTAATGGACATGGGTGATATTCAACCTCTAAAAGTAGTAATTAAATCTTTTTGTTTACAGTGAAGATAGTTTTTCTATTAAAAAGCAAAATGATATAAACATTGAAAAGAAATTGGAGTGTATTTTAATATTTCGAAAAAGTTTAGAAAAATATTTTGAACGTGAAATAAGTTCTTTGTAGAGCAAGCAGTTAACCCATGAGCAATCAAAGTGGAATATGGGCCAAATTTTGGTTGTGTTTATAAATGTATTACTGCGCTACAAGAGTAAATTTAAATGCTCTGAATTGAAACAGTGAAGCAGATAGTATCCAAGAATATATTAAATACGTGTCATCCATAAATCACTAATAATGAAAGCATCGTTTGATTTGTTTCGGTATAGCGGAAAAAAAGTCTGCTTTTCTGTTGCAGCACTACTGCATTTACATATGCAAAGTAAAATTACAAACTTGAAGAATTTGCACCAAAACGTGTTTCTAAAGGGGAACAACTGATCCACATATCTTCATGTAACTTAATCAAAAACGATGTTTTATATGAAGCTACAAAATTTTATTTTACACAAATGTTATTTCTTTTAAAACTTGTGGCATTGTTATTATTCAAATACTTGTGAAATATCGATATATGAACAGCAAACAATAAAATTATTAAAATATTTTTTTAATACAATGCCAATTGTAAATACACAGATTGTTAGGAAAATAATATCGATTCGCGTCGATTATAAATTGTTTGTTGTGATGTTTGTATAAAAGTATTCTAAGCCTACTACGATTATGTATTTACTAAGGTTTATATAAGATAGAGAATTCTCATATTAATCAGCCCAATTATGAATAACAATTCTCCGGGAGTTTTTTCCTCCCTTATTCTAAATAAAATCTCCCAAGGAAAATTTTCCCCTTCCTCCTATTCTAAGCAAACATATTTTGTTATATTTCATATACAATATTGTATTCTGCTTAAAGTTCCCTGATACGTTAGTTGAGCTTCCAAGAAACTTCGGCATATGGACAGCTAAAACCACAAAACAAATTTGAAAAGTTAATTATTTAAATAATTTTTGGTACAATACCAAGAAATTATAATATTATGAATATAAAGCTTAATGTTTATTAATTTATTTCAGTAGAACTGCAAATATTTTCGAAAAACTTAAAATTTTTTGTAGTAACGAGCGATACATAAATATTTACCACATATTAATGGAATATTGCGAAAGTTATTGGCATGACCAGATAATTTTGCTGCAGAAGTACTAAGCCCTACAACGAAGAGCAAAACTGTATTATGTATTAAAACATCTAAGGGGTGACTTTTAAGAGCTTTCCAATTTGATTAAAAAAAAATTAGTGAAATGGTTCATCCACTTGGTCCAATTTTAGCATAATCTCTCCAACATATCGGTCGGTATCTCAATTGGGCATTTGTCTCGCGTGCTGTATGGCATCGTTACATTTTTTTTGCAATCATTGCGCTCGCAATACCTGCCTTTGTCGACTTTGAAATGCGGTCTAATAATACCACTGGCCCATAATCCACTCGAAACAGTGAAATTTCCGGATGCATTGGCAATTCATGCAATGCTTTTGGCTGCTCTTCACACCAAATGCGGTAATTCATGAACAAATTATGTTACACGAAAATTGCTGAGCGGCCAAAAAGAAAGTTGCTAAAAAAAATAAAAGCATATAATCTAATTGCATCGTTATGCCGGAGATGTTTGCTTTTCAGTACACTACTGAGCAAGACATATACATACATATGTACATACATGGTAGACTCCTGCCAATTCGCTTTGAAATATGACTTGTTTGGATGTCAAAATCAGTTATGTCTACAAATCCATGAACAGGCACATTTTGACGATTGAAGAAGACAAAAAATATATTTTTGTATAGAGCACTCGAACGCATATTGATAAATTTATTTACTTAATTATTTGATTTTGTTAACATTTTTCACAATACCGCGCAAGGCATATTAATTTGTCTTGATTGCACGATATATAATTTTATATAAAGAAGAAGACTAAAGGCTGTGTCAGATAAAACTTTGTAGCGTTGCGTGACGTTTTTAACTTTGAGAGAAAAGCGTAACGCAAAAGGTGTATGACACAATGAAAACTTTGACACAACGCGCGCATTGTGTGTTTACCAAAAAGATGGTTATGAATTTTGCTAATTATTTTTTATTATAAAAATGAAAGTCAAAATATTATTTGCTTTTGTGTGTTTATTTTGTTATCATCTATTGTAGTTTATTGAAAATACACCACTATACAGAATAAATGTTTTTGTTTTTTGAATTTTCAAATACATATTCATATAATAAAAAGGTAAAATATTATTAATAATACGCTGCCACTGATTTTTTACAACAAAATAATCTTATGCTATATACTTACATATAGCATGCAAATAGGTACTATTTTATAAATTAGTTTTAAAAAACAAGCTCATATTCTTCAACAGGAAATAAATTTTAAAAATAAAAAAATAAGTATTTTTCATATCACATCACATTTTCATATCATATTCCAACACACATACATACATACATAACTTTGATTGTCAAAGCACGCAAAAAGTTGAGAGTTGCCGAACTTTTTGCGTCACGCTGCGTTAAAAGTGTTTTATGTGGCATGTTTCGTATAAGTATGTACATTTCAACTTAAATGTCAAAGCGAAGCTGTAACGCAACGCGAAGCAAAAGTTTTATGTGACATGGCCTTAAAACCACATAAACAAACTTTGACAACGAAAACACTAAAGGCCCACTTAGCCGAACGTAAATGTAGAAATGTAAATGTAGCCGAATCAGCTGATCGTTTCTGTTATATGAGAATGTATGCAAACGCTTAGCCGACTGGAGGTGTCACGTTGCCGTAACGTCTGAACCTGTTGAAAATAGAATTTCACGTAACCTCGTACGTGACAGATGTAGCCAGTGTTGGTAAATACAAAAGTAAACGAAAATGTGGCACAAAAACCCTTTTTTTTAGTAATTTTTTGGGTTTTTGATATTTTAAGCTTTTAAACTGTGCATCTTCTTTGAATATAAAAAATATTTTATAAATTTAGTTGTTTGAGTCAATAATTCTTTAATGAAAAGTAAGAAGATATTTTTATAATAGTTTGTGTGCATTTGATGCAAAACTTTTTTATACAGCCAACAATCTAGTGAGTTAGAATGGCAGGTAGATAACATGGCTTCGAAGAAAATAATATTAGAAATAAGAAGATCAGACCCAAAGCGAAACAAAAATATGTAAACAAAATAATTAAAATAAGGATAGGATTGTTTGAAGATCAGACCCAAAGCGAAAAACAAAAATAAGTAAACAAAATAATTAAAATAAGGATATGATTGTTTGAAGGTCAGACCCAAAGCAAAATAATCAAAATATGTAAACAAAATATACAGAACGAGGGTATAAATAGAAATGTAAATACTTTCGTTCCTCAGTTCATAAGTAAATAAGTAAAGTATGTACGTTCAACCTATAGCACGTTCACAATAAAAAAAAGTATAACAGTTAAAACAAAGGTTGTAATATAAATAATTATGATATAAATAACTTTATGTAAATATAAAAAATAAAGATGTTCAAAATTATATCATACTTTGAATTATTGATGTGTTAACATCTATACGCGCGCCTCTAGGGCAGTAAACTATCAGTTTCAATACATACGCAAGTGTTAGGTGTAAGGTATGTAAGAGTAAATCATCGTTTGTTTGTTCGTTGCTTGGCAGTCGGTATTGAAAGTGATTATTGGGCGATTTTCATATAATTTTCCCACGCGATTTTCTCCGGAAATTCATAGCCGATTTTATTACTTTTGGATTAAAACGCTAGTGCGGGTTTCGACGAAGAGTTTAGGCCAAAAATTAAGGCGATCCGATATCGGCGAGCGGATATTTAAGTGTTTTAATTCGGAGTAACATTAAAAAAGTGTTTTATGTTGATCTTCGGTTTTGTCTTATGCACAGCAAAGAGAATAGTGACGTGGTTATACGTACATATATAAAAATGAGATAGCAAGACAGCAACGTATGTAGCTTATGTATGTACAAACATAACAAAGTATGTATGTACATTTGTCTGTTGCTTTGTTTTTTGTGGGTTTAATATAAAATAAATAAAAAAAGTTAAATTAAATTCAATAAACTGTTCTTTTTCATTAAATACTTTATATTAACTCTACCTCCGGGTTTGTCGGTCTGTGTTCATAGAAATCGAACAGGTACCGTGTAAAAAAAGGTGTTAACACATCGCCCGTGAGTTCGAACACTCATTGATTTTTATATATAAGTATGTAAATGCATGTACAAAACTTATTTTTTAAACTTTATTGATAGAAATATCAAAGTTATAACAATTTAATACTTAACAAAAATGTTTGGTACCATTCATATAATTTGGGTACTTTTTCTACAAACCCATAAATCATGCAAACACACTAAACTATCATCACTAATTCGAAACACATGACACGGTTTCTAGCGTTCTATAAGCACATCAACATTTACATTTACGATACATTTACGATACATTTACATCTACGATTTCTACGGTCGGCTAAATGGCCCTTAAGCCTCAATTTAGACCATGATGTAAAAATCATGGATGTTTTTTTTTTACTTTTGAAAACATCTTCTGAAATCTTCTTGCATTTATACCATGATTTTTGCGTCGCGTATTTTTTTCTTACAGGGTTGATTTTTAATCGGTAAATTCTTTTTAATTGTTCATTCGCATTTTTATGTCAGTGATTTGTATACCACAAAATATAAACAAAATTTATATGTTCTATTTTGTTGACCGTTTTTGTTTAATTAATAAACTTTTATTTTATTTTTTATTAAGCTTAAGGTCTTAAATTTTTATTTTAAATTATTATCGAAATTTCGGTACTCATCAAGTACCATCGTCAGGATATTTATTATTTGTTTGTTTTATATAAATTGATAAAATTTTTACATTTGAAAAATAATAATAAAAATTTTTTTGTCATTTTTGAAATACTAATCACATACTTATTCACAAAATATTTAAAGTAATTATAATATATGTATGTACATACATTTGTACATTAAATAACAACATTAAAAAACGCATGTACATACATACATACATATGTAACAAAACATACTACATGTATAGAAATACTGCCGCTTCATTTCACTGTTCAAACACTTTGACAATAGAAGAAGAATAAAACATGACAGACAATAACGAAAATAAATGTAAAAGGAATTACAAAAAAATCACGGAAAACAGAAATCGTGATGTTTTTACTACCCCGCTTTCTTCTCTACCCCGTTCGTCTACCAAAAAAAAAGTCGTGATTTTTACTCATGATTTTAAATCATCGTCTAAATTGCGTGTAACATACAAGTAACAAAATATAGTCACCTGAACTGTCAAGACAACCTGGTATGAATATGGCTTGGTACCCTCTATTTTAACTTTTTTCTATTATATAAAATATATTGCAAATTTCTTATAGCTTTGAAAGATATTTCTGAAAACCGAGTAGAAAAATATGCATCATTGTTTTCAGAGTAATACACATACAATGAGCAATTCTATTATATCATGATGTAGAGTAAAATCTAAAGCTAGCAATCTGTAGTGATTGATTAAATAGTAAAGAAGAGGCATGCTTGTGTAAATGATTGTCTTAATGTATACAGACATATCGACATCAATCTTTGTCAGCTGCGTTAAGTTGGCATTTTTTGAGGAACAATTTGGTGTTTATTTTAAAAATTACAATATACCTTTATTAAAAGAAAAAGTATCAAATATGTCTTGTCTTACGTATAACATGGGGAGTGATGATGAACGTTTTGCAGATTATAACGAGGATTCACGTTCTAATTATTATGAGCAAAATGCATATGATAGTGAAGAGGGTTCGTTTTCTTGTTTTAAATAGTAATATAAAAATTTTGAAATCAATATTTGTATAATTTAGATACGGATGATGCTAGCGAAACTGAATTTCGCAATACGGGGCGAAATCAGGGGTATGGTAGCACCACACATAACACTAATGGGACAAATCACGAATTAAAGGAACAGTAAGTAAACAAAATTATTCAGGCTGATAGGACACTATTAATTTTTTGTTTGCTTGTAGAATGTACCAACATAAGTTGGCAAATTTAAATAAACAATTAGAAGAACTTAAAAACTTGTCGCATCCTGAATATATGAAAAGACTAAAAAAATTAGAAAATCAATACAAAGAGCGCATAAGGCTCAATGAAATTTATCGTGATTATCTACAAGAGTGTGTAGAGAGGGACTATATTTTAGAAAAGAAATCTGCTCAAAAGGAATATGATGAAAAGAAGGTAAATAAAAATACACCTTTATTTAAACTATTCAGTTGCAAATTTTGAATTTTAGATCGACCTAAAGGACAACATTCTAACTGATTTTGAAGAACGGAGAAAGCTTATAGAAAATGAGAGATATAGTCTGGAATTGACAAATGATTCGATGGAGGTGTGTAAAATTTACTTCCAGCCCAATTATGAATAATTTCTCACATTTCAATTCTTCAATAAAAATTCCTTAAGAAACATGTTTGTTGTTCCTCTATAATTTTATAATTGGGCTGTTAATAACACTTAAAAGTAGTTTACAAGTCATTTAATTATATTGCGTAGATAAAACCTACAGTTACGAGAAAACTAAGAAGACGTCCGAATGATCCCGTTCCTGTTGTAGAGAAGCGTCGGAAACCAACAACTGGACAGTTATTGGTATACATGTTAGATGAAAAGGATATAGATTATGATTTAAAAACAATACAAAGAGGAAAACCACTTACACCAAGTAAGCTAAAAACTTTAAAATAAAACGCATTTTGACGTTCCTTCTGTTTTTGAACTATCAGCTTTGCAACAAAATGGTATTGCCAATCCATATTCCACAACCACTAATCAACAAACCCCAATAATTTCTGATAATGGATGTCAGTATGTTGAAACCCGTATAGAAGATGGAAAGTTGTTGTACGAGAAACGTTGGTTTCATAGAGGACAGCAGATTTACGTAGAGGGAAAGGATTTACCAAAGTTTGCCGCAACAATTACAGCAATCGGTAACGAGGTGGTAAGTAAAGGCATACATTTGTATTTGAAAATTAAAAATAACAAGCAAATTTTCAAAGGTTTGGGTTAAGAAAGTTAATGACAACAGTAGCAGTAAAGTTAAAATTAACATGTCTCATTTGGCTAAAGGCAAAGTAACAATTAAAAGACGTGCCAATTGATGAAAAGCAGTAGCGGAGTTAGCCACTGTTTGCGCTTCGCCTGCCAATTAGATGATAATCATGTACTTTAAAATCGTAATCACAAATTATATAAAAAAAAATTATATATGCAAGCTGAATTAGAATCATTATTCGCTGTTCAAAATGTATGAAATTGCTTGGAATAGGAAATCAAGTCATAAGGAAGAAACCTTACAATAATAATTTAAAAGATAAATTTGCAATTATTTGTACTTTATATTACTATCTTTTACAAATGTTCAAAACTAGTTCCACGAAAGTTTTGATATATGTATATTTTAATGTATGAATGTAGATATAAATTGTGAATATATATGTACGATTAATATATAGAAGAATAGAAGCTAGGTTTAGTATAAGAAATAAAAATTATTTAACATATGAAGTATATGAATAACAGCATACAATAATAATATATTTTCAATGACAATGTAAGAGATCCAGTTAGATTGTTTAACTAAACAGTGGAAATATCGCTATCTTTATAAATCAATTGAGAGCTGTTATTGCTTTGCCAAATTCATAAATTCTGCACATATTTCTTCATTTATTTCTTCAACGCCTGGTATATTTGACATTACCCAAGTGTCGTCAGTGCTCTCCAAGGTTTCACAGCATATCGGACAAGTTTTGTTATTTACGTTCCTATATATGTATGTGATAAAATATGCAATTATTTTATGATTTATATTATATTATTCTAATCCATACCATTGCTCTATACATGGCGTGCAAAAACTATGGGTACAGGGCAGTATTACTTCCGTCGAACGATCTAAACATATGGAACATTCGTCGATATGATCGCGATGAGAACAAATCGATGCTGTTGGACTACCTAAACCACTGCTGTTGTCTATTACACTCCCAAAAGCACTCAGAAAAAAATGAGATGTCAAGTTTTCCGTAACACGATCGCCATCTTCTGACGATGACTGAGAGCCACGATTTATTTCCTTAAAGTCATAAATGTCAGTATATTTATTCACATTTATATCTTTCAAATCGATGACATGTACGTACCCGTTGATTCTCACTTTTTACCAAACTCTCCAAATGGGCTTGGAAAGTTTTAAAAACACATAAAAATTGCTTAAGGTTTAAAAATTTATACGAATGTATTTTCCGTGTCTGCGGATCAACTTTTATACATGCTATTTTTACTGTGGCCTTCCATAGCAATGAAGTGTCAGTTCCACGTTTAACCAAAAACACTAGTTGCTTGCCATTGGGATCAAGACATTTGCGAGAACTAGATTTGGGATGGTAAAATCAATAATATGTGTATGTACATACATACATACAATTGTTCGAGAAATTGTACAAAATCCTTACAGTGCATTTAAATTATCCAAACATGTTTTGAACTGTTCATAAGTTAAGGAATTTATCTCCGATAAGACTTTGGCATGACGAACTATTTGCATGTGAATGCCGTCCGCACCCGGCAGAGATTCTGTTAGACTTTGTCCTTGTCCCATGATAAGCCTTTTATTATATTTAAATCAATTAGTTAATATCAGTATATTTGTAATTTTTATATTGCTATAATTTGGAATTGGTTTGTTTCAGCAATTATTAATATTTTACTTAACATCCCATAGTAATGCGAACTGACAACTGCATGCAACAGAAAGCACAGAATACGCATAGCCTATGACTGAAAGTTTATTTCTATACGATTTACAAGTCCATATGTGTGTGTTTAAGTTGTTTATAAATTAGCTGATATATGTATGTACATATAAACTCACGGATTGATACGAGTTATAGTCTGTGATACAAGTGTATGTATTATATAGCCAAAAAAAGTTTGACAGATAGTATGTATTGGCTATGATTTTTATATATTATTACAATATGTTTATGAATACTACGATATAAATACAGTCAAGCTTGTGCTTGCGCAAAACATGCTGCACAGTGGTTATTACCAGAAAAAAGGCAAATTCCATAAATAAAAATCTACGTTTTTCGTGTGTTTTTTTATAGAAACGTAAAGTCTACAGCTGCGATTAACTCTGATATAACCTGTCAGGGAACTCAAGCAGGATACTGAGTATCGAGTTATTATGGAAGAAGACAAAAATTTACCATTTTTACTTTTTATATACGAGTTCTTTTATTTAAGTTTTTCTTTCAAGTACAATTTTATAATACTTATTGTTAACATAAATCATAATGTTAATTTGCTAAAAAAAATTATAGGTTTAAAAATGGACTTAATGCAAATATGATAACGCATAAAAAGGATTTATTTTGAGCAACTTAGTTGTAAGAAGTTCATACAAATTAGTTTAATATAAGAGTATGCTATCAAGTAGTTGCACTTTACATTTACATATTATTATTATTCAAAATTAATATTATAATCAGTCTGTAGACTCGTTCTAAATGCTTTTTTTTTACAAAAATCAATGAGACTACGTTGCAATTTAAATTATGGCCTTTTTAACTTAAAAAATGTACTAAGAAAGGCAATATTTATTTGTATTAAAAGAAGCACTTGTTTTTTCTTTATTCTTTTTGAACTAATGAATATATACTAAAATAGTAAAAAATTAATTTAGCTGCACTTTGTGTGGGATTTTCCGTAAAAAATTTTATATTTATAAAATACATATAGAAATATTTACATAATTATATAAAATCACTAAAAAATAATAATAGATAAATAATAAGCAAATGAGATTTTTATAGTCAGTTTTTCCTAATTCTAAACATAAAATTCACAAGTATAGTTAAAAGAGGGACATTTAAAAAAATTAATTACCTACAAAATATTTATATATATGCAAGAGTTGCACTAATACATCTTAGTTTTAATCAGGATTTTAGAAAAATACAATTATCACAAGTTTGAAAATTTAGTCCAAACATACATACATACATATATTTACTATTTATTCTCTTGTATAGAGTGAATTTGCAGATTAATTGATCACACTCTTGGTATATCTTATTACTTTCATATTTAAAATTATTAGACGTAACTGTAGGATCTAAATTTATTTAGTTTTTTATGTATATATAAATCTATGAGTTTAATATTTTTAAAATAATAAAAAAAAATCTTTAAATCTCGATAGTTGTTTTAAATAAGAATTCAAAAGTAAATGAAAATATGTTTGTTAGAAACATATTTAAACGATAAAATTTTAATTATGACTTCTTATAACGGAAGCCAGAATATGATTGAGAAACGGAGTGCCGAAACTACATATATGAAAGTGAAAAATATCAAAAATGTGTTTTAAGGAATGTTTTTCTTCTTAAAAAATGTATTTCAAAAAAATTTTTTTCTATGTTTCAGATTCATATCAGACATATCAAATTTTCTCAATGGGCAAAAACAAAAACTTTAAAAGCTTTAATAGCATTTTGCCAACTTCGTTGTTTTATTTTTAATTACGTCTGTGTTGCTTTGAATGAGCGATATGTATTAATATTTATAATTGACAAGAAATAATAAGATTATTTCATTTATGAATATTGCCGTGGTCATTATTGGTTAATTGCAATTAAATTATTTTGTATAAAACGTGGTAATGAAAAAAAAAAATTAAAAAAGAGTTAAAAATGTAAGAATGTTGACAAACCTATTCACCAAAATAATAATTTACTTATTGAAATCAATTCACCTGCTTATTGAAATTTAATATCTACTCTTCAAGTAGCAGTAGTTGTCTTTGATATTTTCCCTTTTAGATGTGACTGATATACATAATAAGGCTCTTCTATATTTCATTTCGGTACAGTAGGCTTTTTTACATGAATACATTTCTGAATTAAACATACATATGTACATATATACATATGTATGAATATCGTATAAACATATGTACTCGTACATATGTACATGTGTATATGAAAATACATACATACGTAACGGATGGTCTAAGTACAAGTTTATTTTTTAAGTCATGTTTGAAAAAATTTTCCTGTCCGAAATATTGACTATCAGTCAGTATTGCATCCCACGGATCAAAATGAGTCGCTTTACGCTTGAACAACGTCGGGGAATATTGCAAAACAATTGGATATCGAATTTTGCCGAATAATCATATTATCCGACCAAGCGCATTTTCATCTCGTCGGCTATGCCCACAAATAAAATTGTCGCATCTGGGGATTGGAAAACCCGCACGTCATTGTTGAGAAGCTAACGCATCCACAGAGTGTGAAGACTTGGTATGTGGCTACATTTGTACCGGTTCTTTTTCCGAAAAAGAAGAAAGAACCATTTCAGTCAACAGCGAGCACAGTAAATGCATGATTACAGACTTTTTACGGCCTGAAATGGAAGATATGAACTTGGTTAATCTTTTGCTTCAGCACGATGGCGCACTATGCCACACAGCTCATCACCAGGTCATCACAACTCATTTTTAACTTTTAAGAAGACACTTATATTTGAAACAATAAATTAATGGAATTTAGTATTTAAATGTTTCATTTCTGCTTTTAAAAATTGTTAAAAGAAATCTAAGTGTAAGTCTTTTTAATGATTCATTTGGAATAGCATTTAAAAGTATCTAATTATGTATAATATTTTCTTTTATTTTTGATTCAACTTAAACTTAAAACTGGTAAAAGTACGTACGGTATATAAGCACTTACATACATACATATGTACATATAAACGTTGTCATTTACGAACTAAGTGATATATAAAAAATAACTATTATTTAAAAATAAAATTAAACATTTTATACACTGGGCATCAAAATTCTAGGCACTTCAGTCAATATTCGTAATACATTTTTCGAAGTGTTTCAAAAATAACATACATATTTATACTTTCATTTCATAAATTTAATTATTAATGATCTGATTTATATATTTATATAAAAACACGTATGTATATACATACAAATTGCAGACTTATAAAGGATAAACGTACCATTAAAACAAATATGTAGCCATACATACGTGTACTACAACCAGAAAGTGTTGTTTCTCTTTCTTTTCTTCCCTAAATGTCAAACTATATTTCAAAAATAAATAGCAGAATTAAAAATTGTTCTGTTTCATTTTCCATTTAAATGCTGCTAATTATTTCTTCTTTTTTTGAAAAACAACAATAGTTGGAGACTGATTTCCAACAATTGTTGCTGACAATTTAAAATTTATTGTCGAGACAATGAGTCCCACAGTACGCCGATTTCGAAAGTGACGCAAGTCCATTTGTCTAAAAATTAATATTTATAAATATTCTTTATATCTTGAAAACATTTTTTGTAAAAAATAATTCTAATATTCGTATATATACATATATATGGGCGTGAGATCGAAGTTTCACAAAATAATCACAAATTTATAACTACCAATATTATTAAATTTATTAAAATGCAAAACTTTTAACAAAAATGGACTTGAAACACTTTCATATATTACACATATTATACGTACACAAGAAAAAGTGTTGATATTAAAGACTTTTAATAAATTTGTAAAAATATTTCCAATGAAGAATTCAAAATCCTT
This sequence comes from Germaria angustata, assembly GCA_963681545.1. Classification (NCBI taxonomy): domain Eukaryota; kingdom Metazoa; phylum Arthropoda; class Insecta; order Diptera; family Tachinidae; genus Germaria; species Germaria angustata. The sequence continues at coordinate 22,281,121 of OY813001.1, read as the reverse complement.
TCGCTCCTAATATGCGTATAGTACGTAGGGCAATTTGGAATAAATACATCTAATGTTTGTCTTTCATGTAAAGCAAGAGATACTTTGATCTCCAATTTCTCTATTTTTTAGATTAAAATATACTTAAGAGGAATTTGCGAGGGTTATCTGTTGTATTTAAATTTTCAAGTTTATAAATGAATGGATACGAAAAATAAAAGTATGTTACATTTCTTGTTGAACAAATTTTGAAACATTTGGGAAAATTTAATAAATCGACTCAGGTACCTTGACTTTTGTTGCACACTGTATGTAAATAAACTCTATAACTTAGATACATACTTATCTTAAATAATCTAATATTTGTATGAAACTTAATTAATCAGTTGTTCGGTTTGTCGCTTATATGTAGATAAAACAAATAATTTCGTTAGATGGTGTTAAATAAATACTTATGTATGTACTAATTAAAAACTATAAATAAATAGGCAGAGACAGATCTATTTATTTTAGACTTACCTACTTATAATAAACTATGATTTGTAATTGCTTTATCAATGAATGTGTGGGTGTTTTGATATTTAATATAAAATTTTATCGCAACTGTTATATGTATATTTTTAAAATTCTGTAGATTGTCAGACAAATGACGAGAAACCAGGCAGTGGTGCTCTCGATCTGGCCATATTATTAACAATAATTTGCCCACCATTGAGACTCATCACTGCACTGCCTTCAGGTTCAGAATCTGTGTAACTTGAATAATTGCGTACGGGTTTTTGTTTTTTCCACGACTGTCGCAGAGAATCATTCACATTGGCATAATGATTTACAAATGAATGTGGATCTGAACGTACACTTTCATTCTCACTTTCCGAATGCTAGAAATGAAACAGGAATAACATCAGAATTCTTAGCTAAAAATCATTTAATAACGCAAGTACCTGCGATGCTTCCGATGAGCTGACTTCTGATGGTTTTTCCGTAACACTGCTGTCATCAGGATTTTCATCATAACATTTTAGACTCTCTTCATCGCTATGGTAAGCTACTGATGCCGGCGAAGGCCTGGGTGGACTTTTGCCCAGTTGAATATTTGGTGGTGGTCTGTTATTTGTCTTACGACCCATTGTTCCTAAGGTTCCTCTGCTCAAAGTGCCCACACTATTCAGGGTGCCAGTACCTACCCCATGTCTTGATCTATATAACTCTAAAGCAAGTTCTTGTCGTTCATCAATTGACATGGCCATAGATTCCTCTAAAGTTTTTTGAGCTTCTTCTGATAATTTAAAAGAAAGAAGGAAAAAATAACATTCATAATTAACTATGTATCTTTTTTATTTATTTATTTTGTAGCGTGTTTTAAGTTCATACATACATATGTACGTCTGACGTTTCCGTGGTGCTTATGTCAGTTCATCCATAGTATACCTCTAAGCGTATTTCGTACCACCGAAACGTCAGACTTATATATATATATATATATATATATATATATATATATATATATATATATATATATATAAGCGAATTCGCCTTGTACATAAGTATTTTATTGTTAGTTGTTGGCTTCGCTAGGTATATGCCTGCATTTCATTGGCGCTAACCAAATCATCAGTACTCTTTTAGCCAAATCATGATTGTATGTACCTACCTAAGCCAAGAACAAACAATAAAATATTATATAGTTATTTTGGAGAATATGTCGAATAACAAATTTGATAAATATAAGTAATAATTTTAATTGGGGGAAAATAGAAAATAATTTTTAAAAAATAGTTATAGGCGTTTTTTGTCAAGGCGTGTTTGTAACTTACGTTTATATTTATAACTTTTGCTTTTAACACACAAAACTGATATAACCATTATGATTATAACAATAGATGTGGCAGCGAGAGCAACCATAAACCAAGTTTGCCGGTAAAATGGCTTATGTTGCAGATAACCATACTCCAAATGCAATTTAGATGGCGTTAAAATGGAATCTTTGGAATAGACAGGAAACGATATACCATAACGATTATATGCGATAACTCGGAATGTGTAGGCGGTGGAGGGTAGCAAACTTTGGTAACTAACTGTAAAATCCTGTATAGTGCCTGTAGTCGTTTTGGCTATTGTCTCCCAGCGGGAGTCATCTAAACAAACAAAAAATTTTATATTAATAATAAATTGTATAGTATTTAACTCTCTTAATAGTTGCGATCTAGGGAAGTTTAATTTTAAATTTAGTTTAGATTTTTAAGAATACGCAATACGATAACTGTTTTCAATACACCACCGACTATATCTGTTCCCTTAACCAATACTTACAAATAAATGATGGTTCTCCTCTTTCTACGAAAGCGGGTTTAATTTTTAGTTCAGCACACCAAAGTTTTAATACAAATAGGAAGAAATAAGAAATTTTAAGAAAATAAATAAAAAACCAGAATTCTTAACTTCAATCCTAAAATAACCTAATGCGTTTCAAAGTAAGTAAATGCATATATATATATATATATATATATATATATATATATATATATATATATATATATTTATACATACATATTTTAAATGAAAAGTAAATGTGTACAATTCAATATACATACATACATACTTATATAAGTAAAATATAAAAGTTATCTTAATCCAAAAAAGCCACACTCGTACATATTTACACACACACTTACAAACATACACAATTATGTATTTAGATTAAATAATCACCTCTTTTTTTGGCTTCAATGTAAAAGCCTAATATAGGACCACGACCTGAAGGCCCATTTAACCAGTGCATTTCCACACTGGACAAAGTTTTTGATAATATTAAGTCTCTAGGTGCTATCGGAGAGCCATCCTGAGGGCCAGTAGTAACGTTCTCACTAACTGCTGGGCCATAGTCAATAGTCTGAGCTCGAACAGTAAATGTGTATGTGACCTCTTCTTCAAGGTTTTGGACCATTAAACTGGTGCCTGAAACCTTTTGCTTAACTTGTTTACTGAATTCTAAAAAGCAAGAAAGAAACAATAAGTAAAAATCTTAGGACATTGTCAGGAGTACTTACTTTCATTTTCTTCTGTAGTTTCGTATGTAACTAAATATCCTAAGATCTCTCCATTTTTAAACTTAGGCGCATCCCAAGACACTTTCAGCGATTGCATAGTTATATCTTCAAATCGCAAATTCTGCGGAGCACTAGGTAAGCCTTGCAGTGTCTTTACTGTTATTGGAGATGAACGAGGTCCGTCCCCCGCCGGGTTAAATGCTAATATTTGTATTCGATATTCAGTAAATTTATCTAAAAAGACTAAACTGTGTGAAGTAGCTGTGGCTGAAACAACCTCTATTTCTTCCTCCCAAGTTTTTCCGTCCTCCAATTCTTGCGGAGAGTCCGTAACTAAATAGAATATTTTGTAACCTAAAAGGTCTCCATTTTGCATACTCTGTTTTGGTGGCTTCCATCGTAAGCGAACTTCTGTACTAGAAATAGGTGCTGCATCCACAGCTCTCGGTTCTCCTGTGGGAACAGCTTCACCCACATATACCGCAGCTGGCGGTGTTGCAGGTCCTGGGCCTTGAGAGTTAAATGGCAATACAACAATTTCGTAATTGCGATCTTGCTGGAGATCGGATAGGACAACAGAATTAACATTAATGCCCATAACATCGGTTTTAGGAGTCGATTGTAAGGCGGTAGGAAAATCGGAAAGTTGCTGATAGAGTATGCGATAACCTCCGGTTGTGGCATCGCCATTCCACATAGATGTTTCCAATGCATTCCACTGCACACGTACGGACGTAGTTGTTATCGGAACTACTTTAAGATTGGTAACCGATATCGACGGAGCTGCTGATAGAGTGCGTACTACAATACTTTCCCTACTAAAGGCCGATGGTCCTAGATCATTAGTTGCTTGTATACGAAATTGGTAAGTGGTATGCGGCTTAAGATTCGTCGCTGTATATGATGTAAGCATTGGATCCACTCGCTCGGGTAGAAGACTCCAAGGGCCGTCATTTTCACGCATTTGAACAGTGTAGTACCTTAAAGGTGCAAATCCATCTCTTCCTGGTGTCCAATTAAATGTTATCTGGTGTGCTTGTATTTGTGATCTGGATATTTGCGGCATTGATGGTGGTTGCGGTCTTTCGCGATTATTCGTGGTATAAACCAATACGGATGCTGTTTTGCCCCATCCTAATCTGGTTTGAGCCGTAACACTGAAAATGTAGTAACGCTCGGCTAGCAATTGTGTGGCGCGGAATGTGCGATCGGATGGTGAAAATTCTCGACTGTAATTTAGGTTGGAGCTTCCGTTAAGGGAATAAGTGACTTGATAGGCTAATATTTCACCATTAGGATCTTCGGGGACATCCCAAATAATACGAGCGGTTGAAAATGAAACATCTGGGAAACTAACATTAGAGGGTGCACCGGGAGTATCTTCAAAAGTTTGTACTCTCACTGGTGGAGTACTCAAAGCACCATCTCCCAGGCGTGTAAACGCCAGTACTTGTATATGATAAATCACAAATTTGTTTAATTCTGTTAATGTTGTAGTGAAGGAATTATTGTTTGATATTGTTTTATGTAAAACATTACCACCCCGATTTGTTGCTGCGTAAAACACTTTATAACCATCAATCTGTCCATTACGATGTTGCTTTGGTACTTCACCCCATTTAACTACAATAGTAGTAGATGACGTCGCATTAGCTTGCACATCTAGAGGACCATATGAAGGAACAGCCTCCCTTGTTCTTTCTATAGCTGTTGCACTGTCTCTGGAACAACCGACATCGTTACATGCATTCATCACAATTTCATAAACCGTCCATTCTTCAAGACTCTCAAGAACATGAGAGTTGGCAGTATGATCTTCAATTATAACACTTTTTGGTATAATTCTATTCTCACTTTCAATTTGTCTATAAGTGATATTATAGCCGCGTGGGTTGCCGAACCATTCTGTTTGTTGCAAAGGTATCCAGCGAACACGCAACTGTGTGGCTGACATTGCTCTAACGGTCACATTGAATGGAGGATGCATTGGCCGTGCCTGAATAGTTTGAAAATCTTTGGTAGGTTCTGAAGCTTTAGATGTACCTACTACATTAGTGGCACTTAGTCTTAAGCGATATTGCGTAAATGGTATAAGACCTGTTACAGTTAACGTTTCTGCGTCGGGGTCAGATATTTCGCAAACCGTAAACCACGTTAAATTTCGAGCGGTTTGAGCCTCTACTTTCCATTTTGTTATCGATGAGTTTCCATCAAAGCCTGGTGTAAATTGCAGGACCACCGAAAAAGCTTCAATATTAGATAAAGCCAAATTGGTAGGAGGCTCTGGCAGTACCGGTTCCACACCAGACTGTATTGTGGCTGTTTTGGGCGGCCCTCCACCTATTTGCGTCCAAGCTCTTATTTCAAACCAGTAATGAGTTGTAGCTTGCAATTGGTTTACAACTAACTGAGTATCTTCAGCGGTAAGATTAACAGACTTAATAGTCTCGGGCCGATCTTTTACTTGATAACGCACCGTGTAACCTGTCAAAATACCATTTATATTTTTCGGAGGCGCCCAAAGAACCTTCACAGAGCGATCGGAAACTTCATCAAAATGCAAAGCGGTTATTTCATCTGGCACATCCTCTTTAGTTTTGACGGGCACTTTGTAACTCCTTACACCATCGCCTGGATCCGTAAAACACAATACGGTTATGTTGTAGTCTTGATATTTTTCTAAGCCATTTAAAACAGCGGTTTGTTCTACCAATGGATCTAACAAACTTGGAGGTACAGTCACTATTCGCTCTTCAATTTCACGTTCTTCGCCATCAATTGTTTGGTAACGCCAAGCTTGTATTTTATAACCCTGATTAATGCCATTAATTTGTTGTGGATTTGGCGGCGTCCAGGATACTTTTATAGCAGTCGAATTTACTGCTTGTACTCTAACGTCAGTAGGTGGTGCTTCCGGTACGCCCTCTTTCGTTTTAATCTTAGCACCTTCCGTATACACTCCAACACCCATGTTATTGTATGCAGCGATTTGTACAACATAATCTTTCCATGTTATTAACTCTTGTATCAAATAATTTCTCTGAGCTTCATTTGTAATGTTTTGATACATCCAGGGAACATTGTTATAACCATATAAACGATACCGTATTATATAGCCCAATATTTGGCCATTACGATGCTCTTCCACCGGTGGCTGCCACTGCGTAATAATTTCTGATTGAGAGCGCGCAGAGCCAACAAATCCAACAGGTGGTCCAGATGGAGCTGTGAAAATATCATTATATACAATATGAATTAATTAATTTCTGTGTTTGAATTTCTATTCTGTATTTTATTATATACAAAATCATGTAAATAATTAGGTATTCAATTATTTTTGTATATACCTCGGTGTAGCGGTAATTCTACATATTTTACAATACCACAGAGCCAGTGCACGGAATACAGATAAAAGGAATTCATATATCAGCATTAGTAACGTTTAATTTTACAAAATTTTATAGATTCTTTAGTGGAAATAAAACTCAACAGCAAATAAAATTAAAATAACGATCTACATACAGCTATTACTCGTAACTGAAAAGGGATAAAGTAAATCTAAACTAAAGGCATTATATGACAATCCTCTTAATAAGTACATATATCCATTGCTTTCGTGGTTCATTAGCTCGCCTGCCTTATGAAAATTATAAGTTTATTAAACCCTTTGAGTATCTCTGCAAGGTGGCCCAAAAGTAATATCATAATTTGAACTGTCTGCCATTTTGTTACCAATCAAAAAGTTCATGAAGTACATATGTATGTACTCGTGTATGAGGTATATTTTTTTACTAATATTTATTCGTTAAATAGAAATATACACATACATATATACATTTAGTTTAAAAAGTAACAATAACAACAATTTTGAATGAAATTTGAATTGCATAACACAACATGAATAAACAGAGTGTCCCAAAAGATATTCTTTTTTTATAGGCTGTCATTTTTGCATTTGCCATTTGTGATGTACACGTACACATACAGAGAATTAGTTGTCAACAAGCTATGGAATGATATGCATTTCGAGAATAAACTTTTTATGAAAACAGAGCTCTTTTTTCATTTATATCAAATTGTTACCCAAATTTATATTATGACATTACTTTTGCGCCACCTGTTAGAATGTGGGATTCACAAAAATTGGCCTCTAAGCATACGAAAGAACATCATTATGATTAGAAAAAAAATAAAATGTTTACTTCGAATTAAAAATTACTAGAAATACAGAAAAAAGATCCTTGCTTTTCTAGATTAGAAATTCCAGTTAAATTTTTCTTCATCTGTCGAAAATTCTATCCATATATTGAGAGCGATTTCTTGATAAAACGAAAAATTATTTTATAGTTAAAACAAAGAAATAATGCAAAAAGCCCAAAATTTCGACTTATTGTTTACAATCTAAGATTTTTAATCAGCTGTTTTTTTTAAATACGAGTATTATGAAGCCAAGCCAAGGATGTGAAGAGGAGAAGTTCTTCATGAACATATAAATATAATCGTATTTTTAAATAACATATTAATGTATACATGTTGCAAGAAAAATTAAATAGACTCGTGTTATGGGCCTATGCTCCTTGCATGAACTAGGAATATAGATGATTCTTATATTGTATTTGATTTGGCTGGCATAAGCATACGTGTATAAGGATGAATATTTTCAAACTTCTTACAATTCACTGACGATTTGGTTTAGCGACCAATGAAATGTCAGCATGTGAACAGGCAAAGGCACAATAAAGAATAAAATATTATGCTTATACTATATGTGTGTTGTAAGAATGTGTTTCTTCTATAAAAAAATATAACATTTCATTTATAAATTTATAAAAAGGACCTGATTGTTACTTTAATTTAAAAATTAATTTCCTTGCAGAATCGTGTGCTCTTTCACGAAGTTTGCGCTTATCAAAAAAAAAAAAAAAAAAAAAAAAAAACACCAAATTCCTGTTTTTCATTTTAGAAATGAAAACGCCATAATTTAGTCATACTAAACTATTTAAGGAATGAATTCTACTAACACTAATTTTTATTTAAGTACGATCTTACGATCTAACGAACTTGAAAGAACCCATACTTTTACCGGATTGACCGATAGTTTAATGCACGTTCAACATAAAAAATGAAAAAAGTTAAATATTTATTTATAAGAAATGGTTAAATGGGTTTTCTCTTCTTTGCCAAAATAAAATTAAAAAATAAATATAGTATAAGAATATATACATAAATACATACACACACTTAACTTACGCGTATACATACAAAAAATCTAAATCAAAAGCAAATTGGATATGAAATAAGGAATGGGTATAAATAAACTTACTTACCTTCTTGTGGTAGTTCCACAATATTACTGGGTTCAGATGGGGAACCCTCACCAACTTGATTAACAGCACTGACGCGAAACTGATACACTGTAGCAGCTTTCAAATTGCGTAATAATATCCAACGGTGCTCCGATGAAACATTGCTAAGTTCAGTAATCCAATTCAGTAGAGGGTCTGGTACAGGACCTACGAATTTTTCTGATGACGTTAATGATTTTAATTATTAAAGAAAATGTAGGGACGGGATACAGGTGACGGGATGTGAAACAGCAATTAAAGATGGTGAATGGGATGATTTGTTAAATTAGGATACAATTTTGCAAGATATGCATTAGAATATAGTTTGATATGAGAGTGTAATTTAATTAAATAATAGGATATTATAAGCACATTAAAAAATAAAACAGAAACAATTTATTTTTAAATGAAGACAATAAAACATTGTAAAATAACAATTTTGTTAAAAAAAGTTAAAGATAAAGTGAGTTTATGGTGGAGGTGGTGGAAGTAGTAGTGATTTTATTGTGTGGGTCAGTTAAAAAGAGAGTTGAATAACCAGAAGAAGCCGTTCCAAGTTGTTGTTTGATTGGTTCGTGTTGATAGTATGGAAGTGTTTGCGGTATGTGTTGTGGATTTTCATTTTGATTTTGATTTTTATTTTTTTTTAACAAAAAATAACAAAATGTGAAAAAAGAAAGAAAAAACAAAATTATTTTGGTCAGAAATGTTGTAGATGTATAGTTTCGTGTTGTTTTCTTAATGAGAACATAAACTAATCATCTAATAAACAAATTCTGCATTATTTATACTGGATAGAACTATACCATAAAAATATCTTCTTAAATATTTGTGTATTTTACAAAATCGCAAACAAATAATTAACACATTGAATGTACTTTAAACTTTAATGAAATTACGAACACTCTGCGTACGATTTATTTTTAAATCCTATGGAGTCTGCTTTTTTACGCCTCCCTGGTTCTACACGAATGTTCTGACAAAAATTTTAATATTTTGTGCAATATGCACTTAAGAATACTTTTACTGCTTTCCATATATGAAAAGATGATCTAAAAAATACAATTATTAAATTGTATAAATATTTCTTTACATGAATTTAAAAAACGGTTTTTTGGAACAAATTTTTAAGCTTTCCGGATTTTGGTTCAGAAGTTATTTTTACTCAATCATGGAAGTAATTTTTGGAAAATAGATTTATATGGGAGCTATGGGGTCATCGTTTTGTTATCCTATCATTTGCAATCTGTATTATGTCCAAACAAACGGAAAGAAGCATATACTGATGCGAAATCAGAAAAGGTATTCTAAGTAGATTAATGCACATACATATTTGTATACGAGTATGTATTTACTGAGTAGACTTTAATTGTCAAATATTGATATTTATTACGAAATCCTAAATCAAAAGCCATTATTTTTCATGGATTTTTTATTATATTTATTTGAAGCACTGGAAATTTTTTTTCAAAACTAAAAATATCATTTAGGAAAGTACGTGTAATCTCTCTCTACAATAAACAAGGTGCAAAGGATGGCATGTCTACCAAAAACAACCTTTGATATCTAAGTATATAAAATACATATCTGCTAGATTGGCAGAGTCGAATATGCGAGAGCGGACTTCGGTTTGAATCTGGTAAACTCACAAAGGGAGTTTTCACATAGACTTAGAGAGTGTGAGGAACGAAGGTGGTCCGCTGTCACAGCTTGTAGAATATCCAGGACACTTAAGCGATAAGACCAAACAACTCCTAACCATTGTGAAATGGACGCTAGCACTCTTGGTGGGTATTATTATGGGTGAATATATGACCGGTCGATTGTTCGAACATCCTTTAATAGCCAATGAAGGCCTTCTTTCGACGCTAAGAATAAGAGTCAGTCCAGACCTTTATGTGTGAATGCACTGCTCTAATAGAGCGTAGACGTAGACATATATAATAGTTTTATTCAGGACCTGAAATTTCTCATTATTATTACTTTATTAAAAGTTCTGGTTGGTTCAAAATTTCGTAGGATTACTTGGGTGTAGTCAATCCTTTAGGTATCATAATGGGCCTTATAACCTGCGAGTTAATAGTTACGGGCTGTCCTACCAACCTAACCTAAGCGAACCTAAAATATCATTTAACCAATGCTATATTCAAAACTTCAATCTATTCAAAAGTTATATTCTTCTAACCACAATATCCCGCCGAATAGCACTGTTCAGCGATATGATGGTCGTTTTCCTAATACTTGGCAACTGCTTTAATAATGTTTATTCATTGCAAAATATTAAAAATAATTTTATATAAAAATATGAATTTATGCGTATTTAAGCAATAGTGATCTTCTTTTATTATTTAATAAAAATGTACTTTAAAGACCCTTAACAAAATACTTTCTTACGATTACACACTCATGCAAATTAAAAAAAAAAAAAAAAAAAAAAAATAATAATAACTTACCCAGCTCTGATACTTCACGTCTCTGTATAATAAACTTGGATATTGGACTGTTGCCATCAAAACCCGGAGTCCATGACACATTAATGGCTCGTTGGTTGGGTGTCTCCAAGCGAGCTGCTTTTACATTTGCTGGTGGAAATGGTAGTTCAATGACACTCAAACGTGCTGACCTCGTCTCATTGCCACCCGGCGAGGTCACAACACATGAATAGGTGCCAACGTCAGAAGCACGTACAGCTTGTATCTCTAAAGTACCATCGGCTTGCACACCAATGCGTTGTGAGTTACTAATGGCTGTTGGATGACCTTCGCGATACCAATCAATATTAAACGGTACTGTTGGATCACTGGAGACTTTACACTGCAACGATGCCGTCAGACCCAAAAGAACGGTAGTGTCAACTGGCGGCTGTATGATTTGTGTTCGAACTGTTTTCGTTTTGTTTGGAAAAGTAAAGAAAAAAATTTTATACTCGCATATACTTACATATGTACATATACAAACATTAATGTAGGCAATAGAAGATAATGTTTAAAATTTATTTTTTCTTTCATATTTTTCCATATGCACATTTGTATATAAATATTTGTAAATGTTGTGAATATTTGGATGCAGTTTTTTGATGACATGAAACGTGTGTGGAAGTTATCAACTTTTCTTTGAACACATATGTATGTATGTACATACATGTATACATATGCATGTGTGCGCACATACATACACAAGTATGTTCGTTTGTAAGAAAATGTCAAGGCCTATTAACTAGGGCTATGCAACAGCTCAGGTGATGGGTATGATGACTGCCAAAGTCTGCATAAAAAATTAACAACAACTTCTCCTTTAACTTTGACAATTGTTTGACAATTGCATTCTCTGCTGCGTTGCAATTAATTTGCCTTGCATAGACCTTTTTAATAGGCCTTGCAAAATATCTTAAGTTCCAACGTTGCCTATTTTTAGGTTATTCAATTTATGCATATAAATATGTATCTTCTAAGGCGTCATTCATAATTCACTTTACTGTACTTTTATAACTCATCTTCTAATTAAAAACCGAGTATCTAATTTACGAGAAGTCTGAAAGCGAATCACCCAATTCATTTGTAGGTGATTCCATTGCAAATTACGAATAAATTTGAGACTAACCCAATTTTTAAGGTATTTGGATCAAAGTTGGTCGACCAATATTTTAATAAATACTGTTTTAGATGACAGTTATGTATACTCACGAATGAGTGTCAACGCCGTCATTATGGAGGATGAGATTTCCAACAATCTTTTAGGAATAGATGTAATTTTGGTTGGAATATCAATTACTCAAATTTTTTAGTTTATGTTTGTAGTATGGGGGCATGATCTGTACAGAAAAATGTAAGTCCTTGCACACAATAACTTATTTGGCAACTAGATGGTAGATGAGTATGCCAGGAAAGGGACAGAAACAATCTTCTAACTTTTTCTTATTATCTATCATGTTGAATACAAACAAAATTAATTTTAGACAATAGAAAATTCTCGCAGGGTTTATGTCAGACATCCTATTACATTCGTCTCAAGGAAACGCGATTAACTTAGTTCGTGCCACAACTTAACAAAAAAAATTTTGTTTTTTGCGTTGAAGGAACCAAAAATTTGAGCAAGGTTTGCTACATATCTTTTGGCCATTTTATTGATTAGTTCAAGATGCCACCAGTTCTATTTCATCACGATCCTAAGGCATTTTTCAAAACTGTAAGATAATTAATTTCTATTAGAACCTACCCAATTTCGGTAAGTTTAATGGTGCTATGGATTAGTACTTTTATTGGACTGACTTCACACACCGATCATCTGATAAGGATGGTAAAAAAATTGTGAGACTGTTCAAAATTTGCGTGGCCGAATCTGTGGCCAATACACGCAGTCTTAAGAAAACTGACTGGATAAGGGTCAGGGCACTAATACCCCCAAGCAAATACCTGATTATCGTATATCTAACCAATTAAATTTGAGTAGTTATTTATAAAAGTTTTTACTATTTTTCAATCACTATAATTGAAGAATTAATTCGGAACTAAAAAATCCATTACATTTTTATACATAAAGGATTTTTTTTACTTCTTATCACGGTTCATCTTGGAAAAGTTAAAAATCTTTAATACTCAGGCGAACAGTTGCAAAGGAGTGTTTAAATAGAAGTGAAGCGTTCCATTAATTCGCTCCAAAATATTCTCTTCTTAAACATTTGCACAGTACAGGGAGAAAAAGGAAATATTTATTTCGTTAAAACTCGTCAGTTTCACAATTCCTTAAAGTAACAATCGCTTACTTTATTTTTATTAACCGAATTAAAGAAAAAGGACACTATTTTACATTAAAGAACAAGTTCTTTTTTTAAGTACAGCGAATTTTTCGTCATTTGTGGACCGATTTTAAAAATTGTTTATTATGTGAAAGGATATAAGACCGGTGGAAAAGGTTCCTTTTACACAAGATTATATCTCGTAATCCTTTATCTTGTTTAATATAATAATCAGATTGTTCAAAATTGTCTAGGCCAATACACACAGTCTCAAGAAAAATTAACTGGGTATGAGCAAGGGGAGTGCTAACTCCCATAAATATTAATGCCAAATTATCATAATAACCGACTATAATAGTGAGAAAGTTCACAGTTAGTATTTTCCAAAGGTGGTGGCGTTTTGAGCAATGTGTAAAAAAGAGGTGAAGGGTACCTCCCATGTCGACCTCAAAAATAATCTCTTAAACGTTTAGAATAACATCATTTTAACAGACGAACAACCTGCTTTCAATCAATGTAGCGTCTAGAAAGTTCGAAATAAATATGATATTATATGCGTTAACTATTGAATTCTGTGAAGCCGGTGCCAAGAAATTTAATTAATTTTCAGCCATCCTTACACCAGCTTTAAGGATCTCAATAAGTAATGGGCACAACATTATATTTGTTTAGATCTTTCTAGAGGCCCGTTTTTTTTCAACAAAAACAAAAAAAAATTGCATTAAAATAACGCAAAATACAAAATTTGGCCATATATGTACTTATTTACGTCTAATTTTTGCAGATTAGTAAAAAGTGAGAGTTTAAACATGATAATTTGTTTTTTTTTGTTATTGTAAATTTGTTTTAAAAAAAGCATTAAACAAAACAAGTGTAAATTATTTTAGCGTAGACTTGCAAAAATTGCATGCTTGACAACTAAATAAGGTGTACGAATACGTATTTATGTACACACATATATGTACATATATGTTTGTGTGTATATGCAAACTTATGTATGGATAAATATTAAGGTGGTTCAAAAATTTTCAACGTTTAATTAAAAATTATGTCCTTATGGCAAGTAAAACTATGAATGAAAATCCTAAATCTGCTTTTGAAAAAGCTTTTTAAATCAAATAACTCGTACATAGTTCTGCAATACAGCAAGACCAGTTTTCAACTCTACGGGATCAGTCTAAATAATTTGTTATTCGAAAAGTTCTCTATTAAGCGTGATGTTAAAACTAGAGAAATTGTCTTCTATTGGAAAAAAATTAAATTTTACTTTTTTCTTTGCAACATGCCTTTTAAGTATTTATTTTTGACAGTTGATTCCCATTTATTTCGCTAATTACTTCATATTATATATGTTTGTTAAGGCATAAATGTTTTGAAACTACTTTAACATCACTGACGATTTTGTTTGGCGAATAATGGAACGCGGCTTACAACCAGTTAAAGCCACAATAAACAATGAATTTTTAAAACTCAAATTGTTTTAAACGATTAGTTGGCAAGAATATCCCAATATATTTTAATGTTAAGTATTTAAAATGCAGACTCTATTTTCCATTTTGCATGATAAATACAATCATTAACACCCAAGATTTACTGTAATATTATCTTTATTTTTACATCGGCTGAGTAGCAATTTAATAAATATTTTTTAGCAACGTATTTTTTTTTGCAAATTTTTAAAATTCGTACCCCTTATTAATATACATCCATACGTACACACATATGTATTTATAAAGATATTAGTATAAATTCACATACATAAATACATATTTAAATTGAAAATTTATACTTACCCAAAACCAGCAAATAAGCCTCGCCGTTAACTGTGCCGGCTTCGTTTGAACGCACACAAGTGTAAAGACCAGCATCAGATGCGCGTACGTTTGATATTAATAAATCTCCTGATTCCAGTATTTGAACACGACTCGAAATTTCAACAAGTTGTGTTTCTGTTTAAATTGTAATTGTCGGATATAGGGATGATGATGGTTGTGGTGTAGTAGATGTATTAGGGGCGCAAGACATTCACAGAGTATTTGTTGCAACGTCACATTGTAGGATTTCGTTAAAGCGGCATGGAAGTGAAGGAGTTGTGCAGTATTTAAATGTGTTGAGTTGGTAATATTTTGCACATAGTCGGTTTTATTGTTGTTGATATATTTGTTTCCATTGTTTATTTGTATCCACCAACATTAATGATGTTGTACGTGTCGTTGTTGTTGTGCGAGCAACATTCATTGTTATGTTAATGTTGGCGATATGAAAGCCAACCAACCGTTGGTGATAATGATTGCAATGATGGTTGTGTTATAGTCAATGAGTGTTTTTTTCATTCATATTTTCGAAATTGGAAATAGTTGTTGTATTTTTTGTTATGGATACATCAACCAAACATTGTAATTTTAATTCCATTTCGTTGATTAGTTTAAGAGGAGAGTATGTTTCCAGCATAAGCAGAATATCGTTAACAAAATGAACGAGCAAAAAAGGTGCAAGACACGCATACACACACAACAGTATAAGGATAATTCACACACACGTGGGTTGTTTGACGTTTTATTGTTTTTTCGATAAAGAACGATGTTGTCGTTAGAGATGTTGCCGTAGCGATTTGTGGTTAGTATTACGCAACATTGACCATTCGTTGGCATAATTTACAAATACACAGAGATAGTCATTGCACATTTGTCATTTTTGTTATTGTTGCAATTATGTTTAGCATTAAATTAGATTTTTGGTTTTTGTGAGGGTTTTATGTTTAAATTTTTATAGACCATTATATTAACACCAACACAAGTGCAAAAATCCAGCAACCCATACAGAGTATATTCGGTTAGTGGCCAACCAGCATTTTGGATACATCACACATTCATATTTATAATAAACGTTTATGGCATTGTATCCATTTAAGGCCAATTTCGGATTTGCATGGTTATTTTCATTATTTTTTATGGTCGTGCGTTTTATTTTGGCATTAATTCAAGTCATCGTTTTTTTTATTTTTTTATAGTATAATTATTCGGTTTGTTAGTGTAGTAATAGTGGCAGTAGTAGTTGGAACGCACAAGCAAACAATGTTAAGCAAGAAAATAAAATATAACAATAAAAGATTACATTTACATTAGTAAAGATAATTTAGTAAAAATATTAAGAATAGTAACAGTTCCACATCTTTGCATAAAAAATCATGCAAAGTTTTTTGCTACATAAAATTTCAATTATTTTTTTTTTATCAAATTCAATATCTTCATAGTTTCTCTCACATTTCTGATATGTTAAGGAAACTGAATTGAGGCAGACTAATAATGTATGTACATGCATCGTTTAATTTATAGCCCAATGATCCTTACAGAAACAAATGGAATAAGTAATCAAGCCGCATACAAAAAAATTTGAAACTATATTTAAAAATGCAAGTACATTCGACGATGTTTTTAATTTGTTATTCTGTATTAAAGAGGAGACACGCAGTCTATAAATAAATATTTTACGATTTTTATGGTGTACTTAGGACGCGTTAGATCTACCTCATATTTAATTCTATCTGAATTAAAAATTGTTGCGGGCATGAGCCTATTACAATTAATTAATAGCAAATTAATTTTCATTTAAAAATCTTATTCATATTAGAAAAACTCTTAAGTATGTACAGTGGAGTTCGTTTATAATGAACTCTGCGGAACAAGGTAATTTAGTTCGTTACATAAGAAGTTCAAGATTAAATATTTTTTCTTTCATTAAATGGATGTAATCAGCATTTCTTATTCTTCGATATATTTAATAAATTGTAGACTGACCTTCGTAGACTAGTAGGTAGTGTACTAGACTCGTAGTGCGAAGGTCCCAGGTTCGAATCCTGCCGCAGAACTCTGGCAGTTTGTGTCTGATAATTAAAGGGAGCGCACAACAAGCCTTCACTGGCTTAAGTGTATGTCGTATGACATGGGCTATCACACCCCTCCAATCAACCTAACCTAACCTAACCTAATAAATTGTATATCTTTTCACAACGTTCACTTAATTTCTATTATTTTTAACGTCTTTGTTAAATATTTATCAAATTCGTTATTCGAGATATTCTCCAAAATAACCATTTTAATATTATATTGTTTGTTGTTGGCTTAGCTAGGTATATGCCTGCATTTCATTGGCGCTAACCAAATCATCAGTACCCTTTAGCCAAATCATGATTGAAAGCATTCAAACCTTGTATACTTAAGCCACAGACTACAAACAATATATGAGAATTCAAACAGAACTCAATCATATTTTTCTATTTGTAATCAACAAAAACACAAAAGTATAAATAGCTTTAGAATGCTTTTGTACAATCACAACACAACAAACAATTATAATTGACTTGCGTCAAAGAAAAAACAAAAAGACGCAAGTCAATTATAATTGTTTGTTGTGTTGTGATTGTACAAAAGCATTCTAAAGCTATTTATACTTTTGTGTTTTTGTTGATTACAAATAGAAAAATATGATTGAGTTCTGTTTGAATTCTCATATATTGTTTGTAGTCTGTGGCTTAAGTATACAAGGTTTGAATGCTTTCAATCATGATTTGGCTAAAGGGTACTGATGATTTGGTTAGCGCCAATGAAATGCAGGCATATACCTAGCTAAGCCAACAACAAACAATATAATATTAAAATAGTCTTTGTTAAATAATAATATTCAATTATTTTAACGGCTTAGAAACATTAACGGTCAAATATAGAAACTTTATATCGTTCGCCATGAGCGTAAAAATATATAAGGACTTTTGTATTACGTACTTTAAAAAAAGTCCCTTCAAAAGAAAATTCACTATAAGCGAGGCATGACCAAAACAGGTGATTGTTTTTCGCTGTGTAGGTGTATCAAGTGTGTCAGGGCCAATTAATAAGGTCTATGCAACAGCCCAGGTGATAGGTAAGATGATTGTCAAACTCTCTATATAAAAATATACAAAAATTTTCCGACAACTTTTTTAAAAGAATTTAGACAATTGCGTTCTCGGTTTTGATGCAATGAATTCGCCTGTCACAGATCTTATAAATGGGCCTTGAAGTTTATTAATTTTTATTCCGCTTGTTTTTGTTGTCCTAATTATTGCCGTAATGGCGTGATTTTGTAAAATAAAATCGCCTTGGTATTGGCTGAAAACTGCTTCTAAACGTATATAAACATTTTTATGTATTGAAATTACAAGCACAACTTGCAATTCAAAGACACAAGTCTAAATGCCTTCTATTCAATATTTTTGCGCAATAATATATTGAATTCCGGCCATGGACATGAACAGAAGTTTTTTTAATGCAAACTATTTCGCTATTGCCGAACTGTTCTATTACACACAGAAATTAATAACGTTATATGTATGAAATATCCACTTACCGTTATATATCCAAGTGATATTTGGGTTTGGAGCTCCAACAGCACGGCATAAAATTGTAGCATCTTTACCATCTAGAGCAGTTACATTCTGTGGTGGCTGTTCCAAAACTGGTGCCGAAGCTAAATAAATAGAGCCAAAATTAAAATAACGCCAAATAATTTTAAATAAATGTAAATGTATTGAGCAGCATGCTTTTGAAAATAAAAATGTGCGCTAAATAATAATAAAAAAGTTAAATAGTTTCCAAGTCAACTGTGATGTCAAATGTTAGTGTGGGAAGAGGATAAACAATTTAAGAGTATTTAATCATGTACTTATGAATTTAATTTCCCGCCGCGGCAGATGTCTACAAATTTGCAACATTTTTTATGGAGTTTCATTCATAATATTTTCATTTAGCTACAGTTAAGTAAATATTTAACCTTAATGTCTTATTATTTCCTACTTTTATATTACAATAATTAAGGTGCTGCTAAATTTTCAATAAATTTTTGATTTCAAAAGGAGTCTGCAAAGGAGTTTTCACAATATACATATATTTTTATTTTTTGCCAATAAGATATGGTTTACAAGAGGCAATCTTCCTACTTTTTTTTAATAAACTATTTATTCTGCACAAAGTAGTAGAGGAATAATATATGGGACCTCTCAAGCTTGAAATTAAATTTAACAATGACACAAGGACCCAAAAAAATCATGTAGATTCCAAAGCAAGTTATATATATATATATATATATATATATATATATATATATATATATATATATATATATATATATATATATATATATATATATATATATATATATATATATATATATATATATATATATATATATATATATATATATATATATATATATATATATATATATATATATATATATATATATACAACAAACTACCTGACGAAGTCCATTAGAAAAAAACTAAATGTTTTTGTAAGCAATTTATTGTAATAATAAAACCATGTAAATAACAAATAATAAAACTAACGCCTCGATTACATTTGCAACAACACGTCCTTTATTGTCAGGAAATTCATTTGGTGCCGCCCTTGTGAACAAAATCAAATTTGATAAATGCATCTTCAAGCACATTTACTTCAAAAAGGGAAATAACATACATACATACATAAATCTATTTATTTCCTTATATATATGCATAAAAGAGAAAGAAAAAAATTTAAAACTACAAGAAACTTAACTTGTCCACACACTCTCTGCAAAAACGTTCACCATGTTAAAACAGAAAAACGAAATGCAGCAAAACATACTACACTCTCCCCTTTAACACTTGCAGCAAATTCATTTTGAAAATGTTGTGTAGTATCCTTTTTATGTAACCATGTGGTTTCTTGTAACAGCCATTTTTTGTCTTTTTGTGAAAATCTTTTACTAATCGCATGCCATGACACGGGTAATTGTTACGTATTAAATACAATCCAACACGCAATAAGACAAATACAACCTACAACACTAGGAGCGCTATGTTCGGTGGCACCCTACATATTTTGATTTCATTTTGTGAATATTTCGATATTTGGTAAATTTTTTACTGAAATTTTTATTGTGGAAGTTTTATTATTTGGTGAGGTTGATTTTTGTTTGGGAAATATTTTTTTATTAAATCTATCAAAATATCAATATCATGCGTAAAAAAGCTTTATATTTTTTTTTGAAACTGCACAATAATACAAAATAAAAATAAAAATAAAATTTATAAAATAAATACAATTATAAGAACAAAAATGCACTAATTGATGACGTTTCAACGTTAAATCGTTGGCTCATAAAATATTTCGCTGCTCACCCTTGCCCGAGTTAAGGAAAAAAAACATGCAGTTCCTTGAATTTCCTCTCCTACCGATAGCAAACATTGTGGTGACTTTAATTATTAAAGTTTATTATTATATTAAAGTTTAATATACTCAGTACGTTTATTTGTGTGGGAAATAGAGAATAAGTAACATCAACGTGAATGTATTTCACACTCATTCACCATGACTGGGACGAAAGTAACGCACATGCTTCGTTTGAAAAGAATTGAAAAAACATACGTTTGTAATTAATATCATTAAAGAAACAAATTTAATTAAAATGTTGCAATGGTTATAAGCAAAATGTTGGCATATTTTTTTAAATACTTATTGTACGAGTATACAATATTTATGGTGACATAAATAAGCTGAATTCTTAGAATTATCAACAATATGCTATTGATTATCACGAGTTGTTGCATATTTCAATGACATTATGAATATTTCTGATATATGAATACATAACTATTGACATATATGGATTTAATATTTCATATACACGCAACATAACTCTACATGCGAGTGTTTTACCAGCAATTGTTACATTATTTGTGTAATAATTTATTTATTATATATTTAAAAATTATCGTTTTATGATGAATTGGTTTTATAGGTTTTATTTCTACTTTACTTAATGCCTACAAAAAATCTGAATTATGAATTGAATTTTCAAAGGTAATATTTATATACATATACATATGTACATATAAATTTTTTTGTACTCGTACATGATTTATTTACCAGCAACAATAAAAATATTTAATATTCTGTGGTTGCAGCATTTGCGAGAAATTATTGCCAATGAGCAGCAGCCTTAAAGTTTTTAATACGAAAAGGGAACTTTTATTAAATTTACTGACGGTTAGATTTACTACGTTCAGTCAAAAAGGTTTTTAAATTGAATCTAAACTTTATTTTGGTAGCGAAAAAAATAGGAACAAAAAGGAGTACACACAGGCATATAATTTACGTCCACCACATACACACATAAAGGAGAAAAATTGTAACAAAAAAAGTTATGATAATTGGTTCACCATTCTCTTTTTCGGTTCTAAAAGCCACTTCAGTTTATAAAAACTTTGTTCATAAGATACACGGTTTTCAAACATTTTGATTTGAGTGCCTTCGTAGACTAGTGCTAGAGTACTAGACTAATAGTCTGAAGGTCGCAGGTTCGATTCCAGCCGAGGATTCTGGATGTTTCTGCAGACTAGCCAAGTAGCTTCGCAGGTTGTGTTTGTTGTCATAAACAAATTAATAAAAAAGAACATGTATTATTAAATATTTATTTATATGCCACTTTAATTTTCCCAATTTGTGTATATACGTACTCATGAGTGTATGCTCTTTGCAGATAAATAATAAAATTAAAATTTATATTATTACCCGTAGTTATAATAAGTAAAATAAGTTTTATGAATTTTGTGTCCAACAGTCTGCGGTTAAAAATAATTTCTACAATAACATGTTTATTTATTTCATAGCAATTTCAAAAATAATAATAATAGTAAAAAATATCAAACATGCATATTTGCCTTTTAATTTACTTGTAGGGGAGGACATAGACCGAACAAATAATAATAATATAATAATAATAATAATAATATAATAATAATAATATAATTGCCAAATTTATAACATTTAAATTTTTAAGCATTAATTATTACACTTATAAATATGAAAATATGAATGAAAACTGAAAAAAGTCAAGCTTTTCTTATAAACTTTTTATATAATTTTATGTTTTCCAATTTGGCACAGTTGTTGCTTCAATAAATTAATAGAGAGCATTCCATAAAAGAATAGTTGACTCGTTAATATCAATAATGAGTTTTCGAAAATAAATAGAATTTGTTCGAATTCTGCACATTCCTAACCTTTTTGAAATTTCGACAACCATATCTCTCGAGCGCGTCAATCAACTTTAATCACATTCAGGTAAAAAGGCGCTTTTTTATACTAGATTATAATATGATTAGGTTTTGTATACCGGTGAAACCTAAAAATTAATTTCAAATTATTTTTTCTTCAAAAAATCTCATTTATACCCGGAGTATACGAGTACTCGTACGTTATGCAATTATGATTGTTAACACTTATATTTTTTTTAACTTCACCCCGATTTAACCTCGATTTAAGGTCGTAATGAGCTATTCTACCTATTTTTGCCATGGTGTCTGGCTGTCTAAAACTTAGCTAAATACTAAGAGCTAGATCATTGATATATTGGTAACTAGAATTTAAGCATCTGATATTAAAATTGCCATTAAGTCTAATAAGTTCACCTTTAAGTCATTCTATATCTAGAAGAGAATTGAGTCCCTCGTTTGAAAAAATTTTCTTTAATAGCTTGTTTTAAGCTATTTACTATTTGCTGTCAGTTGACACTAATCGACCTACAGGTGCTGCATAGAAAATAAAATTAAGAAATAAATGCATTGTTTGTTGTGGCTTTAGCTCTTCATATGCCGACATTTCATTGGTTGCTAAAACCAAATCGTCAGTAAAGTTTAAGCAGTTTGAAAACATTCAACCTCGGATGTGTATGCCACATAAATCAAATACAATATGAGAGTTCAATATTGTATATGAATTACAACAAATACATAGTCATAGTAGGCTTAGAATGTTTTTATACAAACAACACAACAAACAATTATACTCAATGTGAGTCTATTTTATTTTTCTCTCTCAACACCCATACAATTAAACGCCACAACAAACAATGCATTTTGCAAAAGATCTAATTGTTTCTAACGATTAGTTGGGGAGAATATCCCAAATAATAAATTTCAATATTAAGTATTAAAAATAAATTTTAATATTAACTTTTTATTGTCAGTGAATAATTTCTAGTATTAGTGCTAGTACGTTTACATTATCTATAATAGAAGATACATGGTCCTGGAATCTCATCTTAGGGTCTAGTACCACTCCAAGGTATTTAACTTTTATTTGCCATTAGATGCTTTTAAGTGCATTGCCTGAGTTTTATCAGGATTTAACTGCATCTTAAATTTAATGAATAAAAATTGCAAATCAATTAGTTGGTTCTTTGAAGGTTGGCCATTAAATCTCTTGCCAATAACTCAGAGTTAAGAACCGTCTTGACATCAACAAAGAAAGATGTAGTGCAGTAGCCCAGTCAAGGGAGGAAATCGGATATGTATTCATAATTGCATAGATTATATTCTAATGGACAGACTTTACTTCCTATTTAAATACGTATTTAAGTTATTTTTATTTAAATTTAGGTCGTGTTTAAGTGCAGCTTCAGTTTATCAGTCATATTATTTAAATAATTTGGAAATATAGCAGCGCTACAGAGCTTCCAAAATTTTTTCCATAGTTTTCCAAAAAACAGCTGCATAATAAAAAAAAAAACAAATAAATATTGCAGCAGACGATTGTAATTTAAAGAGAGAATAATGTTTCTGTAATAAACATTCAAAAAAGCCCAAAATAATTGGATACAACATTTTTCTAATTTTATTTGTCAAAAAACTACATAGTAAAGCTCATTTTTCTGAAATGTAAAATAATTTATCGACATATTATCAGAATCACATGGTCAATACAATACATAACTTATATAGACATCTGGCCAGATGAACAACATAATACTTTTTTAAATGTTAATATCTTTTTCATACTGGAAATAAGCGAAATATGAAAAGCTGAATAAAGATATGAGAATATTGCTCAAGTATACATAAGTATACAAATACATAGAATTTTTTGTTTATATTTTCTTTTTGTGTAATCAACTCATTATACCTTATATAATATACAGGGCTAAATCTTTTAATTTAATAAAGTAAAGCGTTGCGTTATATTAATACGACTGTTTATGTTTTGTTGCTGAAAAAACCAACAATTTACATTGAAATAATGCAACGTCTCATTTAGGTGAAACACAAAAACGGGCCTCGTATCTTTATGTCTAATTGACGAATTTTGAAGGCGAATCGTGGGATATAGTGGCCATGAACTGAAAACAATCATTGATAAAACCCACATTTACAGCCGTAAAAACAAAAATTAACAAAACAAAAGTTGATTTAAAAAACAAAATCATATTGTTTTCAGTCACTTCATTTACAAATCTACAATTCAAAATCATTAACATTTCGATAATTTGAACTTCAAAATCAAAAGTCAAAACAGAACAACACATATAATTTCCTTAGTTAATGGAAAAGGCTTATCAGCCTCCACTCTCATTATTACCCGTTTCATAATATGGATGATATAAATGTTAATATGAAAAGTGAAAAGCTTAAATAAACGAAGAAATTTTAATTAACTGAACTTTTTACATAATGCAATAATGCTTTTCCCAATTTATCATTGTGTGTGAAGTAATACATGAGAAGAGAAAAATTTTAAATGTCATAGAACCAATGTGGCATCGTCGGCGTATGATAAACAAACTTACATATGAATACAGAAATTAATTATGTTTAAAAAAAGCTTTAATTAGAGTTCCAAAAGTCTACTGTTTGTTGTAGCTTTAGCTCTTCATACGTACTTATATCGATATTTCAAATCAAAGAAAAATATTTTCATATCGAAATTTAATTTGGTTGCGCGATTTGTATTTAAGCATCTTAAATTCATAGTGACTAGTAGTTTTCATGATAGAATTCTCATATTGCATTTGAAGGTTTATGTGTAAATATACAAGGTCTAATGTTTACAAAATGTGTGAATTTCACAAATAATTTGGTTGGCACTAATGACATGTCGATATATGAACAGATAGACCCACAACAAAACAATACATTTTTAATACTCTAATTATGCAAGTGACAAGCTGGTGAAAGTATACCGAATAATAAATTTCAATGATAAAAATCTTTAATAACAAGGTGTGATTTTTCAGTTTTTTTTAGTATGTATGTATAAGTATTTACGATGTTAAAAATTGCTTATTATTCGACAGTGACACATTTACAAAATGATCCTCAAAAGGGCATACAACAATAGTCTCTTTGATTATTAATATCCTTGGCCTCAATTATAAAAAAAAATCTCCCCACGCTTTTTTTGTTGTATTAAATTTGTGTTGAGTTTTTAATTAAAATGCGTACGAGTACTTTGGTATTGCAATAGGCAATCGAGACAAATCGTGGGTTTCTTGAAGTGCGGTTTTTGCACAATCATTTTTCTTGAAAAGTAAAGTGATATGAGTGAAAAATAAGTGCAACGATTTCATCAGGACATAAAAGATATTGAGAATTAATACCACGGGTGATGGAGGATGGGTGTTTACTATTGGTCATTACCAAAGAAGGATAAAATTGCAAAATATCGGAGAAAAAACTAGACAAGACAGTTTACAGAGAAAAGGCAGACGATATATAAGGAAATAAGTATCTTATTTTTGTATTTTTTTTTTTGATATATAGAAAGTTTTTAAAAATTTGTAGTTTAGAAAATTTCAGTGTTATTTTTTTTTTTGTATATCGCCAATGAAATGCAACCACCTGAGCCAGCAACAACCAATAAACTTTTAAGAAATTATTTTGGAGAATTTCTCGAATAATTAATTTAATGAGACTAAAAACACATAATACAAGTAAGATATCCTGATTGACAAATTAATATGGCTGTAATCAAACGAAAGTAATTCTTGTGTAGATTAATAGTCCTTACAGTATTATATGGTACCGAAGATCGTTTAAGAGCATAAAAAATGGTGAAATGGTGAATATGTACATGCGGATTAACTATTTTAAATTCAAAAGTTTTAAACTTTTAAGAAATTATTTTGGAGAATATCTTGAATCATTAATTTAATAACACTAAAAAACACATAATACACATCCCTGTAATACAAGTAAGATATCCTGATTGACAAATTAATATGGCTGTAATCAAACGAAAGTAATTCTTGTGTAGATTAATAGTCCTTACAGTATTATATGGTACCGAAGATCGATTAAGAGCATAAAAAATGGTGAAAATATATACATAAATTATACATATGAAATTATAGCTATATACTCTTAACTATTTTAAATTCAAAAGTTTCAAAAAGTTCCATTTCGTTGGCCTGTGTGATATAATAAAATTATATGTTGCTCTTAGCTGACGCTCAGCTTTGTTTATTTGAGCTTCCTAACCTATCTCAAATATTTGGCAGCCTTATTTTCTTTTACTTTAGAAGGCAGAAATTACCCAAATTATTATTAGAATTTTTTTTTGCTGCATTTGCGTTGCATCGACTTATGATGACCAAATGCATGAAATGACCATAAAATAAAAATGTGCAGGAAATTGCACGTATGTATTTCAACTTCTGTTGTTTTTAGGAAATGTTTTGTTTGTTGCTGAAACAGTTACAACCACAACGCCGTGGACATGTTGAGTCAGCACAAAAATATTTAAATCATAATGCATGGAGGAGAAGTGAAAAGAAGAATTTATATTTACATTAAACACATTATTTTCTCATGGAACATTAAATAAACAATGTCCATTATTGTTTTTTAACGCGTTGTTTTAAATCATTTTTCAAAATCTATGTAGAGCATGTGTCAGATGTACATGTTCATACTCCTATATAGATAGATATATACATCAGAAATTAACAATCAGTGGTCCCTTTGCTCTTCTTGTCACAAAATATACCATCTCTGTGCACTTATGAGCATATTCATGACATAATCCTGCGTGAATTTCGCCTGAAAAAATAGCGTATACGTACGAGTTTAGATTTAACTCACACATGTTAATACATGTTGGAGAGTGAATTGCTGATAATATATACATATGCATACATATATCCATCTCTGATGTACATACTTATGTATGTACATCAGAATGGAATATATTTTACTTTAGCTGTAAAGTTGACTTTAGTTAACAGAAATATTAACGATAACGAATGTTGGTTAAGATACTACTTTAACCAACACAACCTTAATTATTTTATGATTTCAGGAGTTTTATTGACAACACAGTCGTGGTTTATAATTCGTGACATGCAGAAACGATTACAAGTCAAATATGTAAAACAAATATTTATTTTTTTGAAGGAAAACAAATTATTTTTTGGAATTATGAGATTCTATAATGGTAGCAAAACAAACATATGAAACAAAATAAACAAAAAAATATAATAAATAAAGAAAAATTGACAAGATGATGTTTTTCCTCGCATGAAGAAGCATAAAACGATATTTTGAAAATATCATCTTAAAGTAAGTTTAATGACGATTTACACTTGCTTTTAAAATTTTCATAAAACAAATTTTTTGAATACATTATTGCTAAACAATGGCTTGTAGAGCTGTTTGAAGTTTGTTTTTTTTTTTGCATACGGCCTCTAGTATTTCTGAAGTGTGTAAAATGGAATTTTCGTTAAGTTTTATAAATAAATTTGCTTCATTTTATCAACTTGAAAGGTAAATATTAGTAAGTGAAAATGAGCAGACAAAATTTCCACAGTAATATCTTGACAGACATAACGCACATTAAATACAAAAGAGACACAACTCAAAAAATCTAAAATGTTCAGGAGAAGCCAAAAACTACTGACGCTCTACAAGCGACACAAGTAAAATAAAACTGGCAAAAGTATAGTTTTCAAACTAAAGCGTAATCTAATGGAAAGGAAATTTTAGAGGTCGTTGAAGATTTTTAATGTGAATTGATTTGTGAAAGAAAAGCGATTTCGATAAATTTTGAGTTGTGACTGTTTTGTATTTAGTGTACGATATGGTTTACACACTATAGTACGTACGAGTACACTACAGTTTTTTATACTATATATGGACGACAGACTGGTGGTATTTATACTAATGTTTTTGTTTTTATTTTTCATTTCAGTGTGATAACTGAAACTGAAATTAAAAGAAGTAAATTATAACTCTCAAATATCAAAGAAGTCATAGCAGACTCTGTTGCTGGGCTTGCACAATTGTTATTGAACACAGCTAAAAAATGTGTTTAATGAAATACCATATTTATACGACGTATGTACATGTTTCTGGTATAGAAACCAACTATAAACTACTTTGTTCGGTGGTTTAATTATAGTTTAGATTGACACATCGAGCATACCATACTATTATAGTAAACAAATCCTATGTCTGTCAGGGATCCCTAATGCATACAATACATAGATGTAGATAAATACGTATGGGAGGGGGCTTAGCCCACCCCAAAAAAATTCTAATAATTTTTTACACAAGTTTCCCCTTCGTAAAGTTGATTTTAGCACTCCCCTCCCAAAAAATTTATCAGCGGTTGTAGACCCCTAAGCAAATTGTGTATCTACGCCAATGATGCTGAGTGATAATATCAGTGTTTTTTCTACCAATTTGTTGTTTATTTTCATAAAATATTTTATGAAAACAAAGCGTTCATATTTTTAATTTCGTTCATGCTTTGAGATCTAAATATCCTTTTTTTCTTCTAATATCCAAGTCGGGTCATTTTATCATTATTAAAGGTTAAAGGTTTGTTGGCACGCTTCCACTAGTAGTTTGCGATATAAGTAGTTTTTTTGATAACAGTGCAAAAATCAAACTGCAAAAAAATATTAGTATTATTCGTGTCATTTATAAATTGCATGTAAATTTTGTGTCCTTTACATGGTGTGTACTCGTACATAGAAGTTTAGAGCATATGAATTTAATTGTTGTAAAAGCATTAACAGTGAAATGAGGAATTATTCTAATTAATTTGTGTTCCATTTGAATAATGGTTCAACTTACCAAGAAGTTTATTAAGTTTTCAAAAGAAATCAAATAAGTACATCCAAGTTAATTAATGCTTTTGCTTTGAATAATATAAACATAAGAAATAATCTAAGTAATAGAACATATGAATGAGGAACGAAAATTGGGCTCGTGACGGACTCATTTTAATTATTAATTTAACATGTACACGTACTCGTATCTATTGACTGAATACTGGACAGTATCAAGTTTTATACGTGGAGCTCGATGATGTTACATACACAAGAGTTTATTACTTATAAGCATGAAAAAATGTTGAATACAATCACAATGAATTCAATTACTAATAGCTTTTGAGTGACACTCGAACAAAGTTCGAATAGAGACTATGTACATTCAAAAGTTGGCTTATGACCACAATTATGGCGTTATCTAGTCTATGTAACACTTTGGTAAGTACTTGAAAATGTTTATAAGCTGATTATTAAATGAGTGGATGGTAACGTGATGTGGTGGCCAAACGTGATACAGGCCACTGTGAGAACACCGTATCCCAGGTGCTATAACATGCATGTATGTATTTCTGAATAAGAATATGCTGTAATGCAGTTCACTGTTTTATAAGGATCAGCATTAAGGGATGACCCCTACTCCTGCAATCAACTGAATGAATAGAGTAGCGTCTGTGAAGATTAAGAATAATTTGTAACACGATGTGTGGTTCGCTAGCACATCGACCACACATGGATGTACTCCTAATAAAGATCAAGTTGTTCGAAAAAACGAGCGGGGTTTTTCGGAAAGGAAAAACATTCCGTTGTGGTAAGGATAGAACAACGAGCACCACCCTACACTGCGTCGGTTATCCAGTGAGTCAATAGAGTCGACTACACTACCGATGAGCTTTTACGCTCTCTACTGCACACCTGTAGAGCAGCTTCAAAATATACTTTGATGCACCAGTCCATAGAAGAAAGTTGTATTGCATTTTGAGACCGGTGTAGGTGGTATAGATAGCAAGAAGATCAGAGGATGCACTTGAATGATAATTTAGCGACATGAAAAATGTGCATCGAACATCACACTAGATTTTCATGCTGAGAACATTAAGAGTTTCTACTTCCTCAATATTTATACCACCCATAATTACAGATGAAGCAGCATGTGTACAGAGGAACATATAGTATATTGTGCACCATAGGAACTACAATTTCTTTATTTATAATACGGCCCAATGTTGGAAACAAGCTTACGAAAAGTTATGCAAATATAACTAATGTCAAATGAACGTAACTTTTCTTAATGGGCTCGAGTTCCAATCTCATCATACTCCATTAGAGAATGAAGTTTATTAATTTTTATTGTGCTCCATGAGTAGCAACTTGCACATGTTTACCCAGCTAGTAGTCATTGTCATGAAACACATTTAAAATTAATAAACATAGTTCTCTAATGGAGTCTGATGAGGTTTGAACTCAAGCACAATAGAAAAGTGTAATTCCATTTAATGTAAATAATTGAACAATTTTGTTTTTTTTACCGCACTGTATACTCTATATGACTTTAAGCATGCAACAATGCACTTTTCAGTACGAGTACATAAAAACAGACAAGGAAAGTAGATAAATCTATGGACTATAAAAATAATAATGATAAATGTTAAATACTAAAAAAATGTCTGCTTCTACCACACTTAAAGGCTTTTGTTACACACACAAACTTACACATAAATAATAGGAATGTATAAGATGTGGAACGGTGAATGACTTTTAACACGCTATGGGCTGATCGCAAAATTAATAACAATAAACTAATGACATAAACAAAAACGTTAGAGAAAGTGAACACTGAGAGAGCTTTAATGTCGACCACATCGATTTCTAAAAACCTTTTAAAGCTGGAAAAAAGAAACTCTTTATATGGATTCTAATACACAAGGCCTGAATTTTTAACTACAAATATTGTAAACATACGAGTATTTTGATAGATCCTTGTTTTTATTACTTATTTTGATGTTTTAAATAATTGATGTTTTAAAGAATAGTTTTATCGTCTTATGTGGAGTAGAACTAACATACTTCAACGAAATTTACAAGAGTGTCTGTCCAACATGTAGTCATTTGCGGAAGACACAGATTTTATTTCATGAAACAGTCAAGGTTGAATATTCTAAAATTGTTCAGCTTTGGCTAGAAAGCATCAAGAATATAACAACCAACTACAATTATCTTTCAAATGTCGACAAGGTTCTTGCTGCTATTATATTTCTGAAGTCAAAATTAATAATTTTCTAAATTTTTTTTATTTTTAAATTTAGCGTGTAAAACGCGTAATATGTGTATAAACGTAGTACCTGAAATCAATTTTTACGCACCAATTTTGATAGAATTTTTTTTCAAAAATACTTTTGTATGACATTTTAGTCCGTTACAAGTCACTATGGCAGTGTGCCGAAGGCGATTGTTCTCCCGTCCCTAAAGTAAAGGTTAGATGTAAACTTTTACAACGTCGATATAAGTATGTGTTTTTTTGTCGCCTCTACCAGGCTCTATATAGAGATCTACAGTTATATTTCACTCAAACTAAAATAATAATAATAATAATAATAATGTGACTTTCGTTCATATGGAACAACAAGAAACACTAGACCAGCACAATCTTCATCAAGATATACCTCCGCTTTAAATACTTATATCTCTGTAGCGATGGATACGGGGCGATTTTAAGCAAATATATAACTTCGCGAACATATGTTTTTTATTCTGTTGCAAACTCCCTTATGGGCATGTCACGCGAAAAAAGGACATGGACCCGACGAACTTTGGTGATACTAGCTCCTCGGGAAATGCGTCGGTTTGAGGACTTTTCTTAAGTTTTCTTTTTGTTTACGTTCATCGTCATTTTTCTTAGTCGATTTTGCATGACGCGTGTCATCATTTATTATAAAATAATGCTCAAAATTTAAATTAACTTGTTATAATTTCGTTAATATTCTTTGAAACAAATTACTTGCAAATTTATGTCGATTAGTTTTGTCTTCCACTCCAAAATCCAATTAATATAGATTTGTACCAACTGGATCAATTTGCAACAACTTATTTTAATTGTCATATTTAATCGTGTTCTTAGAATTAATTGAAATATCAATTTATACAATTTTAGAAAACTCAATTCGAAACTACTCTTCACTCTGGTCTATGTATGTGTGTATGTATGTATGTATGTATGTATGTGAATTGAAGGCGTTGTATATAGAACATTTACGATATCTTAATCTCACTTAAGCTGAATGAATATTTAAAACAAATAATTCAAAGGGAAATTCAAGGAAATCCTCTTCCAATTGCCAACTGTCAAAGAGACATTCAATGAATGTCCCCTTTTAGAATACAGTTTTTTCCTAAATGAATGTGCCTCTTTGTTGCTTCAGCAGTTGATTTCTGTTCGGTTGGTTTGCTGGTGTAAAAATAAATGGATAACAATCGTTATAAATTAATATATATTTTTTATTTTTTTGCAAAACTCATAAAATGTAAGTGACGTACAAGAAAAGGGTAAATTATGGCTCAAGGATAAAAGTGGGAATAACAAATACACAATTGACTTATATAAGAAAATATAACAATTAGCGCTGTAAATGAAGGGAAAATGAATGAAATAGGGCACTGATTATTATATTAAAGAGTTAAAACATTGACAAAGGGTGTTCCAAAATGCCAACAGCTTGAGAATATTAAAAAAAAACTGAACAAAGTGTCTTGTATGTAGAACAGCATAATACAATATGGCAGCAGTTCACCTTGAAAATACAAGAAGGATGGCGCGATTTAAGCGCAACGCGCCTTCCAATAACAATCTGTCATAATTATTATATGAGAAAGAGGGTGTTGGTGATAGTGCAGGACCGTCAACGTTGACAAGAACTGCTAACAATTCGAATATGTTGTAAAATGAAGAATATTTATGTGGGCGATATGTGGCTTCAATAAAATGGTGCTGCATGCCATTAAGCCCGTAAGAGAATTCACTTAATTGTTCTTTCATTTCGCAAGATTGTGTCTGTCATACAAATGCACACACACATGCGAGTATGTAAATCGTTTAAAAACAGATTTCAAAATTCCTTAAATAAATAAGAGTGTAATTAAAACAAGCAACCATATTGTTTTTTTATTGTTGTATCTATTATTGAATTAACAGCACCATAAAGTAAATTGGCTTTAAGTAAAATTATTTACTTCTTCAATAATTTTCATTTAAAAATATCAAAGAAAACAAAATTATTCTAATCTCTTAATGTTGAACTTTATCGGGATTGTACCCAAAAACATTTGAGTAATTAAGTTTTAAAATTTGTTTGTTGTGGCTTCAGCAGTTCACATGCCGAAGTTTTATTTTTTACAAATATCTGTTGATTCTTTTGAATCTCTGACTATAAGGAAATACGAAAAAAAAATAATTTTAAATAAATGTGTGAATATTACGCTTT
Source organism: Germaria angustata (assembly GCA_963681545.1). Taxonomy (NCBI): domain Eukaryota; kingdom Metazoa; phylum Arthropoda; class Insecta; order Diptera; family Tachinidae; genus Germaria; species Germaria angustata. The sequence continues at coordinate 22,247,631 of OY813001.1, read as the reverse complement.
TTAAAGCAACGGTGGAAGATTACAGAAGGCATGCAGTCGGCTCGACACAACAAGTGGCATTTAAATGAACAAACTAAAGTTATCCTTGAGTTTTGAATTGCATAACATTTTCTGAGTTTTTTTGTTCTCAAGAATATCTTGTACTGCTACATACTTTGTGGCATCTGAAATTAAAACTTTTTAATACTTGAACTTTTGAAGAGAGTGAGTGTGGCAGGACAGAAATATGGGGTATAAGATTGAAATACATTAAGTATGTTTGTACGTACATTTAAAAAATCTTGCAATACTGCGATTTAATTGCAATTTTAAGTGAGTAACTACCATGACGTTTTGACTAAAAAAATTATTTTTGTGGTTTTTAGGAATAACCACGTATGTCCGCTTTGGATTATTAATGCATAATTGTTTATTTGGAATGGGGTTAGAAATGTTCGGAATAGAAGTGGGTAGACATGAGAGTTGATGAAATTTGTTGAACCACAGAAAATTCGATCATAAATGTAAAAAGAGCTTTTATTACTTTAAGCCAGGATTGTTATTTTCAAAATGGAATTGTTGCCGTTCGAATCTAAGTCACATAGTCCCCTGTTTTTTAATTTTTTAGGTAGTTAAAATAGTTCTTTACCACTATTAGACAAAGCGACATAAAACAAATGAAATTCGTTAATACAGTACGAACTCGGTAACCGCAACTAATAGATATCAAGGTAATTGCACTTATTGAGGTTGTTGCACCCGGCGAGGTGCAACAAGAAGTGTAATAAATGAAAACCTTTTTATGAAACAGAAAGTTTATTTTTTGTTAAGATATTTATTTTTTATTAAAATAATAAAATTAAAATAATATATTTATTTTTTAAACATATCGGTTATTGTTGTCTGCATTTTTTATTAATATTTTTTATAACAGCCGTCTCACGAAGCTCCTTCAGATATATAATATCTTTTATTGGAATATCGTTTTCCCCAGCCCACTGTTAAAAGATTGCATAGCAATTGATCTCTCTCTCTCTCTCAAAAATAGAGACTTCAAACTACATATAAAAAAGCGTTCTGAACGTTCAAAACGAATGGGTGAATTCACCTTTAGAGTAGGTTTATTGTAGGAATGTTCTAATTTTAACATTAAAAAGTGAAAATTTGTGATATATGTACTCATTATTTTCTTTTTCTACGTGCTTTAAAATTCGTTTTTAAAATAACTTTTTAATAATTAAAAAATCTGTAAATAAATTTTTTTTACTTGATTATTGTTAAATTTTTTTTTAAAGTTATTAGTGAACAAGAAAATATACATTGTTGCATAAAGAGTATTAAAACCGCTTAAAAAAAGGTGTTAAATTTTGTAACTACAACAATTCTTGGTTGTACATAAAGGTACGAAAAGCACTTTGAGAAAAGCAATGTAAATACCCACTTACTCAAAACAGGTATTAAGTAAAAATTTGTTTAATTAAAAATCACAACAAAAAATTCCCGAAACATACCCAAATGGCATGACTGAAGCATACAGTAGCACAATAAATGCATTCCATTCTTGCAGTTTGCGGTTTGAAAATTGTTTTATGTAATAATATTCTTATAGTCCAAGACTACCTGTAATCAAAAATATTCCCGGTATTTAAAATTTCCTAACCCCGAACTCAGTAATTCTAGCTGCTATTGGTACCACGTATTTGGGGTATTCACAAGCAATGCTATCAGTTACACTTTCACAAAATAAATTAAAAATTTTTTGGAAACAAAAACAAGCAATTAAAACTTTTTAAAGAACATTATGCCAATATGTCTGATAGCATATCTTGTGAGACCCCCAATTATAATTTATTTTGTTTTATTTCTTTATAGTTCGATTTGTTATTCTCTACAATATTTGCGTGGTACATACTTATGTACATGTAGCTATGTAAGTATATTTAAATGACTATGTATTAAATGAATATTTCACATACCAAAACTAATATTTTCTAATATATGCGGTTATTAGTAATAACCGACTATTTGTACATACATACATAGTAAGTAAGCGAACATGTAAAAGCAGCAATAGTTTCAACTTCCTTTGCACTTGAACTTTAAATACTGTTTTGTTCGTTGTTCTTATTTGTTTTAATTCATGAAAAACAATTGAAGTATTTTCTTCTTTCCCACCATTCTTTTTATTCGTATTGAACTACAGTATTTATTGTAAATCATGATATATAAAATAAATTCACTTGTGAAAACAAATAAACTGCTTTAGCAATCGCCGGCGGAAACAATAGTGAACTAAATGAAATTAAATTAAAAAATAAACATTGGGAACAAGCGTGGCATAAACGGTTGCGTAAAAATATGTTGTCTTTGATTTGCTTTTAATTTGAATTTAAAGGGAATTATTACTGCTGCTTAAAAAAAAACTACCATATCTATGGCAACTGGACAAATATCAAAATCAAAATTTGTTGGACAATTTCTCCCGTATTTTTCTTTAACACCAAAAAATAATTAGTGTGTATTTAACTATTCATAAGATGAATGTACAAGCGTCATGAATTTAAATGTATTTGAAATCAGATATACATTAGTGGGCAAAAGCAAAATACACATTCCTGCCAGAATGTGATAACTTAAAAAGTTTGACTTTTTATACAAATAATCTCCTGAAATTGATTTTTCCAATATTTTATTATTTCATTTAATAAGTTTCCCTTAAGGGTTGTGATATTTAAGTTTTACGAAAAATATTGTACATTTTGATATGACACTTGGCGTGTTAAAGGATTCTTGCTCTTAAAAAATTCTTCTGGACAGATTGTCATAAGTCTAAAAAGTGCAAGAGTAATTTCAAAAATTTATAAATTTTCGCAAATATTATCCACTACATATGTAGTATGTGTGCAATGGCCAGACAATTGTGGCCCCGTCTAGATATAGCGAATACAACTTGTATACTCCTAATATATAGAAAACAGATATCAATATTGGTGTCTGTGATAACCAGACACTCTGATTAGGGTGCACAATGAAATATAACACAATTATGGTTAGAATGGGTTCTCTTGAATTCGAGGAATTTCGATGCTGCAAAGTATTACGCATTTAATAGCAGTGGCTGGTACGACGTGCCCTAGCTACACTTACCTCACCGAACCTAATCATTACGTTTGTATGTTTATAAGTTTGTTTGAAAGGTAGAGTTATAGCCTATGGGCTTGGGTTATCACAATTTATTATTGATAAATCTAAAAGGATCAACCGCCTACATAATTTTATCATTGCTGAAGTTGGTGTGACAATTCAATACAAAAAATTTTCAAGAAACATTTTGATTAATCTGCGTATGACTATTTGTAATGTGAATGGCTCGCAATGTAAGGACTTGGCAATTCCAACATGCAAAGGAAGTAATATAAATTAATAAATTTCACTTAATTACTCGATTCAAGTAATTACCTCAAATATGTTGTACCGAAAATAGAATTTTTTTTCTAAATTTCCTTTGTTTAATTATCCAAACTACTTACTGGTTATAAACCCGCAAATATTTTTATTGAGTTACGTTTTTGAACTTTTAATTTAGTAAAATGTTTAAGTTAATAACCCTTGGTTTTTTGTTTTCATTAAATAATAGACATAATTGAATAATTTATTCACAGAGAGTATTTAAGCAAATTCGGTTATGTGCTTTTCCCGTGTAATTAACCAAAATCTTGGAAATTTAGACGAGGTAATGTGCATAGGAGGTAGATGAGTGTATGTATATATTTATTTTACACATTAAAACACAAAACTTATTTCTTTATATGTATTATTGTGGCAAAGATCACAATATGCTTATGAGGACATTTCACATAGTCATGATGGACATCATAACATTAGGCGAAATACAAATGATAATTTACAATTAATAATGATTATATCAACCATGTTTTTTTTCTTCTTTTGCTTGCGTACAAAGTAATTATTTATTACAATATGTACCCTTGAAATTTTATATGGGAAAACATAAGAAAGACATAAATCACTAAAATAAGTAGGTATAGTCGAAATTAAAATAGCGAGTGCAGTACTTCCTACGGAACATAAATATATAGTCGTTAACGAATTTACTAAGAGCTCTGAGAGAGACTAAAAAATTCGTGTGCGTGTATATCGAGCGTTTTCATACAGCAAATAGCCGAGATTGGAGGAGTAGAGGTGACACCATCCATGGAAAATTAATATGAATATGGTCTAAGGGTTTTACCAAAAGTTACAATTCGTACAAAAACTGCCAATATCAAAAATATGGATATGATTGATGTTCACCTATATAAATATAAATATGACGTACGTATGTAGTCCTGTAATATTGAAAGCCTTGTAAATTCGTGTGATTTTCCCCAAACGCCCTATTGCATTATAAAAGCAATTAGTTACTTTAATTAATATTACCTCTTACAAAAGCGCAAACGATAAAGAATGAATATATTAAATGAACACGTTTACATTAAGCCATGTTCACGTAATCCAGTGTTAACCTTGCAGGAAAGCAACAACTATATCCTTAATTAAGCACATTGCAACATTTTATTTTTGAGCTTCGTTAATAAACAAAGGAAGAAAGTACATATAAATACAACACATATTGTGCAAATATTTAATTAACATGTGCATAATTTAAAAGCCATCACATGCTCATTTTGCCAACCAAGGCAATTAATAATTTCTTATTATTGTTAATAAAAGTATACAAGAGCAAAAAAAGGTTAGATCTCAACTCCCACGAAAAGAACAAAATAATGAAAAAAAATTTTACAATTATGAGCAACGTATACATACGTACATACATAAATTATGACACACATAATTAAAAGAAGCAGGAGGAAGATGTTGAAAATATTAAGAAAGAAATTCTTTAAAATTTCAACTTATAGAATATAACAAGCTGAACAATTCATTATTAATTGTAGTAAAGTTAATATTATTTCACAAATTACTTAGAGAAGAAACTAATATCTATAATCTTAAAATATGTTTCAAAAGACGTAAAAATCTTAGGTCAAATCGCTTTATCCGAAATAAATCGAAATTTCTATTAAAATACTCGTAATCTAATGCGTCTTATTTTTCAAATTATTTTCACGTACAGTATTATTTTATTTACGATAGACAATGATAATGAATTAAAAAATTTACTAATGCTCTCATTTAGAATTCACTTACATATGTACTTTGTCACAGCAGTGTAAAAAGCAATTTCCGATCACACAACACTAACAAAAGAGTGACATTCAAAAAATTATTTATTTTAATTTAACCATTAGATTTAATTTGGGAACAGTTTGAATGACTTGTGTACAAACCTAGAGCATGTACGTTTGCTATACGATTGGATTGGAAAACGTGGACGGCTAGTTGCGATATAAAAGCTACCAGGGAAAAATATGGGGTCTTCGCTCAATGAAAAAGAGGACGTTTAAGAGTGTCTTCCACACATCACAGGATAACGCAAATGTTCTCTAAACAAGTGACAAATCCCTACATCAGATTGTTGAATGTCGTTGAGGTTTTGAGGTGTGTCTAACAAAGTTGATGCAAAATTTGGACTAGACCTAAGAAAGTCCCTGATTTCGCGATGCATATAGGATAACGCAAATTCTCGAAACAAGTGACAAATCCCTACATCAGATTGTTGAATGTCGTTGACGTTTTGAGGTGTGTCTAACAAAGTTGATGCAAAATTTGGACTAGACCTAAGAAAGTCCCTGATTTCGCGATGCATATAAGTTTTCCAGAGACAGGTTTGTAGCTAACAGATACTCAATACGACACCAGCACCCATGTGTAGTAACTCATGCGAGATGAGAAAAATATTATCATCCTATGACAGCCGGGGTAAGTACGAAAAATATATTATATCATCTTACAAAAAAAGCAAACATAATATACATTTTTATTGATTGTTGTGGCTTTAGCTGTTTTTATGCCGACAATGAATATTGTCCGCTAAACCAAATTGTCAGTGAACTTTAAGCAGTTTGAAAACATTTAACCTTATATATGTATTTATATAATAAACAAATCAAATACAATATGAGAATACTCCATCGTATATGAGAATTACAAAACACATAATCAAAGTAGGCTTAGAGTGCTTTCATATAAACAGCACAACAAACAATTATACTCAACATGAGTCTAGAGAATGATTTTTCAAAATTAATTTTTAATATATTTCATGAAGAAGGCTTAGCTTGTGGTGTGGAGCATAAGATATGTAGGTGGTTCATTACTGAAAGGAGCGGACAACCACCCTTAATAAGAAGCATTTTCAATATTCTTATAATCAATCTCGATTAAAGGGAACACTCTGGGTCAAGGGAATATCCTTTGTACAAAATTTAGTAGCCCCCCACCCCGAGTCTTCTGTAAAAACTTATTTTTAATGCATTTCATTTTCAAAAATTACAGAAAAGGTAAATTCGACTCCTAGCTGGGGGAACAGGCGCAAGTTTCGGTGCCGACATATGTACATATACCTCACCAGGAGCCGAATTTACCATTTGGCCGGGTTTGTTCAAGCATCATTACTATTTAAAATATGATTCAATTAAACAAGAATGGGAGAAATTTCAATTCTTCATCACTCATTATTTTCAATTATGAACTAAGTTTGTATACTCAGCGAAAGCTTCTTCTAGCGTAGAAAGAAATCTTGATCGAACATGCACTCTCTTACATATACTTATACATACATGTATATTGTGAACGCTAGATAAGTATGTTATAATTACATTATGTATTTAAAAAAATCTTCCTGCTAATTTTGTTCATCACTCTTATTATGAGTTTGCATTCCCTATTCAGGTTATTAAGCAGACACAATCAATATTAGTCATGTCATATTAAGTTTCTTATTTTTCGACTATAAAACAATTTTGATTTTTGATCTTGAGTTAGTTTTCAATCAAGAAAAGTTCAAAGCAGTTGCATAGTGGCAAAATAAGAGTATTGAAAAAGTGACCAGTAATCATTTAGTATTCGTGGAATATTCATGTAGGAAAGCAACAGCTCCACCGAATGTGAGCGTTTGGCAAAATACGACCGCAATTACTGCGTTTGTATTTCGCCTCTAATGAAGTCAGTTTCAATGATGTTCAAAATACTTTTAATTATTTAAAATTAAAGTTATTAAACTTTGAAAAAACGCCCTTCACAACAAGTATCTTACCTTAATAGCAACCGGTACGGTTTTCATCATAATAAACCACAACAAAATATATTGAAGCAAATTTACACCCACTCTTGTGGTTATAGCACATGTGCTTGTTATATATATATATATATATATATATATATATATATATATATATATATATATATATATATATATGTATATATGTAAGTAAATCTTCTTTTATATGTTCTCATGTATGTTATATGCATCTTATAATCGGCTCAACTATTTATAGCAGTAGATTATCATATAGTATGCACATTTAAATAAGCCAAATGAGCCAGTCGTTGTTATCGGTGTAATTAGCATAAATATTGCCATCACTTTTACCTCATACTCGTGTACGTTTATGCTGAATTATAGTGCTCTGTGGGCTACAACAAACTCTTCAAAATCTGTTGTTCAAGCATAATGTTTAATAACTTTACGCGGAAGGCTTTTATTGCATTAGATTACAAAAAAAATGTACATAAATGTATTATATTTCGTATGGGGGTGCTGAAAACTTTACGTCAACGCGATCTTAACGTGCCACACTGCTGATACGAGCAGCGTAAGGCTATAAATTTAAACTAAATTAGTATACCTTTTAGATATGTAGTATGTATATCTATTTTATAAGTGCTTCTATAAAGAATATTTTCTATAACGAGGAAGCACGCTAAATTACTTACAATATGCTATTTTAGGGGTAATTTAATTTGTTCATTAGCTGTTAATGAACTCGTCTAACATTAGGCCTTAAGCAAACTCAAAGATGCTGGGGAGTCACGTTGAAAATATGTTTATGTCAGCAGTAAAAGCAGTGCTTCAGCTTTTGAGCAGCTCTGGTATTGTTTTAAAATCTACCTACTATTTTGATGTCTTAAGCCAAGTTTGTCAGATGACATATTTATTGGCGAGGCTGTACTTGTTAACTATTTTCTGTCTTAGAAAAAATTATCAGAAATAATTAAAAAAACAACAACAAAAAAGTGTACACGTCAACGCAACAACGTTGCAAACAAAATTTGCTTAGCTTTTAATCTTTAACTTTAATGATGATCTTTAATAGTTTCTAAATACAAGTTGGGGTAAAGGTATTGTCATAATTTGAATTGGCTGCAATTTGGTTATAAAAGAAATAAATAGTTTATTTGAAAGTGTACATTTAATGAAATTAATTGCAAAAAAATTATAACGCTTAAATGGTCACCACCTGAGTTGATGCATAATTGGGGTCGTTCTACGGCATTTTGAATTATTACTCGCAAGACATCTGCCTTCAAATTCAAATTTTGACATTACTTCTTACGCCACCTTGTGTATGTATGTAGAAATAGGAATCATCTGATATTAAAGGTTTAAATTAAAATTTTTAGCCAACATTTTTATATAAAATTAGATGAAAAAATTTTTTTTTTATGTTTCCATATAAGACATATAATTATAATGTTTCATTAGCTAGTACCAAATTAAATAAGTTAGGAAACGGTCTAAGTTTAATGTTTTAATTTGAACAGATGTGCCAATATAGGCATAGCGATGGGCTTATCTTACTGTAGTACTACTTCTATTTCAATAGACTAATAGGTAGTGTATTAGACCAGAACTTTGTGTGTCGCAGGTTAGATTCCTGCCAACAACTGTGGATGTTTCTGCAGACAAGCCTAAAGAGTTTTGCAGTTTTCGTTTTTTTTTAAATAAATCACATTAATAATAAAATTCAGGCTGACTTCCTAAACGTATACTTACAATGCATCAATACAGTATTAATACCAAGGAACATTTATATGCATTATATCATTCATAATAAAGCGAACAATGGCGGAAGAGCATGTTTTATTGCAAAAAGAAACACAGGTATCAAAAAGGATACCAAAAACAACAGGATTTGTGCAAACATTTGATGCACTAAATTTTTTACTAAACTAACTTATTTTAATTTTTTAAAAACTTATTTATTTTTTTTTATTTCTGTATTTGTTAAATGGTTCACACAAAAAGCTATTTTTTACTTTAATAAAAAAATTAAGATAAATAAAATGATGATGATATTAAATTGTAAGAAAAACCGCTTAGTTATCTTCCTGCGTCGCCATTGTGCTGCGTATTGTATTCATTTTGCATCTAAATTTTTTTTATGCTTTTCTGGCTTTTTCTTGCGTATTAACTACAACAGTGATGCAAATGGGAACAAAATACATTGTAAAAATTTTAAGGGTTGCATTTAGGAATACGTTGCAATGTATTACTACAAAGCAACATGCGTTTAGGAAGTCAGCCTCACTTTAAATATGTGTGTTCATTTTCCAACCATTCATGTCATATGATACATTTTTACGCTTCTCAAATCGAACTTTTTGTATCACTCCCAATTTCATAAATGATGAGACTAATGCCATTAGAACAACATAGACGTATACATATATCTATTATTTAGTTTCAACATCAAAACTTAATAATATAACTTCGTTTTAGCTTCAAATATAATTCTGTTTTTTTTATAAATATAAAAAGGACATTGAGCCATTGAACAAATTTTAGTTTTTGAGATATGACTTATATATAAGTACTTTCTGGTATAACTTCAGTTTAGCTTCAGATATCATTATAATTTTTTTCCTACATATAAAGAGTACCTTAATACCTTTTCCCCAATAACTAAAAAAAAAGATTTTTGAGACGAGTTATTGTTGTATCAAAGGAGCAAATTTTTAAAAATTTTCTCTTGAAGGATACAGAAACTGAGAAACATGACAAAACTAAATTTTGAGATTAACCAACATTGCTGCTAATAATGACGGATTTATCCTGTCTACGGCGCAGATTAAAAATTAAATTATATATTATGAAATAATTATTTACATAAGCGAGTGAATGCTAAAGTGGCAAACGAAATAAAAATTCCTAAATCTAAATGTGTTTTTGAACTAATAAACTATAGAATGTGTAGTGCAAAACCAAAATCTTTAACACAAAACACACAGAATTATAAAGAAATTTTAAAAATAAAAATTTTTTTACTCCATAAACATTTACCAAAGCGAAATTCCTTGTTGCGTCTGTTATATCCTGAACCCATGCCGGCAGCATGTGAAGATTTGACACGTAATATACGCGGTTGGGCCAAGCGTTTAATACGTTTTAATAAATTACTAACGTATGCAACATTAGTCTCATTATTAATGTTGCTGTTGTTGCTGTTGCTGTTATTAGTATTATAATTATGATTATTGCCATAGTCGCTACTATTATTAACAACAACAAAATCCCTAATTGTGTCATTAGAAGAATCTGCAAATGCGGATGAAGGTGATGGTAATGATGACGTTGGTAACATTAATGATGTATTAACTTTTTGAAACAACGCCGCATAATGTTTATTAAATTTATGAAATTTTGCAACTGCTGTAATAGTTTCCGTTGTTGGCATTTTCGCCGTAATTATAAAACGTTTTATGGTTTTTGCATTTTTTGGTTGGTAATTATTAGCAGATATATGAAGAATATTAGTATCATAATCCCGACCATACAACATGTTTGAAGCTAAAATTTTTTTTATTGTTATGGTATTTAATATTCAAATTAATGTAGATATAGAATAGAAAGTGGAAAATGAGTTTGTTAATACATCATACATTTTATTAAAGCAGTTAAAATGTTAAGTTAGCAAAAATTAAGACCATTTCATAGCAAAATATAGTTTTTGTTAAAACGTGTACTTACTCTTGACTCTTAACCAGGTGTAGGCGGATTTCTCACCAGCCTCATTGACGGCCAAACACTGAAACATAGCGGAATCATAGATGTCGAGTCGTTTTATATGCAGCGAATTATCATTTTCCAGGGAAAATCTAGAAATAATGAGCATGCAAATTTATACTGACATAAAGGAAGAGGAAATAACTTTATAATTTTGAGGAAACAATTTCTTATGGACTAAATATCTTAAATCTAGATCTATATCGCGTAGATGTAAAGAAAGTTAAAACGTCAGTTCATTTAAAATGAATGTGTTTTATTTATGAAATATATTCGATATATATTCGATAAGAACATCGTCATTAGCATAATCTGGCGGCAGTCTAGTGTTAACATTTGGCTTCCATGTACGTAAGTAAGCTTTATATAGTCCACATGCATTACATTCCAGCTAAATGGAATATTAAAGATTTTCCTTTCAGGCCCGTAAAAGCAATGCATTTCTTTAACTTTAAATTACCGATCGTAGCAGTTTTATGGATTTTTTTAAATCAATATATAATATATTTTTGAAACGGCAAGGATTTTTCAGATTTGTTTCTTTTTAATCAATCATATACTTGAAGTACGAAGTCTATTTTTGATGGGAACTGCAAATTAGTCGCTGCAATTTGTTTTAATACCAATTGTTTCACAGGGTTAGTAAACAAACTGATTACAAATTGTTATAAGAAGGTTTTTCGTAAAACATTTTAACTTAAGATTTTTATACTCATAAAATTTTTTCCAATTAAAAATGGAAATATTTGATTATTTACATTTTACTACTTAGACGCCCATTACACTTACCCGAATTATGTTTGGAAGGCGTTCAAACTCATATACTTGAAAAAAAATCAACAAATATTATATAAGATGATAATTAGACCAGCGGAAATGAAATGCATACCGGCCTTTATGCTCAATTATGTCAACAACAAAAAATTAATTTTCTAAATAATTATTTTGGAGAATATCCCGAAGAATGAATTTATCAAACATTGTTAGATATTTTTACAACCAAACTGTGAACAAATTGGCCATTATGTATACTCTAAGTTAAGAAAATATTTATCAAATTAAATATAAAGTACTTATTCTTAGATTTATATGACAGTATTTTTTAGATTTACATGATAGTATTTTACATAAGTTTTTTACTAATAAATTGTGAATATCGGAATATTTTCATTCTTTCAAGACTTTAATATTTAGTAGCAAATAGTTTATTCCTTAGTTTTCTTAAAAAAAATACTTAGTTTTCTTAGTTATTGAAATCGGTATTGATTCAGTTAAGGCCATTAAAAATAATAATTTTATAAAGACAAGACTATATTCAAGTCATTTGAAAATGAGCTAAACTTGGATTTTTCTACATCAAAATTTCTAAATTTTCATGACTCTTTTTCATTTTGTCGCTCCTAAAACTTTCTGTATTTATTATCTTAGTACCTTCACTATCTTATATACCGTTGTGTTTGATGTGGTAAACGTGTTGCCTGTTTAATATGTCCCGATGTGATATAATAGTCACAAGTTCGAGTCCAAATCCAAGCGACAAAAACAATAATAACAAGAAAAGAATTCATTATGTTCATTATAAGTTATAATTTCTCAAAACATATTTCTGAATATCATCGAAACATGACAAGCATTCATCTCCAATCTTATTTTTCACCCATCCATCTTATATCACTTACGAAAACAGGATCAAAATCCTCTTTCCAGATTGACACATGTTTTTTTCAATGTTGTCTGATTGAAGAAAACAATTTGTTAAGGCTTCTGACTATTGGACTTTCATATAGATCCACCAAACGTTAATATTTCATTTCTAACTAAGTTCGAAAAGAAGTACTACTTTCATCTAGATCTACCCAACTAAAGTCTTTCTTTTATAACTTGATTAAGCACATGATTGATTTCCATGTTATAAAATCAATTAATTAATTATAATTAAGTTACTGAGGAAAAAGCTCCTTAATATCCTTTATACCCTTAATATATTTGTACGTACAAAAAGAATCATACTAAAGCTAACCCGACGTAATACCAAAAGATTTCGTTATTAAAGGAGCGATAAATGGTATAGATTATATATTATTTCTTTACTTACTTTTCATTTTGATAGTCAATAGGTTCGCTATTTCGAAACCACGTCACTTCTGGTTGGGGATCTCCTACAACATCACAGGGCAGTGCAACTAATGCGCCCAAATCACCAAACGTTTCCTGTGGCATTTGTGTGAAAAAAGAAGGCGGCTCCAAGATTTCAATCTTTGCTTTGGCCGTTAATGTCTTATAGCCACCACTACGTAAATGCACTTGGCATGAATATTCGCCAGAATGTGTTAAATTCACTGACAACAAAGCCAACGAACGATTCCATGGATCGTTGAGTGTGTGTGCGATTTCAGCATTTTCAATTGGTATGCCATCCTTAAACCATAACGTCTCCAATTCATGCAGTGGCCGTGCATTCGCAATGCATTGCAATTCGGCAACTTGTTCGCCACGTTTCAATTTCATATCCTGCGGATGCACAATGATTTCCGGTGGCACCTCAATATATGGATCACCGCTCACATTCAAATGTATAAAGGCACTGTTTTCCTCCTTGCCCAATTGGGTGTTTATTGCACGCGCACGATATGCCCGGCGATCAGCTTCATCTGCACTGAGTATTATCAATTGATTGGCTTTTGTAAAGGCATATTTAATGTCATAGTTCAAGGGACCCTCAACGGTTTGCCACATAACTGATGGTGCTGGTGTTGAGTCAATGGCAGGCAAATCAAAAATGGCCGGATGGCCAGAAACAACTGTTAATCGACCTTCCGTTATATTATTAAATGTGCCCATAGCTGCAACAATGCAAAAGAAACAGAAAGGATTAAACATACACTTTTACACTATATATATATATATATATATATATATATATATATATATATATATATATATATATATATTAAAAAAACATTGTATGCATACAAATTAAACTGTAACAATTTTTCAAAACAATTTATTAATTTACTGCCCGTTCCATCAATTTCTTTTTACGAATACACACATGATATTCCATAAAAATTTGTTCTTTGCATGGCTTGTCATATATGTACATATATTTCCTTTCTTAACATCAACATGAATGCACATACGAGTACATACTTACATACTCGAATAAGTACATTTTCTGCTTATAGTCTGGACACGTATGTAATTTCAAATGCGTACTCTCACCCAATGCACTGTATAAGCAATATAATGTATGGAGCTTAAAGGAGTTAATTTTTTAGTTTTAGAAAAAAAATTTTGTTCTAAGCTTTTCTTTAATTTCCTTTCAGTTGAAATGCTTGCAAACTTTAAATAAGAAGAACCAGTAATTAATAATAACGAAAAGTTTTATGTGAACAACAATCTTCTTCGCACTACTTACGCCACGGTTAGGTGCAATGAGCTCACCACTTTATTCTTTTGGCACAGAGGTGATAATGCTGGCACATGACTGAATGAAGCACGTACAAATGCCTTATTGCAGAGCAGAATGAGAGTAAAACCTCGATGTCCTTTATAGACTATGAAGCACATACTGTCATGACTGCAGTTAAATGAAACATCATTTCACATGCATCAATAATCTATGAGTCTGTCGTATAACTCTTTTTTCAGTCACGAGTAATTGGGTATATATTATAAAATATATAGTAAATAATGTAAATAAAAATATCAAGCGTGATATTGCAAGTCAGAAAACTTTTTAGACACACCGTATCCCTATATAATAGGAGTTGAATTGTATAGAGGCGGCATCTGAAGTGCTTTAAGTTTGATGAATAACGTAATAATCACTAGAATATAAATACTAAAGAGATATATTTATTTGGAATTTATTTTACAAAAATGGCTTCAAATGAATAACTTTTATTTTATTATAAGGGAATTAAATCCGAGAAGAAAGCAGTTTAGAAACTTAAATTAAATGCAAATAAAAACGAGTTTACAAAAAAGTCACGAGAACGCTGAGTTTATCATCCGGAGGTACTGCAAATTAAGATCATTTTTAATGATTTTAACATAGACTTATTGGTGCAGGATGTTCCGTTTTTTGATGCCCATTCAATCCTTTAGACGCTGTCTTCAATATATTGATAAAAGTACGAAAAATGTACAAAAGAAGAATAATAAAATTATTTGCTTTAAAATAACGAAACGTTTGCCTGATTGAAATACAAAATTATGACTTAAAAGTTTTTTATTAGACACCAAGAGAATAGAGTGGACTCTACACAATTCAATCCATTCTTTTAACTTTCTGCATCTATCAAAAACATCTTTCGAACAAACACAATCAAACTTCATTTAAATGTCATCCGTCGACTTCGTTGTTCAACTTCACTTTTACTCGTATGAGCAGTATGAATGGACAAGTGCACTAATTAATTTAAGTAACAGTCTCTTAATTGTTATTTGTAGATGTTGTTGTTGTTGTTGTCTAAAATATTTTCGCCTTGTTGTTCGACCTCTTTAATTCCTTCAGTAAATATTTTTATTTCTTGCATATTAAAGTTTTAGCTTGACAATTGCTTTCATTGTTGTGTTAATTGAAAAAAAAAAGAAATTAAAAAATAAGAAAAATGTACTCGTACCCTCGGCAGTCCAGTAATTTTTCCTTTGTTTAATGTGTTTTAATATATTTTTTATGTCTTCGGTCTGACTGCCAGAGGAAAATTGTTTAATTAAGTGACACTTAATGAATGTCACAAATTATTTCATGTTGTATGTCTGTTTTCTTGGGGCGAGGGATTACAAAAACAAGAAAAAAGGTATATAATTTCTTTTTAGCACTCGTATGTCAGAAATTATTGTTTTAGTTAAACAAAATAAAATTCAAATGTATTAAGGCCAATAAACAATTAGGGCCATACATATGTATGCCAGACAGACAATTTGAAAGTGACTTTTTTGGCATGAATTATATTAAATGATCATTATATACAGATTTTCGTTTTTAGTTCAAAGTTGAAATAAGTCGTAAGAAATTTTACCGAACAAAACCGATCGATAATATTTAGAAGAAGGCAGATGAAAGTGGGAAATATTTATTAGAAAATGTTACCCTTTTACTTAAATTTACACCCAATTATATGGAGTTTTGAACTGTTTTATACATTTTATTAGAATATTTTCCCTAATTGCCTTATAATTTACCTTATTTTTTTTTCTTTGCTTCAACACAATTCAAGTCGCAACTAAAAATGGTAACATGTCAATAGATTTTTTTTTTATTTATGCAACGTTTACTGTCATTTCTCTCAGTAAAATTATGCATTTTACCAATTAGTTTCGCGTCTCTAAATATGAAGTAAGGAAGGGTTTAAGGACATATTACGGCTGTTAGGAACAACAATTGAAAGTTACAAAATATATTTAATATTTAAATTAAGCCAATCAGCTATAAATTTTGATTTCAATGAGTTATAAATGTTTTAATTAACTTAAGCTTTGGGTATTTAGGTGTATTTACGTATATTAATCCAACCAATGAAATGTCGGCACAACATACAATGCATTTTATAGAATTGTTATCTAAACTATTCCATTTACGTTAAATTTAAGGGGATTTAAAATGCTTTAAAGAAAAAAATAAAAAGACTTGGGAACACTGCATTTCATACACTTGATTGAACGAAGAGGGCACATTTCGGGTAAAAACGATAATACTATATAAAAAAATTTGGAGCCGATATATAAAAAATGCATTTGAAGGCTTAATTTTACTGAAAGAAAATATTTAAATATATGGTAAACAATTGTTCAGCAAATAAAATAATAATAAAATTTGTACCACTTTTTTGTTATTCGACCATATTTTGACATTAACCAACTGTCGACGTTGAAGTCGAAAATTAGAAAATCAACAACAATGATAAGGCGGATTATTATTATTTGAAATAGAAAATAATTGTATTAACTCATGAGGTATGATCACATATGTATGTATATGCTTGTATGTGTGTAGTTTCTACAAACAAAAACAACAAGGACAATATTAAAAATATGCCATTTTAAAAAATCACCATAAATACTCACAGGCAACGACAACATCAATTTTCTCACTAAATATTGCACCAGCATCATTTTTGGCAATGCATTTATAGCTGCCAGCATCCTCTCGTTGCGTATTTAATATTCTCAAATACTGACTGGATGAAAAATCACCGACGGGTACACCATTCTTTAACCAGCGATATTGAGGCTGTGGATAACCTGTAGCAAAATGAAAAGAAGTAAATATATATTTTATTGAATGTAAATAAAAAACAAAGCAGATACGAAAGAAGCAATCGAATAGAAAATCCTCCTTGCAGCACAAGAGGTAAATCAATTACAGTTTTATAGATGTTGCACATATGGTACGTTCACACGATGCAAGTATTTTACAAGATATAATTAATATATATAATCTGAAAGTAAAAACGTTTTTAACTACCTTTCCTTATCAAATCATAAAAAATTTTAAATAATAGTTTGCAAGGGAGTCATTTAAAATGTTTTTTGCAAATAAATATTTTTCTGAGATTGTGAAGATAAATCCGTTAATTAATTACGTAAAATCTTTACTCAAGTAAAATACACTTCTCGCATAGGGCAATATAGTGCCCTATAAAAATAATTTTTGATCGAGAAGAGAAGAGATTTTATATTTGTCTGAAATAGTTGAATTTACGCGAAATTACATATAATTAATAACGTAATCCGTTTTGGTTTTTTGGATTACGTTTCTCGTAATGCTTTGCGAATTCTAACATACAGAAGACGTAATTCGTTACGTCAGACATATTTAGCATATATGTTTTTCGTAATGCTTTTCGAATTTAAATACTTGGAAAAATATTTAAAATATGTGACAACTTTTAAATATATTTCTCCTCTTCGGGACAATTATAATAGAAAAATTATATACATTTTATACATCTAAATTTCATATGTAATCTTTGAGACTGTAAACGGTAGACGTACTTGTACATAAAACAATTTTTTTCTTAAAAAAAGCTCTATAAAGAAAGCTTTTTAAAAAAAAAGAGTTATTAGCTATAAAGGGAAAAATTCCAAAATTTTCATCTATAATTTTTTAACTATAAGTCGTGTTTCTATAATTCTTTATTTGTAAACTGTCCACTAAAGAACAATAAATAAATTTTATTAAATTACATGCACATAATATGTTAAACTCCACTGAGATCAACATAATTAAACAAAAATATGAAGAGACAAATAAATGTGGTTGATGTGTTGACTTAAATTATAAAATTTACAACCAACATTTATTTGAGAGTGTTTCAGATAATATAGTTATCAGATAATATAGTTATCAGATAATATAGTTATCAAAAAATATAGTTATCCCAAAAACTCAAAACAGAAGATAAGGAATACTTATGCAGCCAAACACATTAAAAATAATTCCATACTACATGAAATGCAAAGTAGGACTTTTAAAATTTTTTTACTTTTTCAAATATTTGACCCGTCTGACTGTACCGTTGGATTGTGTAAGTGCTTGCCAAAAGTCGCTGAACTTTTCCTTGGGTAATAGTAACTTCAAACAGTCTTTAAACTTATTTCCTACAATTGATGTGGCAAGTTTATCTATTTTTTCTCTCCCCCATGAACAGAAATTCATTTCAAAATATTTATGTTCTTAGTTAAAGGAAATCGATCTGTGTGCTATATTTTGTTTTTGCAACAACAATAAAAAATAATTTTAGAAAAACGTGTATATGAATTCATTAAGGCTGTTTGAACTTTAGTTGTTTATGTTTGTGATGCAGAAAAATATTTATATTTGGAAGGTAATAAAATCTATTTATTGAATTTATTACTTGTTTGGGATACTCTTCCCATTATTTCTATTGTTGAAATCAACATAAAACGTGCTTAAAAACGAATAATAATTTTGGTTATTTTTTTTATATAAAAGTGATAGAAAAGAAAGTTCTGAATATAATTCTTCAGCTAAATTATTTTTTTTAATGAGATTAGGCATTTTATTAGACAAGAAAACAAATAAGTACTCAATCGTAGTAAAAAAATTTCGCACGAGTTTGCCTAAGCTAGTTGTCTACTCAGTTGAGAGAAGGGTGCGTAAAGATACTACAGAGTGGCGCACAAGTAATGTCATAATTAGAATAGGCTGCCATTTTAACAAATTTTGCATTTATAATGTAGATATATTGTAGAGTATTAGTTGCA